>JASSRZ010000072.1:2055207-2070603 GCA_032164315.1 Malacoctenus gilli | reverse complement strand
TGTGTGTGTGTGTGTGTGTGTGTGTGTGTGTGTGTGTGTGTGTGTGTGTGTGTGTGTGTGTGTGTGTGTGTTGCCGCATAGCGAGCCGGAGGTCTTGGGTAATGAAAGATGTGGAGATTGAGAAACGGCGATGTGAAACTCTGCTCCACAGTTTGGTCTCCGATCATTCAGCTGAGCTCGCTGTTTTCGGCGCCTCCTGAAAACTAAATCCTGCTCATGCTGAGACCATTCCTCTCTCTCTCTCTCGCTCTCTCCCTCTCTCTCTCTCTCTCTCGCTCTCTCTCTCGTGCACCTGCAGGCACCAACTTGCCCTCTGGCTGACGTACATTATCTCTCCAAGCGTCGTCCTCGCAAAAAAAAAAGAAGAAAAAAACACGCCTGGAGTTGTTTTGCATGCGACGGCCTAACATCTCCGGGTGAAACGCGGGGACCTGAGCTGACACGATCGCAAACCCGATACCCCGCCGCGATAAATGCATCCATCACTGCTGCTTTTTGAAGCATTACCCTTCACCCGCGCTACTTTGCATCCTTTCCATTATTCATCCCGCAGCATCCAGCAGGAGAGCCCCGCCGTCGTCTGCTCGCCCAGCTCACCCATGCCGGGTTTTAACGTCCTCCTCGATATGACAAATTAGTGACCACCTGCTTCCCGGCTTAATTGTGCCCAATCTGTGTGGACGGCGTGTCCAATTCTCAGGCTGTCTTTCTAAATATATCCCCCCCCCCCCTTTTTTCCTCCACTGTAACCCCGGCGTCTCGTCTGCCGCGCTCTGTGGTTTGCAGGCATGTGGGTCCTCCTCAGGGCATCATGCCAGTTTGGCGCAGCCCTCATACTGAGGATGCTGAGCCGCAGCCCGATGCACTGCAGCAAAGCGCCGGGATACAGCAAAGTGCTGACTGCTCATTCCGACACTTTACTCATCCCCTGCATTTGCTCGTATTCGTTTCGGCGCCCGCGAACGCCTCCTGCTGCAGTAACGCCATCATGCAGACCGCCCGAGCTGCGTCCCAGCACGCTAACTCTGAGCTAAAATCGCGCCCACCTTTATCCCCCCCCCCCCATGACGATCTGGCGAGCGTGTCCGAACAAACACCTGCATGTGGAGCCTCACTGTAGTGAAAACAGGGCCGCATATCTGCTTTCCATTTGCCTTGAAGGGGTCCTGCCCTCTGTGGAAACAATGGGCCCTAATTACCTCAAGCACGTCCCCGCGGAGTGTATCTTCCTGTCAATTATCTGCTAATATATACGGTCCCCCAGGAGCCTACAGTTTCCTTTTGTGGTTATGTCGTCAAGAATCCTGTCAGCACAGCGATTCTTTTTGAACCTTATTGAAAGATTGCAGCTCTTTAGTCATTTGTAAGTAATAGATGAGTCTGGTAGTCATCGGTAACGTCGCGCCGATCTCGAATTGCAAAATTTAGAAAACATCACCAGTTTAGAGCCCAGACCAGTTAGACCTTGTTCAGAGAGAACATTGCATCAGTAGGTTATTGTAGCTGATGCAGCTCTATATATGTTCTCAATTTATTGTTTGATAATGTTGTTTTTGTGGTTTAAAAAAAAACAGAATGAGAGAGTCAGTGATAGTTTGTCGTTTCGTTGAAATCAGAGATTGTGTTTATTTAGTTCTCTATGACTGCTGGCCTGTTCCACCTTATCATCCCTGACTGTAACCACGCCCAAATCGATCCTACATTGTCATGTCTTCAGCAACAAAGAGGAAAAGACCCAATTACTCTTGTTTTCTTTATAAGGCGCAGAACTTTGTGCATGTTTTGAACGCAACGGGCTCAAAACTAAAAGGTGCTGTTTCTGAGTGACACAGGGGATAGTTAAAGGAGCACTTTGTGGATGCGTATGAACACACACACACACACGCACGCACGCACGCACACGCACACGCACACGCACGCACCACGTGCCTCCCTGCCCTCTGGGCCTTGGCTGAACAGCTGGTGGAGCCCCGGCAGACCAGTTTGTGGCTGCCCAACCCAAAAGACCTGACAAGTCGCTGCTCAGCCAGCGGCCGCACCGCCTCTCAGGCGCGCAGCATTCGGCGGAGGGAGAAAGCCGCCGGTCACGGTAGCGAGCCACCAGCAGGGTGCCGACTCGTAACCAAAACCAGAGGAGGTTTTCACTAATGTGCAGGGGCTGGGCGGGCCAGCGCCAAGCTCTGTGCTCACTGGGGATATGCAAGCCACATCCTTCTTTCATTGTTGGTTTGTGTGCCGCCTGTCGGGATTTAATGTGGCTTCGGGTCACTGGTAGTTGCAGGCTTTCTTACACTCTTGCTGTTTTTGCTCACTCAAGAATCATAATCGTTACTCTGTGATGTTTTGCTGGAAAATAAGTCCTTTTTTTTTTAAATTCAGCAGCGAGGTGTAATAACTCATTCGTGGTGTTTCATGTGAACCATTTGTATCCCACCAGTTTTTGTTGCCGCGTTTTCTTTCGCCACTTTTATCCTCTCAATCCAGAACTTGGCATTTAACCCATAAAAGACTGCAAACATCCATTTTGCACGGTTTCCGATTATTTCAGGGAAAAAGCCACAAATTGAAAGTTGTTCTTCAGATTGGACCTAAGATGTAACACAATCTCAGCTTTGTGTCACGCAATGGAGACTGTGTGTTTCTTATTTTAGTCGTTCTTTCTTTTTTGCCTTCGTGCTAAATCAAACAGGAACATCGTAGCTTCAAAGTTGATCATTTCTTGCATCTTAGTCGTTATTGATATCTGTGTTCTGATTGGATGAGTTTTCTCCCAATTATTTTCAGTTGTCTTGGTGATGGTGACCACCTGTTCACCATGTTAAAACAATGTTTGTGGAAGTGAATTTTTTTTTTTCAAAATAAGGTTTTGCACGACTTAGTTCTTGGGACTTTCTTCAGGGAAACTCCTCTACCCAGAATAGTTCTCGTAATGAAAGAGTTTGTGTGGTCTTAGTGGGTTTTTTTGTTTGCTTTTATGATTTTTTTGTGTTCATTTGTACTTATCTGCACTCATGCATCCTCTGGAGAACAAACTAATCCAAGAATGTGTTCTCTTAGAACATTGTTTTCCTCCTTTTTTTGAAAGATTATTTAAAACATGACAGTTGCTCGCGCTTCTTTTACGCGTTTGATCCTTTAAATCGGTTTCTTTGTCGTGCCGGCTGCAGTGTATTTATCGTGTGTTGCTGAAGGCCTGAGAATTGAAAACCGTAGCGGTCTTTGGCAGGATTCAGACGAAGGTCTGTGCATCCTCTGAAGTGCTTTATACAGCTGAAGTGCACTGGACGCTGGAGCCGACGCCGGCTCACACGCAGGATCCACCCTGGACACGTCTCCAGTCCACCAACACACGGACAGTGTCCTTGTCTAAGCAAATCCTACTTTTCCTACAACCTGTCAGTTTACAGTGTCGATGTCGGCCTGCGGCGCTCTAAAGCCACGGCGACCTCACTGCCAAGTTAGCAGACTGCTCAAAGTGGCTCGCGGGACGACACAGGAACTCCAAAGTTTGTCGAGGCCTCCGCCCATCGGGGTGACGAATTTCACCCCTCAGCTCTAAATTAGTCATTTGCAGCTGGAGGTTGTGCCTGAGTGAAAAAAAACCAAAAAAAAACGGCGGGTGATAAAGCTTCATTGACTTTGTGAGACCGCTGCTCCGTTGATTTGTAGTCTCTCTGCCGACGGTCTCCACTTTGTTTCCTTCCCGCTCCTCCGACTCCCCTCCCCCCACCCTTTCCCCCCTCCACCCTTCCAGCCCCACCCCCTCCTCCGCCGCCGTGCGTCAGCTCCTCTCGGGAGAACTTTGCTTACCGCGCCGAAATCACAACAGACCGGCCCATGAACAACAGAAATAAAACCCCCATCAACCGATTACAGACTCGAGCGTGGCTTGGTTTCCAGAAATATGTAATACATTGCACATGGGCTCCAAAATGTGTCCCAGATGTGTGTGTTGGGTGGGTGGGGGGGGTTCATGTGCTGTTCAGACCGGGATGTCTGCACCCCGAGATCGGTGCCGAGTCATCAGAAACGCTGCTGTTTCGTCTCCGCAGCCCCACATGGGAGACGCGGTCGCAGCACACTGTTTTCGCGGGGACACGTCTCTTTGTCAGACGTTCTAATCCAGAGACGTTTGCG
This sequence comes from Malacoctenus gilli, assembly GCA_032164315.1. Taxonomy (NCBI): domain Eukaryota; kingdom Metazoa; phylum Chordata; class Actinopteri; order Blenniiformes; family Labrisomidae; genus Malacoctenus; species Malacoctenus gilli. The sequence goes on along the minus strand of JASSRZ010000072.1, from coordinate 2,066,466 downwards.
ATCGTTCCCGGTCGGCCGCGGCAGCTCATCCCAACTTATTGATTTCGTATTGTTTGGGCAAAACCGAGCCTGTCCCGACGGTGTCTCTCAAAATAGTCGTCCTTTGTAACGTTTAATCAATGAAGATCCCAACAGCGAATCCGGGCGCTGATCTCCCGCTAAGACCGGCGGCCCGCTGGGATCAGACGGGAGCGAGCGGGGGTCAGCTGGAGGAGCCAAACGCAAACTAGGTCGTGATCAATGGAGACTCGAGCCTGTTTTGTTTGTTTTTTTTTTCCTCCACCGGACTGTTACGAAGCCCATTCAAGGCAGGAGCGTTACGCTGTTATTCCGCCTCACCGTCCTGTATGAAAGGCACAAAGGCAGAGCGCAGATGCATTGTCGTGTCTCGTCGCTAATCCAGCGGCTCCCACCGACTCCCCGATGCAAGCCTGTGTACAGGACGGCGCGCTGCAGTGTCCCCCGTGCGCCCGAGTCAGGGCGCTGGCGGTGCGCCTGGAAGCCTTCAATTGGCCCTATTGACTGAGAGCGAGTCCACACTAAGCTGGCTGTATTTGTAACCAGAATAAAACACAGTTTTTTTTTTCCCCCCTCCTTGTAAGCGGAGCCTTTCCAAAATGAGCTCCAGAGCGTGTAAATCTGAAAACAGCTGGGCCGCTTGGCAGCTTGTTTACAGAGAAAAAAAAAAAAAACAGCTTTCATGGCTGCACTGTTGAGTTTTATTGTGATTTTTTTGGGGGGGGGTGGTTTTTTTATGTGTTTTTCAAGCAGTACACACAACAGAAGGAAGGACACAACAATGCGCTGTGCCATAGTCGTACTGATTGGAAACACCTGAGGACTTTTTCAGGGAATACTCTTACAGTCGTGACTCCAAGTTTTCATTCCAATTGTATGCAGTCATGAAGTATTCTTGAAAGTTACTCCTCATCTTTGGGGATTGACCTGGAAAAGTCATTTGATCTCATAGTTAAGACACCGAAACAGACATTAATGCAAATAAATTCGTAATGGGCAGAATAAAGACAGCAGTCAATCAAACAAGACTTGCTGGGACGCAAACCCAGCTCTTCCAGTTGACGACTGCGCCGGTCGTTCTCAACCTCATGACCCCTTGAGGAGCCCGAGGCTTTGCCTGTTCTGACTCTGTCAATACTACATGTGTACATTTATAGGAAAAGCCTGATGAGATGCTTTTCGGATTTTAGACAAGTCTTCTGAATCCGTCCGTTGGTTAGAGTGGATACGTCCACCAGTGTTTGGCTTCACGGTGATATTTTGGTGAATCAGACATCACAGGAGGCTCCGCAGCCTTGGCTGACTTCGGGGAACAACCACCACGCTCGGCCACATTGCCGCCCTGACAAGAGATTGAGCCCCAACCACTCTCGGCAGCTTTCACCAGCCCCTAGCCCCCAGACCCCCGCAGTCAGTCCTCTCAGCCCCCCCCCCCCAGCCTCACTCTGCTTATCATACACAATGAAATAAATTGATCCTGGACCGGAAGTGCTGGTGGGGTAAAACTGGAGGTGCCGCGTGGCTGAGGGGAGTGATAGAGGGTGATTCGGGTCAGGTCAGGAGGGACTGTACCTTTCATCATCAGCACCGGCGCATGTATACGAAAGTGTCGAACGACTAGAGGACCAATTTATAGGTTGCTTTGTGAGATTGCAGAGCTGTGTTGTCGAGGGGCTTGGCTGCAGATGGGGAGACTCTGTGATGCCATGTGCCCCCCCTCCCCCCCTCCTTCACTGATGTTGTGTTTCCCTCCTCACTGTGTTCCCTCTTTCAGGCTTTGTCTCACACGGCCTCCTGCTCTTTACGCTCCCTCTCCCCCTCTCGGTCTATCACCCATTGATGTTGCTTTTATGATCTGTTTTATGATCTTTCACCCCCCCCCCCCTCTCTCTGTTGGTTTTCGTCTCTCGGAGAACTTCTTCATGCATTTGCTCGAACGGACAAGCAGACAGAATGTGATTCATTCTGACGCCAGCATCAGTCTTGTGGCTGGCACAATCTTGGCACGCACATACACACAAGCGAACACACTCACACACACACGCACACACTACGCACGCACTCAGCGGCAGCCTTTCCTGTGCAGAGTTTATTCTGCTGGCTGGTATGCTGCCCCAGATACCAGAGCGAAGCCAGAACAGGCACCGAGCACACTCGGCCCGCAGTGCCGTGATGTGATTAGACATGGCAGATATCGGCTGTGCCTTTCTACAGATTAGCATGTCACTCTGTTCCACCACCAACTGCTGACGGCTCCGTCTGAATTTCGCAGGAAAGCAGTTGTTGTCGGAGACGCTCCAACCGCTCGCGCACGCGAACGCACACTCGTGCTGCGTGCGGGACCGCGCGGCATCGTGTTTTTCTCCCGCTGCTCTCCGAGTGTTTATACGCAGCCGTTGCCAGCGATACATGTTGAACCCAGCGACAGAAGCAAGAAGAATGTTTCACAGTGATTAGCTCCTCCATGCTTCAGGGAGCAGCTGCAGGAGGCGTTTCGCCCTGCCGGCAGGGATATAAACAGTCTCCGGGCTGGTCTGTCTCCATGCATTCCTACTGGCGATGCTGATGACCAACTTCTCAGTCAGCAGCTTTTTTATCTCCTCTATTCTTCTGCTGTCCCGACACATATTCAGTTTCAACAAGTCATTTAGGAATTTTCAGTAAAATGTGTTTGTTGGACTCCTTTAGACTGTTTTTTTTTTCACAAAAGGGAACAAAAAGAGAACAAAATAGTGGGTTTCAGGGCATCAGCCAAGCACATTGACACAAGAAACATAAAGAAACGCGTAAAATATCACAGATACACCAGTGCGTTCTTTTTTCACATGTATGTAAGTGCTTCCTTCGCCTGCCCCCTTGAATATTCAGCCATTCATCGCCCCCGTCCTTCACCCAGTCAGTCTGCACCTTTCAAACAGTACCTTCATTGACTCTCCCGTCCTCCCGTTCCTCCGCTCAGGTTCTCAGACGGTTTTAACCGATCTCACACTATTCGCTCACTATGCGCTCACTGTTTCCCCGGTGTGTGTCGGTGCGCGTGTGGTGGCCCGCCGTGCAGCAGGCGTTTAATGGGGAAACTCACAAGTGCATGCATTCTTTCTCCCGAGAGTGTGTGAGCGCTTTGTCCCCGGGGTGTGCGATTGTGTATGCGCGTCAACATACGCGAACGTGCGAGAACAAGGCTGTGATGTCATCCGCAGGTCAGCAGGGGGACGTTATTATTATTGTGTCTGGAGCTACGGGGCGGGGGGGGGTCTGTTTTTGGCTCCATCTCGCGCGAGCCGCGCAGCCCCGAGTGGGCGACACAGAGGCCCGTCTGTGGCGCGGCGAGCCCGAGGAGCGCCGGGAGCCCGCGGGGTGAATAAATACGCCCCCCCCCCCCAAAAAAAAGCCCGTTAAGAGAGGTGTGAAAGGAACCGGAGGGCGAGACACTGAGTTTTGTGTGGGACTGAGTCCGGCCCTTCATCTCCGCGGCACACTCCGCTTTTTCACTCACTCGTGTGCTCACGCGCACTTCTCCTTTCACACACACACACACACACACACTTCACATGGAGGTTCACAGTTCAAATAAACAGTGGCTCGAGCGGCAGGCCAGGCCTGGCGTAAACAGCAGTGAACCGGGGTGATTTTCCTCCCTGCTCTCTTTTCACTCCCTCCTAATGGGCCGTGGCTTGAATGAGGAACAGAGGAGAGCAGGGCTTAAAAAGGGGGGGTGGGGGGGGGTGGAGTGGGTGACGAAAAAGCCTCAGACAGGCCGAGACGTCGGTGTGACTACCTCGTGAGCAGGAGATTTGCTCACACCTGGAATTGAAAACAAGCACGCCGGGCTTTTTTAAGAAAGGCATCAGAAGTGATGGATCGGGCGCTCCGAGTAAGTGCTCACCCGGAAAGTTCGACCTCACTTTGACAGAAGTTGGTAAAAGATTTTCCGTGTGTGTGTGTGTGTGTGTGTGTGCGTGTGGAGATGGCTCGATGTGACTCATCCCTCCTCCTCTACCTCTCCTGCAGTCTTGTCTGTCCTTGCGTGCGTGAGTGTTTGCTGCCCACGGTCGCAGCTCTCAGCAGCAATCCGTCAATAAAGCGCCCGATGCGCCGCTCTCGCTCGGCGCCCGGGATCTAACCCACCGGCGGGCCGTCACGTCCCTGGAAACGGGTGTGTCTCCCTCGACCCGTGAAGTCCCCAGGTCCCCAGGATCCAGCCGAGGGGGCCACGGTGCCAAACGTATATGGGTGTAATGGGAGTTATACGAAACAGTGAAAACATAAAAGCCCTAAGTGGCTGTTTTGCCTTTCGGAACGTCTGCGGAGGTGAGCTGAGGTGACTCAGATTCAATTTTAGAGCGCTTAATTCTTCTCTCATAAACATCTGTTCATTATTTAAAGCAGCGCATGACCTCATCCAGAGATTACCTCATTATTCCTCAATCCTCTCTCTCCCCAGCAAAGATGGATATCTATCGAAATACTTTCAGCTGTGTCATTGGCATACAGGGGGACCGATAAATAGGGAGTGTTTATCCAATGTGCGCCGACATCAGGTACTAAACATGTCTCCTCTCACTGACTTTTTTGTAAAGTAGTGGAGGTATTCAGTAGGTACTGAAAGTAAAAAAGTAACTTCTAGAAGTAAGCAACCTTTTTTTTATTTTTACCAGATCAGCCTCGAATTAACCGTAGCTGCAGCCCACCCTTCGTGTCTCTGTTTTTTCCAAACATTATAGTGAAGCCAAACCCAGTGAAGACCCTCCCACCCTCCCTCCTCCCACCCTCACCCAGATGCTAAATCAGGAACTTTCAAATTAAAAGCAGGCGCAGTTTCAGGTCTGCTCCAGGTTGTAGAAAGTCCCTCTCCTGTTTTCCCCACTAACTTAATTTTGACATCCTGAGAGTTTGCAAAGCCTGCCTCCCCCCCCCCCCTCCTCCTCCTCCTCCTCTGTGATCTCTGGCACCCCCCTCCCCCGAACAAGGTCACAAAACACAAACTGAATTCTTAACTCGCAGGAAAAACAGTGAGCGTCGCTCACACCGGTGGAGAGGAAATGATTAGCAGGGCTTTCAAACTAGTACAACCAACTGCAGTTCAGTCGGTCGCAGCAGGAGGAAGATGCTCCGTTGTCTGGATCATATCAAATGTAGCCATCAGGAGAAGAGTGTTTGGTTCCTTATCTGATAAAACAAAAAAACAGAGTTTATAAAAACTCGACATGTGATTGAAAAATGCTTGCAGTCAAGCGAACAGTCATTTTATTGTGAAAATTCGGGAGAGACAGCAGCTTTAAACCGGATTTTATGAATGACGCAAGTTGTGTTTCAAGTTCAAGAGGTAAAAACTCATAAGTCATTAACTCAAAGTACTAAAAATAGAGTAATTTTTTACTGAAGAGTCACTGAAAAAGTAGCAGTTTTAAAGTCATGTGTTGTGTTTTAAGTTAAAAAATGAAAAACTTGGTGATGACACCAAAACTTTAGTAAAGTTAGTTTCAAATGAGAATGGAAAAGACTACACACACAAACACACACACACACACACACACACACACACACGCACACACACACACACACACACACACACACGGACACGCACACAGGATCCCTCAAGTGGTGCAAAGAAATATATTCATGTATTCTAATGGAGTTGAATTTCAGGCCATCTGAAAGTCATAAGTGTGCAACAACAATCGTGTATTCACGGGCTTCTCATCAGCGCACTGACTCATTCGCCAGGCTCCGAGTGAGTCGTGCGGGTCTGTTTGTGTTTGCGGTCCCTCGACCTGTCAGTTGGTGCAGCGGGCGAAGTCGCCCTTCGAGTTTTCAGCCGCGCGTGATGAAAAGACTCCGACGGTTCGAACAATACCAGCGCTGCTCGTCGCCGCCGCAGATATGTTGCTACTTGCAGCCGCCGTAGAGTTACACCCGGTGCTGATGAAACGTTCTTGTGTTTAATTATTTCATCCAAACCACACACGTAAACACGGGCCGCCTTCTCGACAGGAAAACTCGGGCGTCCAGTAAACCTGTTGAGAGATATCCCCAGTTTTTCGTTGAGTTCTAACAAATTGTAAAGCACACTTACGTTACATCAACACAGTGACGTGTTTGTGTGAGTTTTGCAGCTATACATCAGAGCCAATCGAATGCCCCCGGGGGGCCGATCTCCGTTTGACGGACCGATCCCGTCCGTCTGCTCTGCCCGCGAAGCTAAATATTTAAACTTATCGTAACAGAGTGTTGGAATTTATTTATCGAGAGCTTGGAGCTGCACCCGTCGCACGCAGACGAGCCGTGGAGAAAGTGCAGCGGCAACCGCAAGCCTGGCGCGCGGCTTTCTCCGCGATGTTTGGATAACTGGGGCAAAGAAGACATTGAGCAGCCTCGCTTCTCGCTGCATCGCTCCGCCTTCGACGTGACGCAACTTTCGAATCGATTCCGTTTTTATCGCGCGTTATCTCTGGAGCGAAACTCGCCGCAGTGGGAGAAAAAAACCCCGAGTAAGCGGGCGGGTTTTCTCCAGAGACTTGTATACATTCAACATGTGCTTTTGTGGCACTTTCTCACCCTAACTGGTTCACTCAGGGGTTGTTTTTTTTCCCACCTCCCTCACCCCTCCCGTAATGGCTTTTGTGTGAGCTTGGCTTTGTGTAGCCGTCTGAAAGACATGCGGCGAGATCATATATCAAGTTTGCGGCCTATCCCCCCCCCCTCCGCGCCACTCTGCTCCAGGCTAATGAGCGTGCTAATATTCATTATTAATGATGCAGCATCTGGTCAGTCGGCGTGTGATTGTGGTCGCGGGTGGAAGCGGCCTGCGAGGCGATTTGCTCGCGAGAGCACCGGGGAAGAAAAATAAGAAAGGGTTTCGGTCGATTGGAGTGAATGAAATGAAACGCGCCCCCCCCCCCCTCCCCTCCCACCACCACCACCACCACCTTCTTTCAAGGAAGGGAGTCAGCAAATCACCACTGACACCTCCGGCTCTTATGTGGGTCACGCCTGGTGAGGAGTGGGCGCATCGGCGGAGGCTGAGCGGCGGAGCTGAGTCAGAGCGACGGCTGCAGGGGCCGCTGCGTGTGGGAGGCTGGGAGGTGGGTGGCGCTCATTCATGGGCCCGCGAGTTCACCGTGCTTCGGAGTCGCGCGCTCGCCGAGAGGGAAGCGGGCCGCTTGTGCTTCGCAACACCTTTTTCAATTACCTGATGAGTCACCGCAGATGGGAAAGCTGAGCCAACAGAAAGCTGCTCCTCTCCCAAGGCTGCCGATAGAGTCCTGAGGCTTGAAGACTGGAGCACTCCGATCCTCAGAAGCCGTTCACCCCTTCCCGTCATGCAAGACGTCCTGCTGCAGCTGCTACAGTTTCCTACCGGCACCTATTTGACTCCACCGAACTTAGCTTGCAAGGTGTTCCGTCAGGTGACAGTACCTGTTCCCAGGTACTTTTCAAGTACTTACTGTATTAGAGGTTCAAATGGGCTGAGTTGAGCTGAAAATGTGAAGTCATCCGGCTGCAAGCCACTGATCGACACATCAGTGTGACTCACCCATTGTTGTGTTGTGTTCGACATCAATAACTTCGTCGCTTCTTGCCTCGACGACTGCTCGGGGGTTGCTGAGGTGAAAGGCAACCGTGAAGGAAAACAACCTGAACAAAACAGAGTCGAGCTGAGCGAAAGAAGGGGGAAAAGGCGATGGGAAAATCAGCACATTTCTCTGCTTCCTACAGCTGTTTCTCCCACTGCCGAGCGGAGCATGACCTAATTATGTTCTGAATCAAAATCCACATGTATGGCTGAAAAAGCGGCCTGACAAACCGCTGTCGTTGGGCACCGCGCGCTGGAAACTACGCTGCAGCGCCATGAACTGTTGTTTTTTTTTTTCTTCTTTTTTTTTCTTACTGTGGAGATGAATGGTCGGACGGATAGGTGGAGGTGGAGGGGCCTGAGTGTGTGTGTGTATATGTGTGTGTGTTTTTCCCCCTGAAGAGCTCTTGAGTAAGTGGGCCAGCAGGGGCAGAAAATAACTCGCAGTCCCCTTGAGAAGTCACTCTGCAAGGTCGCCTCCTTGGCCCGGGCCTTTAGGCGCAAAACGAAGTGTCCGTGCTGCTCGCGTCGCTTTCCTTCTCCTTTTCTTCCCCTCCGTCTCTCTCTCTCTCTGTTCATTTTCCCCTCTGTGGCTTAATGGCTTACGCAGGCCGCTCTATCAGCGAGGCCTGCGCAGCGAGGGGCGGGGCCCGCGTGCTAACGAACCCCCGAGCTAATTAGACTTTGGGCCAAGCTGGCTTCGCTCCTCATTTCCTGGCCGTTCCCCTCCCTTTGGACAAATGCGATTTCAGCCCTCGGCCCGTGCAGAATTAATCCAGTTAATGTTCAACACAGGATGAATAATGGTCACTTATCTGCTGGGAACAGGGGTACAGAAGGGCTTTCGGGGGGGTGAAGTTCCCATACTGAGCCCCTCGGTGTTGTGTGCCACTAAATCTGCTCTGTGGGCAGCGCGGTTGGACGGCAGCACTTGTTCACTCCAGGTTCTCCAAGTGAGCGTCGGGCCGGGGAACCTTTTATCCCCACCCGAGAGCTCCTTCCTCCTCTTTTGTGGCGACATTCAAGTGTCCCTCTTAAGTCATTACACCCGTAATGTGGCATTAGGGCAGTTTCCCGGCAGCGGGCGGGGGGGGTCAAACAACGACAGAGGCTGGATATGGCTCGAGCTTCCCCAACGGCGCTTGACAGCAACTTCCGCGCGATCTCCAAGGCACCGCTCACCGCTGAGCGCAGCCCCTGGCTGGCCTTTTTGTTTGCATTCATCGCTGTGTAAAACTCAGCATTTAAGCAGAAGCTAATCTGCTTTCGGGGCTCGAGGGTGAGGAGAACGGAGTGCCAGTTGGCCACCTCCAAAAACGACGGGGCATCATGGTCGATCTGGGCAGACACAAGAGGACTTAGACCTGTTTTTTACATGACAACGAGGATGTTTTCACACTTTTTGTATGATCAGACAGCAAAAAAATCAGGTTATTAGCATTTTTTTGGTTGATATTCAACCTCAAAACTGAAAACCAGAAATCACTGATTTCTGGACTGAAAAGTCTTTATTCGAATATTGTTTTGTCTTGCAAACATGCTGCAAATACAGAAAAGCTCCAAAGTACTTTTATCGTCCAATTTAGAGTTTACTGCTTCAGATTACTCTGAAATTGCCATTTTGCTGTGCAGAAACTTGTATCAGGGTGCAGTACTTGAATAAAAATCATCTTTAATGGCTCAAATTAGATGAATGCCTCACATTGGAACGCAGACAAATGTCCCACCCCGCTCTCGGCCCGCGAATGAAGCAGATTATTGAAGAAAATGATGTTATTCCTTTTCAAAGTAACTGTAGTGATACGTTTTGTGGACCATCTGATAACAAAACAACCACTTATAATTGATTTTTAGATATTTATACGGTGTTCAGCGTGCTTTTCTGGCACGAGTACGGCGATGTGCTGTTGGAGCTGAATCGGCGTCAGTCCCGCGGCGAGCTGCTCCCAACAGTAGTGGGACTCTGACTCGCTAAAACCCCTCCGCAGCAGTGGGAAGAAAAACTATCCGGTGGAGGAAGCGAGCTCTCCGGCCTCCCACCCACCCACCCACCCAGCCAGCCAGCCAGCCAGCCAACATGTCGGAGCCATCAGCTGTTGGGGTGAGTCCCAGCTGCCTGGTGTGTTGACTCTGGAGTGATAGCCATCAGCATTTGCCACATGAAAGGAGAGGAGGCCGGCGTTCCTAAAAAAGCAGATGAGAAGGGGAGATGAGGAGGCCATGTTGGGATCTTGGCCCCGTTTCAGATCCAGATAGAGGCGCTGATTCACCGCCAGAGTTTTTTTTCCCCCGACTGTATCGGACTTTTTCTATAAATCAGTTCCGTCCCTGGTTTTTAATGTGAATAATGTTCTTGCAGGATAAGATCCCCTTTGAGCCGGTACGACGTACTCGCGCACCGAAGATAGGCTCCCGGCCCGCGGGCGTCGGAACATGTATTTACAGTATCGCTCATCCTGTGCTTTGATAAAGACAAGAAGGGGAAAAAAACAGCACAATGTGCTTATGCATGCTTAGGAAGGGAGTCAACCTGTTTGGCTCGGCGTCTAAAATTACCGAGCACGGGCTCTGTGTGCATGCCAGCGGCGCTGCTATCTGTGGTATGTCCCCAAAGCCGGCCTCCAAGCTGTTTTATTCAGCCCCGTCGCGGCGTTGGAAGCGGCTCCCGGCAGGTCTGGGAGCAGCTTGGACGGAGGAGAAAAAAAAAAAGAGTGAGGGACTTTATCGAGGAGGGAGGGAGGGAGGGGGGGAGGGGGTTGATTGGTCTCAAAGCAGCTGACCTGCTCTGTGGCTGCGAGACGCCAACGCTCAGGGCTCGAAGTGCAAGCTGAGCTGTGAGCGACAGTCTGGTGTTGGTGAAGAGGCCTGCGATTATGCTCTCTGAAATACTTGAAGATGCAAAGAGCCACGTGTGTGACGGGGGGGGGTGTCGCTTCCGTGACTGAGGGCTGTGTCCCTCCTTCACACCTGTGTTCGACCAACAAACAGCAGCGGCGCACTTTGCAGCTTGGAGCCTTCGTCTATTTCCTCCCTAACCCACTTTTAATCCCCTGCCATGCAGCTCCAAGTCTTCCCCCAACAAATCTGTTGACTCTCCATCGCCAAAAAAAAAAACAACAACAAAAAAAAGCCCCAACAACTTCCGGGCGTCTTCCCGTTTGTTCTTTTTGTCACGTGGACAAACAAACAAACAAACGGGGGAGCATCGGTGGACCGCTATCAAGCGCTGCGGCTGGCTGAGGGAGCGAGACAAGAGAGCGGCGGCCCCACTCAGAAGTGGGAGCCAAGCGAGCGTTTGGGGGATTAAGGGGGAACCAGAATAGATAGGATGGTGGCAGTCGCAGCAGTTTTGGGAACAATCGGGCTGCTCGTGTTAATAGCTGATGGCTTGTGGAAGAGCAGCATGTGTGTTTTTGTTTACAGCGTCACGTCTCCAAGCTGCCGCGTTGTTTTATTCTATAGCAAGATCAGGATACGATAATGTATGTGGGAACTATTATGTATGAACTGGACCTTTTTATCACAAACAGTCATTGATGCGTGAGTTCGTCCTCGTGTCTTTACGATCTTCGTCCTCCTCTTTGGTCTTCCCTTCAGCTCAGTGTTTACAGGTGTCTTTCTCTCTGTTCTCTCAGGCAGGGAAGCATCCTGCTGCCCCCCCCCCC
>JASSRZ010000072.1:2040741-2050833 GCA_032164315.1 Malacoctenus gilli | reverse complement strand
CTCAGCTCCACCGGACACTTAGCCGAGTGGTTTTCGTCAGTTCATGCTGTGCACGAGAGGCGACTAACTTAGTCAGATGGCGAGTTTGTTGTTGTCTTTGGCTTGCTCTGGTTGGTTTGACTGGACACTCTGTTTGCTCGAGCTCTCGCACCGTTTGCCTAGAAAAAACCAAGCCGGCTCCACGCATCTGTCAGAGCGGCCTATCAGGTCTTAGTTACTCATTAGACGCACCCGTCACCTGGGTTACGGGGGATGGGGAGGTGGGGGGGCTGCCTCGGAGAGCAAGGTGATGATAATTAACTTGAAACAGTGAATCATTGTCCACTGACATCACGGTCACAGTGATTGCGGTCCGGACGCATACCCCCCAGGTCTTGGGCAAACCTCGCGCTCCCAGCTGACCAATCACGGGCCGGCATTTACATCTCCCCCGGGGGAGGGGAAAAAGAGGCCGGCCGCATTTAAAAGAGAAAACAAGCCTCTTCACTTCCTCCCACCCCACCCCGACCCCCACCCCACCCCCCCCGGGGTCATTTATGAGGCGTCGGTGATGCACTTGACTTGTGTTACCAGAGTCCCTAAATCGGATCTAATTGAAATCTTGTAGCTTATGAGGGGGAAGCTCGAGGTTTTGGTTTCAATGGACGGGAAATCCCAGTCATGTGCATGAAGCATGCTGTAAATCACAAGGATGTTTGGGGGGGGGGGGGCGCCACGGGCCTCCACGGGCCTCTTTGGTCCACAGCTTCTATGCTCACGCGGATGTGGAGTAAAAAAGAAGTTTTAATGCGATCTGCCAGAAGATCGTTATCGCCGCACATCCAGTCGTCAAAGACTTTGCGACCCCCTCGGTGCGTCCAGGTGAATCTGTTTGAGGTCCGTCTTTTGAATTAGGAACTTTGAAGTAATGTGGCGTGAAATGGGTTTCGCTCCCGGCGCCTCTTGCTTGTTTGCGTTCTCCTTTTTATTCTTAGGAGCGCTCCTCGGGGCTCGGAGGTGAAATCACCGCTCCGCAGCCTGGCAGCAAATCACAAGCGTCGGAGAAAGAGTCCATACATGTTTAATGCTCCGGATCGGAGCTCATCCGCGCCCTCTCCTCCGCCGCCGCCGCCGCCACCATTCCTCACAGCCACCGTGTCATCACTGAAGCCGGAAGGCTTTGTGGTGTTTGCCATCCAGCAAATCAGCATTGAATCAGTCCCGCTGGGGAAGGTGTCGGGCTGTAATGAGGCACGCCCAGGGGTTGCACCCCCCCAGGCTATAACATCATGCTGCCGGGACCGCTGGGATTTCCTTAACACCCCTCTTCCACCTGCATGAGAGCTCTTTGATGACTGTATCTGCCCGCGCGTGTTGCAGCGCGGTTTATCATAACCATCAATATTCATGGCGGCATTATCTGGTCACAGCACGTATTTTGGTTAACATTGATGCAGTCGGGAAGGTGAAGTCGGTGGTCTGACCTTCCTCGGCGACGCCAGAAAGTTTGCAGAGGCTTCCGAACGGGCTGGTGCTGAAAGCAGGAAATGACAGTGGCGGCCTGTCTGGCTTCTGGCAGATGCGGAGAATCCAGAGTGCTGATGGAGACCTCACCCTGCTCGACCCTTATGTATTTGTATGCTTTCTCTGCCGGGGGGATTACGTGTCGCTTGGCTAGCTGTGGCATGTCAGTGGGATGTTTCACAAAGTGTCGGTTGGAAACGTGTTCAGTGTATTTCTATCATCAAAGCCCATTAGGGCCGTTCAAACAGACTCTTGAAAAACCCCGCCGACTGCCAGACCGACACTCTGCTGATCCCACAGCGTCATTTTCTTTGGATCCTGACCTGCAAACTGGGTTTGAGGTGAACTGATGTACTGGGAGTTTTATGGGCGATCATTAAATGTTGTGCATAGTTGACATTTTTCATGGTGTTTTTTGTCAAAATATTTCAAAAACTGACCATTTACATTAAAACGAGCGTCGTCTGAACTGCCTGACCCGATTTTTCTGATCACCGATTTACAAGGAAATGTTCGGAAGGATGTTGCTGTAACTGTTGGGTCTGGATGTCTGGATCAACACTATGCAGTTTAAGCAAGAGGTTGCTCTGCAATTTTGAGTTAGATGTAACAAGTCGTGCCGTGTGCACCAGCGAGAAGGATCCACTCACCTGTGTGGCTGTGAACAGCAGAACTCCAGATTGACGAGAGGCCCAACGCTGGCAGCTTCTCTGAGCGCTTATGTGTGAACACAGCGTCAGAGAGCCGTTGGCTCGCCAAGGTGTCAGTCTGTCAAACAGTGTCCCGGGTGTCCTTAAGCTCCTTGGTCGAGCTGTCTGTCAGACGGCCTCGCCATCCATCTGGGACGGTAATGGGATTGTCTCCCCCCGGTTTGGCCGCCGGAGGGGCGGCAGCAGTTAGCGGGATGTGACCTTATGGCCACCCAGTTTCCACTCGCAGGGCTCGCAGCTGTCAAGGACGCGGGGATCTGTATGTGCGGCGTGTCCTGGGCCTTTTTTTTCCTCCTTCGGCATACAGATGTGGTGGGGTTGGCCTGCATTCGAATGGTAATCCACTCACTGGGGTATTTAAGCCACGGCCTGATCTTCGCTCCTGAGCCGGCTCGTAAGCTCCGTGGCGTCCTCCATCGAGAAGTTCTAGGAAGGGTTTTCAGAAGACGACGATGACTTCAGTTATTGGTCCGAGAACGTGACGGGAGATGAAGTGGCGCAATTCTTTTGGTGCCGGCTGGCTCTGCAGTCGCGAGCGTCGTTTGCCAACCTCGTTGCTGCGTTTCGTACGGTGCCGTGTTCCGTCGCGAGCCTCGTTCTGCTGATTCCTCCAGGCTGTTTTGCGATAACGTCTTCGTGCTCGACACCGCGGCAGTTGTGGCGCCCGCAATCTACGATGAGAACCACAGTGGGGAAACCTTGACCTTCCAGCCCCGTTCTGGGGGTCTGCAAACAGGCAGGGGGAAGGAAAAAAACATCACCGGTGAAACTTTGGAAGATTGATTTCCTTCCCCACCCTTGACAGAAGCAGCGTACGGCTCTTTTTTTTTTCGTTTCCTGTGATTAATGACGCACTCCTGAGCCCCGAACAGTAATTGGAGTCTGACGTCTTGTTTCTCTTGCAATCCTACCTGAAATGTAGATGCAGTTAGTCTGTGATTTATGAAACTGAGTGTTTGTTGTTTCGCCCCTCTGCTCGTGTCTCCAAGGGAATTGTGAGCAAAGGGTGCAGCAGTCATTTTCAGACCACAAATCACACTTTTCAGCGGTGCAGTTTACAGGGTCAATTAACTACCGCTTTCATTTTCTAATCCGGGGGGCGCTCGCTCCGCTGAATCTGTCGCCGGTGTGTGTGTGTGTGTGCGCGCGCGTGAGGCATGGCGCTCACGGGCCGCTCTCGTCTGTGTTTGCCTCCCGGCAGGAAGATCTGCGTGCACTGCAAGTGTCGGCGTGAAGAGCATGCAGTGACAGCCATGCCTGTTGAGATGGAGAAGACCGTCACCAAGCTGATGTACGACTTCCAGAGGAACTCGACCTCCGACGACGACTCGGGCTGCGCGCTGGAGGAGTACGCCTGGGTGCCGCCGGGACTCAAGCCCGAACAGGTACGGGACTTTTAATTCTCGCACTGGGACACCCGCAGATCTGCAGGATCGTCTTTGCTCCGTTTTAAGGTTTTTCCATGAGATGACAGAACCCGTTACCAGCTTGTCTTTCGCCACCTACATGAGAACTTCATGTAAACCGACAATGTGGTCGACTTCGCAGCATATATAGGTCCCCAATGAGATCCTCTGTTGCATTTGCTCACTTCTGGGTTCAACCCTCTCACACTCGTTCAAAGGGTTTGCTATGAAGACCTCACCTCATGCTTAAACGGCCCTTAACTGTCATGGATAACAACCAAAACCTTGGTTCACCTAAGTGGCGTGCAGTCGAGTTGTGCTGAAATTGCATAACAGAGAACTGAGACGTGGCGCTGACCTGCACGGTTGTTTACCTTATATAAGATCATTCATCTAACCGTTGCACGTTAGAGTGAAGTTAAAATCTGTTTTGTACGTCTTGGATGTTTTCACTTCACGCCTGAGGCTTTGGGACGCTTCCCATCGCTCTTTATTTTTCCTCCCTTCTTGTTTCAAAGCATTGTTTACCGTCTGTAAAGCAGGTGGTGAGAACAGGGTGCATCGACAAGTCAGGAAACTTAAAAAAAAAAAAAAAGGATCACATAACAATGGGAGTCTTGCGATCACATGGCGGCTCCACTCGTCAAGCTCTGATTTCAACCCCCCCACTGTCAACAATTTCAGGTGTACGTGTCCACTAAAAGGCCTTCTATAAGACTGGTGTTTCAGAGCATTATCTCAGCAAAGGTGAGATGCCAAATGGTGAGGTGAGGGATTCCAGAGATGAGTACGGGCAGGTTTCAGTTATGAAATGTAACTCATTCAAAACACATAATGATGCGAGGCTAATAAAAATTCCAAACGCGACGCCCTGCATTCTGTCGCCCGTCTCGCTCGCGCGTCTGGCTCCTGCATGACGCCGCGCGATGGCGCGGCCGTTGTGCTGACGGTGCCTTTCGAGGGCTAATGGATAACAAGGATTATGCGGGCTGCGGCTGTCCAATTAATCTCCATTTTTATACCGCTTGCAAACATGTTTACAGTCGCTTTCATTGCCTCCACAGCCGCTAAGCTGAGTCTTGGGAACGATGGAACATTACACATTACAGGTCCGAGAAAATCCTCCTTCACAATTGTGAATCCCCACAATGCCGCACACGTGTGTGTGTGTGTGTGTGTGGGGAGGAGGGGGGTTTACAGTTTAACTGGACAATAGGAGGGTTTTATGGATGCTGGTTCCACTCCGTTGATAAGCTGAAAGCAATGAGCTGGTCGATACGTCGCCAGTACCGCTGCCTGGTGATTCTACCTCAAACACCTGAGAGCAGCTATTTCTCCAGGGTCACGCTTATAGCCCCCTCCCATCCCCCCATGGCAATTAGGGTCTCTTCTCGTGGCGATATGACCCCAGGAACAGTCTGCCAATAATGAGAACTGGGTCGAATGGCGAGCGCACCGTGCGACACGCCGCCTTTTTGAAGATGCTTTATTCTTTTCACAATTCTCGGGAACTAAATCACAACCCCAATGGAAGTGATTCAGTCGTGCGTTTTACGAGTCATTCAATCGTTGGAGACGTCTTTTACAGACGAGTGGATGTAAACGCGAGGCTAAAATCCAAAGCACTGTGATACAAACACCCAGTTTAGTTGGGTTTTTTTTCCTCCCTGCTGGTGTCGAATGCTCGGTGTCGGTCTGCCTTTTCAGCCGGCGGCAGCGTGGAGTCGCTGCTCTGCAGCGACAGCTTTCAAACAATGGAATTCATCCCATCTATCCGTGGGATTTTGAGGGATCACGCAACACTTAGTTGGAACTCTTTCTGTCAACAAAACGGTTCTCAAAGATATCCGTCTCTCATTTAAGCCCCTTGCTGAAACGCAGACTCAATAAAAGAATTTCCACTGCTCGACGGGACCATTATTGAGTGTGGTTGTCCTATCATTGAGCTGCATTGTAGGAAAAAAAATACACTCCTCCTCATGTTTATTTCTTTTTATGCTTTGAAATTGAGTCATGAAAAGATCCGCCGAGTTAGTTCAAGCTTCAGTTTGACATGCAGGCTCCGCTCTGCAGTTTCACGGGTCTGATTTTCATTTCCAGTCCAACGAGAAGTTTCAAACCGCTCGCACGTGGGGCAATTTGAATAGAAATTCGGTTCAAGGTTATTGGTGTTAGCCAGAGGTCTCTCCAGGCTCAGAGATGGACCCACGGCTCTGAAGTGGATGAATTAACTCTCGGACAACAAAGGGGGAGCCTGATAGGGAACCGAGGGCAGCTTGACCTGTTCGCGAATGGACCTGGGGGTAATTAGACCCGTTCCAATCCGAGTGCAAGGACTATAAAGCTGCCGGCAGCTGACCGGGCTTCCACCCGGCAGCTGTGAATAAGAGATAGATGACGAGCCGGCGGAGAGAAATGTCGGCCGAGTCGTCCGTCTTGACTTTGGCCCGAGCTGAAAATGTGTAAAAATGTGCGATCTCTCGAGGAGGAAGCTGATCTGCTTTTCCTTTCAGCACCGGCATTAACGTTGACATTCATCGTTGTTAAGAAAAATGTCTGAGTGAACCATTTGATGGACTGCCAAAACCTTTCATGCATGTATTCATGTGGCCTCTCTGGAAGGCTTGTTGCACTCGTGCTCATTTTATAGTGTTGTCCTGGAGGTTTAATGTAACTTTCTACTGTGGGTTTAAAACATAAGTAGTAAATGTTGGCATGTGAGTTAGTTAAAATGAGCTCTTACCAGCCAAGTTAGTGTTTAAGAAAATATTGTACATATTATATTTTCACCATTTACCTTGAAGTCACTGTGACATGGTATCTCAAAAGTCAGTATGTTGCTTGTAAGGTGAGAATGAAATGTTCTAATGCAGCACAATTTTTTTGTAGCCTATGTGTGCGTTTAAAGCTGGCATGCTTCCTCGTAGCTGTAGTGTTGCAGTTTGTTTTTGCATACCTTTTGAAATTAGACATCTCGGAAATAACTTTGCGTTTTTTTAATATTCTCAATTTGGCATGCTAGCCGAGCAAATATTTAGTCCAATAGAATTCTGTTGTCTGAGTTTTTTTTACTTACTTTTAGCAACTTAATGAGTATAACTGCAAGTAATGTAACATTTTGTCCAGATAGTTCAGTTTTTGACAAATGCCTTGAAATCCTTTTGACATCCAAAAGATCAGGTTCAGCATGTAAGCTGAGAAAGTTGTTTTGAATCAAGTGACTTTCTATTTATCCACAGTTTTTCTCAATCAGCTCCATGTAACATGCTTTCGACAGTGTAGGCCTATATGCTTTGAAATCATTACGTCATGGTATCCAATCAGCCAGTCTTTGGTTGCAAGCCCGCTACTGTGTGCTGAGGGAAAGGGACGAGGGGTGCATAACGTCCCTTAAATCCTCCTCACTTCTCTATGAAAACATCGTTCCCTCTGCGTCGGACTGCGACTACCAGCGTTTCCTCAACAATATAGTATCTCCGTCCAGTAACCGCTGCAAAGTGGCTCGTTGAGCAAATGTCAGATCCGGTGCCTGGCGGTGTCTTTTCCGCCGCCCGTCTGGCCTCCCCGACAGCAATGGAAACCAGCTGCACGGAGCGATCGGACCCGTCACTCATTTGCCAAGTCCTACCATTTGCTTTAGCTCCTCCAAAAACACTCCCTTCAGTACGGTTCGAAATCCTGCCCTGTCTTTAGCTTGGCCTGCTTTCGATTACAGTTATTATCACAAGCTGCTCCTCCTGGCGCTCGCTGCAGCCGCGTGTGCGCGCGAATGTATATCTGTCCTGCGATCTTTTTCCTCGGGCAGTGTGTCCTCTACCTCCACATTGTAGCTCTGTTGTTGTTGGAAGCGCTTTTTTTTTTCATCATTTATCATTAGCCCTGTGTGTGCGAGCGCGTTAGGAGTCACGCGTGTGTACATTTCCATGAATGTGTACGCGCCTTGTGACTTATCGGTTCTGGACGACAATCACTCCTTCATGGGCTATCCTGAGCCCCCCCCAGACACAGATGCCGGCTTCCTCGCCAATACGAGCAGTCGCCAACGAAAGCAGAGCGTGAGGAACTGGGTTGCGCTCGCAACACGTCTCGTCAACGGACGCGCGAGCTCCCTGAAGGAGACGCAGGGTGACGCTGACGCGTTGTCGAACGTGCTGCTGAGTTAATTCTGCAATATTCAGGTTAATCTGTTTCTCTGCGACGGACTCCGTGCGATTGCCAAGGACAAAGCCGGTGGCTTTTAGTGGCTAAATCTATGCGACGGACCGAAAGGTCATCAAGGGAGACGCGACCTAGTCAGCAAGTATCGATCAGGGATGTTGCGTCTCCCGTGATGCGCCCCTGCTCTTTTGTTTTCTGTCTTTCATTTAATCTGATAGCTTTACGCTTTCTCCTACATTTATTTACAATTAAATCCGTTTCCTCCTCCTCCTCCCATCGCTTTCTTTCTTTCTTTTTGACCTCCGTCCTCAAATCTTCCTTTTAAATCCTTCAATCCTCCATGTCCTCCGGGCTTGTTCCACCCCCCCCTCCAGTCACATCCATGCAACACCCTGACCTCTGTGATAGCCCCGGCCCCTCAGTTACAGTGTCATAAAAAAAGACAGCAATAAATAACTTGAATGACACTCATTGTGCACCGTGGTAATGTCAAGAATGTGCAAGTCATTTGGAGCGTCCACATTTGCATTAATCAGCTGCAAACCAATGTAGTCATTAGTGTGCGCACATTCACATGTGTGAAGGGCTGCTTTTTTTCATGTGTGTGTGTCTGTGTGTGTGTGTGTATGTGTGTGTGTGTGTGTGTGTGTGGGGGGATGGGTGAGTGGGAGTGTGTGCACATTTGACAGTTCGGTAATACATTCCCATGTCAATGTGCAGAGATGGAGAGGTGAGGTTCCATTAGGTCTCCGTCGGTGGGCCATAAATCAAAGTGATTTTTGTGTGTGTGTGTGTGTGTGCGTGTGCGTGTGCGTGTGTGTGTCCAGATGTTGATCCTAATGGCTCTGCCATTCCATATTGAAGCCTAACTATCAATCAGCTGGATTATGATTATGATCTCATTTATGTTAATACATGAAATTTTGAGGTTTTATGTTCGTCATTGATTTAACTTATTTAAATTGCACCACTTTAATGCGCTCCAGTTGTTTTGTATCGGTCGAACAACAGTGGTGTCGCTCATCACTTGCCCCACTGTGGCTCCTCAGGTGCACCAGTACTACAGCTCGCTGCCCGAGGACAAGGTGCCCTACGTGAACAGCCCCGGAGAGAAGTACCGCATCAAGCAGCTGCTCCACCAGCTCCCGCCCCACGACAATGAGGTGAGAGTCCAGACTGACGACCCCCCCCCCCCCCGCCTCCCAACCGCCGCCTCTGCCCATCTATCAATCCCTCCCTCCCTCCCCTTCTTTCCTCGCCTCCTTCGGGGCAATCCAGAGATAAGAGCGTGGACGAGACAGACGGAGGGGAAAAATGGTGTCTGTCTTCCACGGGGAGGGCGAGAATGAGATCGCGGTGTGTTTTGTGTCCGTGACGACCAGTTTTGTTGTTCACAGGTCTCCGCCGCCATTAATCACTTGATGGCTTTGTAGGTGATACACTCCCAACGAAAAAAAACACCTCTAAGCAGCTTTAAGGATTGTGAAACTGCTCAGAGCTCAGATTAGATGATGAGGTCAATATGCTTTGTAGTTGTTTTTCAAAGATATACGTCTCTCCTCCTTCATTTATGTATGGAATATATTCAGTTTTTTATATGAACTACACCTGCATATCAAAATACCTGAAGGAGAGAAGGAAAGTGAGTCAATTTGTGTCACTTGCCCTTTTTTAAATGCTATTGCGAATATAAAATACTGAATAACGACCCAGTAATTGGAGTTTCGGGGGTTTTATTTAACAATGATCGTCGGTCATCATCAAACCTCTCCTCAACGTGGGGCCTTTACACCAGTTTGTTAGTCTGCAAGTGTCGTGGCTCCTGTATGTCGTCTCGGATGCCAGACTGTTGTGTTTTTTTTCCTTGTCTAACACGTTTCGTCGATGTAAATGTGTCTCCAGGTGCGCTACTGCAACGGCTTGGACGACGAGGAGAAGCGGGAGCTGAAGCTCTTCAGCAACCAGCGCAAACGGGAGAACCTGGGCCGCGGAAACGTCCGGCCGTTCCCCGTGACGATGACGGGCGCCATCTGCGAGCAGGTAGCGCACGGACGCGCGGCGAGACATTGCCTGTGCGGCGGGCCCCTCCCATTCTTCCACCGCAAACGCCGCCCTCGCGGCGCCGCGATAAGAGCGAGTCCAGTGACGGGGTCAGGGGTGCGCGTCTCGGCCGGCCGAATGAAAGCAATGAATCGAGTGGCGGGCGCACGGAGCGGCCGGGTGCCGTTTGTTATGATGGACGAGAGGTGCTTCATGTTGACCTACAGGAGGGCTCGGGGGGGGGGGGGGGGCTTCTATCACAAAGCCCCGACCTT
>JASSRZ010000072.1:2010250-2033090 GCA_032164315.1 Malacoctenus gilli | reverse complement strand
ATGGATGGATGGATGGATGGATGGATGGATGGATGGATGGATGGATGGATGGATGGATGGATGGATGGATGAGTCAGGAGTCAGCAACCCTCCGCAGAATTAGATCAAAACAGATGAAGAAAAACACTGTCCTGCTCTGCACTCTGTACATGTGTGATCTTTTACATCCGGGGGGAGAGGGGGGGTGGGGGGGGGATACGTGGAGAAAAAACACATAGGAAGAAGTACAGGACACAAACACAGCAGGAGAGCAACATTTTAGTGTCTGTGGGAGCCGTTTTCCTCGTTACTCCGACTCCGATCACCACTAAACGCTGGCCGACGAGTGGGAACCAATTGTGGATCGCTTTTCTCGACCCGCGTTGCAATCTGGAGATAGACTCTGGATGCACGAGATTAAACTATAAGCTCACTGTGTGGAGCTGCATCTCTTCACAACATCACCACAAGAGGTCTTATCAAACGTTGCCCTGCTGGAAGTCAGGAAGCATAGACTGTGCAAAGCGGAACTGTGATTTCATAATTATAGACGCATCAACTCAGTTAAAATTTTTTAAAAAAGGCAACATCATTAATCTTTAAACAAACGAGAATGTTTCTCAGTATTAGATATAATCGCTGTCGGAGAAGAGTCAGAGATGCTGATTTTACTTTGACTTGCGTCAAAGTTTCGACTTGAAATCAACTCTGCAGGGAAACCAAAACAACCGTGACCTGCAGATGAACAGAGATCGGAAAACCAACACCACACGTCCTTCACAACTTGGTCTCGGTGACCGTTCCCCAGGGGGAGCACTTCCGGCACAGGCTGATGGCCTTGAAGTCCTCGGAGATCTCCAGCATCGTCCTCCCCTTCGTCTCGGGCAGGAGGAAGAAGGTGAAGAGGCAAGCCAGCAGACACACGCAGGCGAACAGCACGAAGCTGTAGGAGCCCAGGGAGCTCTGTGGGACAAAGTGACAAAGTGCACGTCTCACCCACACAGGAGAGCGGCTTCGGCTCTGCTGTGGAAACCCACAGAGAGTCTCAACACCGTTTTATTTTCAAGTGCACGGCCTCGGGCGACCCTCGTGATCCCTGGCGATGCCACAGAGAGGGTCCTGGGACCCCAGGTTGATGCTTTTTACTCACGATCAGAAACGGGAAGAGGAAGCCCATGACCCCTTGCGCCAACCAGCGCAGCGGTCCCACGATGGCGAACGCCGCCAGCCGATCGGACTGGACGAATATCTCGCTGTTGAGCGTGACCGCCGCAGGGCCTGGGAGCAAACCAGAGGAGGGACGCTGATCACCCGCCCAGTTACCCAGCGACAGCCTCGGTGGCTGTTGTGGAGAAACACACACGTACCGGGTCCCCCGGAGAAGAAAACGATGACGAGGATGACCGTGACAGTGTTGATGTATGAAACCCAGGGGGGGGGATCCTGCAGACAGAAGCGCCAGCGTTGGGATCACCACTGTATTCAGTGTAGTTACAAGATTCCAGGGACTACCTTCAGGTTGAGCATCACGGTGAACAGCACCCAGAGAGAGAACATGGCGCCATAGCCCCCCCAGAATAGCGGCCGCCGCCCGACGCGCTCAATCAGAAGGCTCTGAGGGAGAACAGCTCATTGAGACATGACCAGTGTACAGGTCCTGGATTTGGAGAGGTTGAACAAGCTCGAAATTGAAGGAAAAAAAAAAAAAAAAACCCAAAACAAGCAGCTGAGGTGACGGCTGAGGGATCTGCTCACAGAGGACAGACTGGTGATAATGTCGCACACGCCAAGACCGAGAGTGACGTAGCGGATTTGGTCCTCGGGTACGCCTGACGACGTGAAGACGTCAAAGGAGAAGATGCTGATCTAAGAACAGGGAAAACGAGCACCATAAACAAACAGGAAGGGATTCACAGCGAATATTAGCCTCAAACAGGAAACGATACCAGACTTGCATGTGATTCTCGAGTTCATTGTGCGAGTTCAACTCTACAGGTGTGACGGCGAAGCTGCGTTTATTTGACGTGTTTTGTTTGGTTCTGCGGAGCGAGTCGCTCGGTGTCAACTTGCATCGCGCTGACTCCGCACTGCTGCCGTCGTGTGGGACATCCCACCATGCATTGCAGCAGCTCGGCAAACCAACTCGCACAATATAAAGGAGGACTGCTTTGATGGGACGTCCAAAATGAGGGTTCGGGGGGGTGGGGGGGGGTGGGCGCTCACCGCGGACATGCCTGACAGCTGGTTGAACCAGTAGATGAGGATCATGGTGAGGAGCTGCCAGCGGACCGTCCCGTCCCGCAGCAGCTGCAGGGGGCCTTTGGGGGGGGCCGCTTCAATGGCCTTCTGCTCGGTCAGCATCTCGCTCATCTCCTGCTTGTAGTCCCCCGGGCCCCACAGGTGGGTCAGCGCTGGCAGGAGACACGCGACCAAGACAAGACAGAGACGTGTCACGAGGGGCCATTTCCACACCTGCTCCTCACGCTTTCAGCGGTGTTGTTTGACGTTTGGCAGCAAGGAGACGCCAAATAACTTCTGAAAGGCTTTCTGGAGCTTGGACAGTCAAACGCAGCAGCTTTTTAATTCAATGGAGATCCGTTTGGTCAGGTTGGGGCGACGAGCACCGACCTCTCCTGCACGCCTCCTCGTCTCCTTTCTCTATGAACAGGTATCTCGGGGATTCGGGGAAGAACGGGAACACCAGGATCTGCACCAGCGACAGGCAGGCGGGGAGAGCGAGCGCCACGGTCCACAGATCCTCGCGACCCAAGAGCTCGCTGGAACGGGAGCGCGCGGACGTCAGAGGTTCAATTCAATTAGTGTTTAATTTAGTTAAAAAAAAAAGGTTTTTAAGAGTTTAAATGACAGTTTTAGCGCTGCAAAGACGCAGTTACCACGGAAATATTCTTAAACAATCATATTGAATTCATCCAATCTGAGTGACATCCCCCCCCAGTCCCCCCCAACTCCCACCAGAACAGTAACCACGGTTACCGACCTCAGTCCAAAGAGCTGCCCGGACAGTTCCCCGAGTGACAAGAATATGGTGGAGGTGAGGGTCACGATTCCTCTGATGTTCTTGGGGGAAATCTCGGTGAGGTACATGAGGTGGAGGCTTCCTCCCAGGCCTGCGGGTCAGCTCGGGTCAGCTCGGGTCAGCAGAGCAACCACCTACACGTCCAAAGACTTCGCAGCGCTGCACTTTACCTGCCGCGAAGCCAAACAGCGTCCTGGCAACCATGACCATCTCGTAGGAGCTGGCAGTTTGGCTCGTCAGCATGAGGACCGCCGCGACCACTGCGATGCAGCTGCTGCAGATGACTCCTTTTTTTCTGGGGGGAGGGGGGGGACACAGCACCTCACGCGTACAGTGGGCAGCACGGCCCACCCCCCGGCCCCAAGCTTCACACTCACCTTCCCAGAAAGCCGGCGACGTGGCTGATGCTGGCGGCCCCGCAGAGCCCGCCGAAGGCATACAAAGACACGACCAGAGACCAGAGGATGGTGACCATCTCCGGGGACGGGGCCTCCCCATGTCTCTGCCGCCAGCTGCTGTTGATGAAGTCCTGTATGAACTGTGGGGAGTTTCAAACAGTTAGGATAAGAAAAAAAGGAAAAAAAAAATCCCACGTTGAGCCACGGAACGAAGGCGTCTCACAGGCGAGGGGGAGCTCAGAGCGGTGATGTGGTACCCGGTGTGAAAGATCCCTCCGAACCCCAGGACGGCGACGAGGAGCAGAGCGTGCCCGCGAGTCTGCGGAAAAGCAGCGGACGCAGGGGTGAAGCTCACCTGGTTGCCCCCAACGCTCATCCAGGAACTAAAATGGTCCCAGTCAACGCCCAAACTTTCAAGGCCACGGCACCTTCAAAGAGCGCTCGGTTCCTTCGAGACCAACGCTTCCCTTCGGCCATGATTGTTTATTCGTCAACCGTGCCATTAAAGAAAGAACATAGTGGACTAGAACGGTCATAAAAGCTTCCGACCAAACACTGGACGCTTTGACGTTGCTTCGGGGGTCCTTCGCTCCATTCATGTTCATGCAACCCTGATATCAATCCTGTTTTTAAGCATCTAAACAGCCAATGTGTGATTAGTCAGGACCTACCAGTTGTTGAAGTACAGTGTCCATGGTGTATTTACAGGTGCTGAGCTCATGACCTGTTGATGGACTCTGTCACCTCTCACATGCTGGTTATGATTAACTTGAGGGACAGAGGATCATTTCCACCCCCACACCACCACCACCACCACCACCACCACCACCTCGACAATGAATGCGGTGGTGGTGACGACACGTTTGAGAGCAGCAGGTTAATATTTGAAAGTAGAAGTTTGTTGTGATGAAGGCGGAAATGTTTAGAAGCTGGCCACTCTGAGCTGCATTGCGCAACTCTCATTGGTAGAAATAAACAGACAACAGAAAGCAGCAGAAAGTGACTATCAAAACCTCCATGGTGCAAAAGGAATCTGGAGCACTTAATTTGACCTGTTAACAGATGACTCTTTGTTATGTTTTGGGGTTTTGTCAGTAAAGATGTTTTAATTTGAAATATCTTCAATGTTGTATGTGTTTGCCTGCTGTATTTTGCACGAAAGAGCGTCGAGTTTCAATTGTAGGTTTTGACATCTGCACAATAAATGATCTCAAAATTACATCATATCTTTTTTGGGGCTAAAGTTTTAACTTTAATTCTAATATCATTATTAATTTGTAAAATGATGTGAATATTAGACAGCATTTCTCCAGCTCTACAGTTTCATGCAGCAGACGCTTTTGTCCAAAGCGACGTACAACACGAGTGAGAATTTCGACAGTAGGAAGAGCTTTCGGAGTGCGACAAAGTGCTAGAGTTTGTTCAGTTTCAACTGAGTGAAAATGTCAGTAAATATTGGGCAAAAAAAAATCAGCATTACAACAATCAGTGGATTAAAATATTCTGAGGAACCCAACAGGAAAAAATAACCCTTTCCTATTAAAAGAGTACGCACACACAATTCAATGCAGTGCTGTCACCTGTAACTCACTTCTTTCGTTTATTTTGAAATATAACAGAATCTGTTAAGTTGATTAAAAAAGCAACACACAAGCTGCACTTTGACAGATGTAGTTGTACGTTAAATCCAGCAGGGGGCGGTAAATCTAATCTTCCACAGAAAAACCAGGCACTTGCTCCGCTCTTTCCTGCTCTCGCTGTCAGCTGCCCCGCCGGAAACAACAGAGTCCGCTGTTTTCCGTAGTCATCGTCGACTAGCTTGTGTGGCAGAGCGGCAGTACCTCGTCTGCACAAAAGCAGCCTTCAGAGTTCCTCTTCGTTAGTACCCTTTCCCCCGTCTAATCATGCCGCTGGAAAACCTGGAGGAAGAGGGTCTGCCCAAGAACCCGGACCTCAGGATAGCACAGCTGAAGTTCCTGCTCACCATGGACGGTCACCGGCAGGATGCTAAAGTGAAGACCGAGCTCATGGACGCTATCAAAGCTAACAGTGAGTTAGCGTTTCACTTCGCGACACCCAGCCGCTGTGGACGTTTCATTACACGCAGACAACCAGCACATCAGCGTGTCTCTTCGTGGACCACACTTGATGTGCGCGAATGTCACATTAAAAAACTAATGGAAAAGTTTACTGTTACCTTAATAAAGTTAGCTCGGGAGCTAACGGTGTTAGCTTGCCTTAACAGCTCAGCTGTATGGGGCAAATTTCTGTTGACAAGAATGACTCGGTACTTTATTTTGGTAGTTTACAGTGACGCTGATGCAAGATGAGAAGAAACCCACGTGTTATCCATTAAAACTTAACAACAGATTATTAAAACCTGCTCGAATGTGTAAGTTTTGGGGTCTTGGTAGTTTTTCGGGGTCTGCATGTTGTGAGTCTCGGCTCCCTCCCTCCTGCTTCAGACATGGCGCCCTACTACGAGGGTCTGTGCAAGGAGCTGAAGTGGCAGCTGGACGGCGACCTGCTGAGCAGAATGAAGAAGGCCAACGACGAGGAGCTGAAGCGGCTGGACGATGTGCTGGAGGACGCGGAGAAGAACCTGGGAGAGAGCGAGATACGGGACGCCATGATGGCCAAAGCCGAGTACCTCATCAGGATCGGAGACAAGGTAGAGGAGACGCACACGGTGCTGTCAGTGGGTGACGAGGCAGTGTCACTCGTGGCTGCTCCGTCGCACTCCTGTCTCATCTCAGTCTGAAACGGCACTGATGTCCAAACTTTATTGCTCAGTAAAACAAAGCAAATATGACAAAACAAATCATTCCCCTGCATTTCCTCTGCGTGTTCTCAGGAGGGCGCTCTCACAGCCTTCAGAAAGACCTATGACAAGACTGTGGCTTTGGGTCACAGACTAGACATCGTCTTCTACCTGTTGAGGATCGGCCTCTTCTACATGGACAGCGACCTCATCACACGCAACTCAGAGAAAGCCAAAAGGTAACCGTTTTCACCCCCCTGACTGTCTCTCCTGCCCCTCCGCGACCCGCTCGCCGCTCACGCCGCGTCTTTTTCCCTCCAGCCTCATCGAGGAGGGCGGCGACTGGGACAGGAGGAACCGCTTGAAGGTGTACCAGGGCCTCTACTGCGTGGCCATCAGGGACTTCAAGCAGGCGGCCGAGCTCTTCCTCGACACCGTCTCCACCTTCACCTCCTACGAGCTCATGGACTACAAGACCTTTGTCACCTACACGGTCTACGTCTGCATGATCGCCCTCAAGAGGCCGGACCTCCGGGAAAAGGTGAGAAGGGGGGGGGCTGCTTGTGGCTGCAGAAGCTCTTGGTGAATAAGCGGTCCAGCTGACTGGTGTCTGTCCGGTTTCTTGCAGGTTATAAAGGGAGCAGAGATCTTGGAGGTGCTGCACAGCCTCCCTACTGTCCGCCAGTATCTCTTCTCTCTCTATGAATGCCGTTACTCCGTCTTCTTCCAGTCTCTGGGTAAGGAAGCCTTTTCCTCCGGATTTAAGGAATCGCCGCCTCACAAGTGTGTCACTAACGGTGCGATTGTGTGCCGCAGCCACCGTGGAGCAGGAGATGAAGAAGGACTGGCTCTTCGCGCCGCACTACCGCTACTACGTGAGGGAGATGAGGATCCAGGCCTACAGCCAGCTGCTGGAGTCGTACCGGTCGCTCACGCTGGGCTACATGGCCGAGGCCTTTGGCGTCAGCACCGAGTTCATCGATCAGTGAGTGAACGTGCTCTGTAGAAGCATGTTTAGGTTGTTCAGTGTGGAAAAATCTCACTGAGCAACACAGCATGTTGCCTCCGACTTCACGTCATCTCCTCTCACTTCCCTCAGGGAGCTGTCTCGATTCATCGCCGCCGGCCGCCTGCACTGTAAAATCGATAAAGTGAACGAGATCGTGGAAACGAACAGGTAAACCTCGAAGCTTCTCCCGCATTTCCTCAGCAACACAACAACGGAGGTCTAAAAGTTCCTTTTTCTGTGCAGGCCGGACAGCAAAAACTGGCAGTACCAGGAAACCATCAAGAAAGGAGACCTGCTACTCAACAGAGTCCAGAAGTTGTCCAGAGTCATCAACATGTAAACGAGAGGCCGGCCGTCCGTCTTTACAGCGAGGACAACTTGTATTCTTCTACCCGAACCCGTCATTTGTCTGGCAAAGCCCTTCTTATATTGTGTACATAATAAAACCTGTTTAACTGTTGGCAGCGTGTCTTGTTTTAGGAACGAGGCAGAGCCGTGATTTCATATAAATAGCAGTATAAATTATTTTATTTACAGAAACTTGTTACAAAACAAATATACTATACAATCTTTTCTTTAAATATTAATTCTAACCTATGTTTTGTTCATGAATTACATAGCAGCCAATACATAAGTCCAGCTGAAAATGATTCTGATAATGTATACAAAAAAAATCTATACACGCTTTTACATCGTATGAATGGTAGATTCTCTTTTTCCAACACCAACTCGCGCTCTCCTCTCTCGCTTTCACATTCCGAGTCTGCAATGCTAAGAAAAAAGAAAAAAACATCCTCGCCACTTTGTTTTTCTTTTTTGTTTTTTATCCCCCGTGTGCTGGAAACAAAAGTGAAGATGCCAGTGGAGTCTGAGGGTAAACAAAAACACTTTGAAGTCTTTACATACGTAAACCGGAGGAAGGGTGGGGGGGGGGCGCGAGCCACACTGAGGCTCGAGAAAATGACGACATCTTGTCTGCAAAAAAAAACAAAAACTAATGGAAATAAAACTGAGCATTTACATGTTTGCTGGGCTGCTGACGGAGCTCAGGCTTGTTACCACATTTAGGGCTTTGTAGGCAGATTTGAAAAAAACAAAACAAAACAAAAGCAAACTCCTAAAACACTTTGAAACATTCAAGTAAAGGTGAAACAACCCAAAGAACACTGTCCTCGAAACAGTCAGGGTGGAACAAATTCAGGCACTTTTTCTTAATTTGATATTTCTTTTAAAAAGCTGTGATTCAAATTACTTGTTTGGCAACGATGATGCAAGCGGTTGGACTGGTTTCTCCAAGCGTTCCTCGTTCTTGCGATGATTGCTTAAATCCCTTCAGCCTTTCGTTGTTTTTCTAATATATAAAGTTTAAAACAAAAAAAAAAAAACACAGATCGGATCGTGAGATGCGTCTCGGGTCTGCGAGACGCCGACGACGGCTGAAGCGGAGACGGGCTGGAGGCCGTGGGCGCGGCCTCGCCGAAAGTCACAGGCCGACTGGCTCACAGAGGAACTGTCGTAGTCGTTTGCGTCGGTTTCCGTAGGCAACATAAAACGTCTTGTAAAAGCACATGTGATCGAGACCTTGGTAAGTGAGTAAAGGTAAATCCTCTGTCGTACAGACACATGCTACAGTGGCAAACACCTCGCCGCCGCCGCTGCTCCTCCTCCTCCTCCCGAAGAAGGGGGGGGGGGTCTCAGTACACGATTCATGAGATGCTTCAGCTTCTCGGCGTATTGCATTAGTTAGACTTGGCAGTGAACCACTTCAATAGTCATGTTCCTCTCGACTTCTCGGCGTTTTGTACTAAATAAATAATTTTTTCCGTTTTCTTCTTTTTTAAAGTTGTACCAAAAGAATTCAGCATGTTTGAAAAAAATGCCTGTGCAAAAATACATATTTCACTATGTACAATTTGTTAACAAAATACGTATTCTCAAATAGGGATAGTTCAATACTTACTCGAGACGGAGGCTACCAGAAAAGCGCTAAGTTCATTCACCATTTCCTCTCCTTTTTTCTTAAAAAAACAAACAAAACAAAAACAAAGTTGTTTTCAGGAAATTTTTCACGCTATCTGACATCAGTGGAGGGTCCAGAAATTGACATGTGTCGCCAAAAAGTAGGTGAAGCCATCCTCATGAATCCCGCACTCTGAACACTCACCAGAGGCTGCTGGCTGCAGGGCCCGTGTCCACCCAAGGGCCTTATTTGCCTTGAGTTCTGGCACGACACTGTTGGAAACGCTCCAGAGAGAAGATGGCCAAAGATAATATGGCTCCGTAGTTGATTTCCTATCGGCTATAGTGTTTTTAAGGTGGCGACAGAAGGCTGGTGGATCGCCTCTGTGCAACCTATGGCTGTGACATGTTGGTTCATTGTAAGAATGGATCTATTTTCCATTGTGTGTGTGTGTGCGTGTGTGTGTGTGTGTGTTGTGGGGCGGCTGTGCTGCGTCTCACCGGCCAGTTGACACTCGCTGCTCTCACTTTACTCGTTTGTCACTGACTGACAGACCAGCTTGTCCTCAATACATGTATGAAGTGATAAGATTGACGTGCACAGGGAACAGCAGCCAATTCACTCGGTGGATTATTTCCCAGAATGCTTTTCTGCCAGGCTCCCAAATCAAAGCCTTACCAAGAAAATCCACCGGGACGGGGAGCTCAGACCTGTTGAGCTCCCGGGTGTCCCGCTCACACGGACTCTGATTGGACCGTAAATGAGGGATGCTCCTCCTCCTCCAATCAGGCAGCAGGGGGGGTTTGCTCCAACTGGCGCTCAATCTGATCACTTAAGAGTTTCCACACCTGCCTAAGACGCTAGTGTTCAGAGACCCACGTGGACACGGACCCTCGGCTGAGTGAGTGCCGCCTGGCTTCCCGCTCCCGTGTCGACGATGAAGAGGAGCACAGAGCCTGGCTGCTGCGCCGGCATAGTGTTACGCCGGATGCACTCGAGTCTTTGCACATCCGGAGCTCGGGTAGTGGTTACACGCAGGAAGGGTGGGGCGGGCAATCACACCGACGGGAGACGGGCCGCGTGTGAGTCGTCGCCGGGTAGCGCGTACCACAAAAAGAAAAAGAGAAAAGTTACAATTCACACGCCCACCGGGCAGCTGTGGGCTTCACAAGTTGGGAGATTGCGGCCGCGGTGGCACAGCTTGCACAGATTTGACTCCCTACCCACAATGCACGAGGGCCGCGTCACAAGCACGACTGCCCACCTTCTAGTTTGACAGCGAACGGGGGTTGGCGACGCTGATAGCAGCTGATGGCTGGGGGGGGGGGGGAGTAGTTACTTAGTGCTGTTCACAGTTGGGGGGGGGGGGGGGGGCTACTGTGGCTATCGCTTCTTCGCACAACGAAAAGATTCCCAAGATTAAGCGGGTGTCTCGGAGACCAGGCGAGCTCTCTGACCAAAGGTTCGATCGGGTGGGCACATCAGGTGTCCTTTTCACATTTAAAAGCACAACCGTCTTCACCGAGTCTCCAAAGACTCTTTGTAGTTCAGTGTAAAAAGCTCGTATAAGAAATCATAAAAAGGTAACACTTGCATAATTCTTCGGGGTGAGAAAACAATTGACCGGAATCGTCTCTACAGGCTCGTCTCGGGTTGCTGTGTCTACGCCCCGCGCTCCCCGACGCGTCGCCGGAGAGTCGCGCCAACACGAGGTGAAACGACAAGGTGATTGTGTGTTGTTTAAGGTGTTGCAAGTAACAGCTTGCTCCTCCTCCTCCTCCTCCTCCTCCTCCTCTTTTTCTCCTCCTGTTCTCCTTGCAAGGCTTCTGAGATCAGGCGCTGGGGGTTGAAGGTTAAGTTGGAAATTCCAGCAGTCCGGCAGAATCTGACGTGAGGAAAAAACACTAGTATGCACGCGCACATTCGCACACTCACTCTCGGACAAAACACGGAAGAGATCGGCTTGCTGCCTCCCCAGTTCCTCACCTGGCGGCGGCAACGCCGAGCCGCGGCAGCCCTTAACCTGAACGCAGCGAGCCGCCGTGCCGCTGCAGCTCCTCCCTCTCACCGCACAGGAAGACCTCTCGGGATTAACCGGGGCGACGCCCACCTGCGGGGATCCTTGGATGGCTCGCTGAGACCCCCCCACCCCCGCCCCACTGACACTCCAAGCTGACCCCGTTCAGTGACCCACCCCCACCCCCACCCCATGGCTTTGGGAGAAATAGTACGGACCACGTCTACGTCACTGGGCAGTCCAGATCATCTCCACCCTGAGGATTGTGGGAAGCTGAGAGTCTCGTGGGTTTTTTGATTTTCGAAGGCCTCGTGCGGTCCGGAGCAGCGCGCAGACCGCTCAGGACTTTTCCCCGCCCGTCTGCCAGTGTGGTGCACCGAAGCCGGACGCCGCTGTCAGGGACGAGCCTTTGGCTGAGGAGGGAGGAGAGGGGAGACGGTTAGGGTGGTCGTCCAGCCGTCTGCCGGTCCCAGCTGCAGTACCGGCGCTGAACAGATGTGATGCTGCAGGTGAAGCTGCAATCTTACCTGCTCATCAGTGAGAGTTACTGTTTTAACAACAACATGCAATTATAAAAAGCCCCTTTCCTTAACATTAACCAGGTCTAATGTGCAGCAACCAGCACCCTCTAGTGGTCTCAAGACACATTGCAATACCTAGTGGAATATGAGCAGTAAATTCAACCTTCACTATTGATGCTCACTAGAGTAGAGTTGTCATGATACCAAAATGAGTAACCACGATACTCTACCAAACAAAGTATCACAAAACCGCAGCCTTTTATAAATTATTATTATTTTATTACAATTGTAGTTATAAATACTTATCAATTACTTATGTTTGTTGCATAACAAAACAAAACACTGATGAAGCAAAAATTAAACTGAAACAAATATTGTCATGAACAAAAGCCAAAATAGTTCCAAATGCAACTTTTGAAGTTTGCTTGTTTTTTATTTTAGATTGTGGTGCCACTACCGCAGCGAGTCACCACTCGTGCCTGATGCTTCTGCCATGCTGAGCGATGTATGCATTCGTTTTCTGAAACTGTGCTGCTTGTGCATGGCAAGACAGCTTGTTTGGGTTTTTTTTTGCCAAACTACTTATGATAGACTTCCTTCTTGCTGGTAAAAACACACCAACAGCCAATCAGCTTTGAATACGGGCGGGCCCAGTGTGCGGAAACAGCCTATCATGTCCCCAGGCGTGATTAGAGCGCTGCAAACAGCCAATCATTCAGCTGCTGTGTAGTTAGGTTGCACTATTAGCCATGTGGGTTGGTTGACAGAGAGAAGCATGCAGTGACACGCCGGGAGGAGAGTAGAGGTGGCCGCCAGTAGCGGAAACTGGCACCGGGTAGTAGGAATCCACGGTAGTACCGTCGAGTATATATTCTAGTACAGTAGGAGCTGTTATGGTTTGGCACCGCGGTGTACCGTGCGACTCTACACTAGAGAGCGAGAAACTAAACAGTGGACCTGGAAGTATATAGCTGACATTAATCAAAATGACCCAGGCTTTAAATGCACTCAGCAGTTTGGGCCATTCAGCACAGAAAATCATTTTCATTGTCCTGAGAGTCTTATCCATCCTTCACATCTAATGTACGTATATGTGTGTCATCAATGCATGTGGTGGGAACTGTCCCTGTGGCCACACTCACACTGTGTGAAGCTCACCTGATGTAAATGGGAGTTGTTGGGCAGACCCGGCGTCCCTGGAATACTCCGCCCATGCTTCCCGTGGATGTTGTTGATGGCGGGGGACTTGGCCACCTTGGGTCTGCCGGGCCCGGGCCCCCCTCCCCCACCCCCGCTGTTGATGCCGCTGGAGACCGAGGAGCTTTTGCGCTTCTTGCCCTCCAGGCGCCCGTCTGAGGAGTGGTGGCTAAAGCTGGTGTGGTGGTCCGACGAGGATGAGGACTGGTGGTGCACAAAAGGCCCCAGGGAGAGGGTGGAGTCGCTGCTGTTCATCATCACACTCATGCGCTTGATGGACTCCGCGGGGCTGCCCGACGGAGGACCCCGCGCGGGCGGCCCCGACGAGCCGCCCGCCGAACCGCCGGAGGGCTCCGCTTTGAGACTGAGTGAGTTGGTCCGCACGGTGGGGCCGCAGTTCAGCCCCACGCTGTGGACGCCACTGTGTGAGGAGGACAGTGATGATGAGGATGAAGAGCCTAATGAGCTGTGGTGGTAGGTGCTCCCTGAGCTGCCGACATTTGCACAGTTCTTCTTGAAAGAGGAGGAGGAGGAGAAGTTGGCGTTGGAAGAGGAGGATTCAGAGGAGATGTGGGACGAAGAAAGGATCGAACTGTTCTTCCTCTTCTTCCCCGAGCTGAAGCTAGTGCTGCTACTGTTGCTGTTTACTCCGGCGCCTCCTCCTCCTCCTCCAGAGGCGGGGCTGGGCGTGACGGGTGTGGAGGGGATCTCCTTGGACCTGAAGGAGGCTGAGGACTTGGTCGTGCTGCTGGAGGAGCGGGACTTTAGCGCCCGGCCTGAGGCGAGGGAAGGAGCTGAAGAAGAAGAGGAGGACGAGGACAAGTGGGCTGAAGGCATCTGTGGCGACGAAGACACTTGTCGGGCCTGCGTGGTGCCATAGGCCGGGTGCTCGGTCCCGCCCTGCGGGGAGCTGCGGGCATTTAAGGTGGTCCCATAGGAGAGCACTGACTTGCCCTCGTAGGATTGGCTGTAAGGTGTCTGGGGCAGGGTGGCGGGGGGGCCCAGGAAGCCTGAAGAGGGAGTGCTACTGTGGGAATTTGTGCTTGTCCTATGGGCCGGTGCAACAGAGGAGTTCTCCAAGGCCAAGGGGATTTTCCTGCAGCAACAAGAAGAAGAACATCAGTCAACCAGCACGCAACCACGACAGTGAAATGGCTTCGATACATTTCCTGGGAAGATGTGGAGAACTGGGCGGAGACACTCACTTCCACATTTGAGAGTTGACGTGCCTGTCCATCATGGTGATGAGGGCGCATCGCACTCGGTCCCATCGCCGATCGAAGGAGTAACAGCCTCTCCCAAACAGTTGACTCCCGTAGGTACAGTACTGGGAACAGAAGAGGAGCCGGAGTGAGAGAAGAGATCTGCTGTTAGTCACAGCAAACTTCCTGAGGACTGAACGAAAACATCGGTGGGGAGGGGGCACTCACAGCTGCCGGTCGTGGGTGATAACCTGAATAGTGACAGTCCAGTTTGTCGGCGTCCTCGCGCTCCTCGTTCTCTCCTTCGTCGCTCGAGGGCCTGGAGAAGCCGTCTGCGGTGTTCTGGGGGTGGTGCGGGGGCTCGTGGACCACTGCGGGGTCTCCGGAAAGACCACCTCCGTGGCTGCTGTTTAATCTGGACGACACATCACAGGAATGATAACTTACACCGTCGCAGCCCAAATTCGGACCTCCTCTCCAATCGTTTGCCTTGTCGCACCCGCAGCGAGACGAGCAGCCTCACGAGGGCGCTGCAGCACTCACCGTGGAAGACCAGGGCTCTGAAACTTGGGCTTTCCGAGTGGCAAAGGCTTAGTGGCGTCTGGGGCGGGGCCGTTGCCATGGGCCACCTGGTGGGCGTCATGGCCGGGGGCGAGGTGGGAGGAGGTGTGCGGGTCCCTGAGAGGGGGGGTTGGCTGGGAGTGGGTCTGGTGGAGTTCTCGCTCCCTCTCCCGCTCCCTTGCTCTGTTCTTGTGCTCTGCCAGCAACGCGTCGAAGCGCTTCCTGCGCCCTGGCACCGCCCTCCGCTGGCTTAAGGAATGTGTCTGTCGGGACAAAGATGAGAGAGACTCGGTGTGAGGGTCGCTGGTTAGGAAGGAGGACCCGCTTCAAACAGCCACCTGCTTGGATGACGGAAAAATAACCGCATGTAGAGTAATGGCAGAGTTGGACTCTTTCACAGGCCTCATCCATTACATGGTGACATGTGTCAAGCAACATGTGAACCATATATTAAATGGTCCACAAAAAAAACCAAAAAACAAAACGGCGGCAATCGTCATTTTTTTCCCTCAATTTTGAGGCCCAATTCCAACTCTCTTCCTTAATCCTCAACCCTCAGTCTTTACCCTCAAAACCAAGTGTTAACGGCTAGAAACGGGACACTCCTTAAATGCAGGAGTCAATAGGAGCAGTATTACGCCAAAGCGCCATTGAGTCTATCAAGTCAGAGGAGAAGAAGCCGTAGCCGTAGCAACAATAGTAACAGTACCGCTGCAGGCCGATATTGACATCGTAAAAAAAAAACAACTAATCAACAATGAGGTAACTAATCCATGACCTGAGCCTAAACTAAGAGAATACGATGTTTTTCGTAATATTTATATCTAAAAACAAAACAAAGAAAATACATTTGCAGCTTGCCGTTCCGTTTTCACTGTAAATAACGCAATGCATTCTGGGTAACCCTTACTTTTAAGGTAGGTGCCTGACACTCCTCGGTTTTAAGGAACGTAACGGCCGTTTCGTTCCTTAAACTCGCTCCTCAACTTAGCTTCCTAAGAATTGGTACAGCACTTGCACCTTGCAGGAGCATGCGTTTTGAGGAATGAGGGTTAAGGAAGGAATTGGAACGCACCCCAACTCTCTCCTTGGACAGATACTCTTATCAGCCTATTATCTTTGAAGGCTCCCATATCAAAGTCCATCGAGACATCTTGTTGCAGCCTAACAAGTGTTACATGGATCTCCTCTTGTAACTGAATCTCAAATTGCCCTTTAATGAACATTTACAACAATGGTGAACACATTCCCAGCCTTGCAGTGTAAGACTATACGGCTTGTGAAGCCGCTCCGTGCGCAGCGGCGAGGCTGCTTACCTTGCATGTGAGGGATCTTGTGCAGGGTTTCCGTGCCGTGATGTCCACGACGCCGCAGTGGCTGTCTGGATTGAACTCACGCTCTGCAGACGCAGGAGAGAGGCAATGAAGGACAACCACTTTCAGATAGTGAAGTTCCAAGCTGGTGTGTTATTTCTCGAAAATCATTCTCTGTTGTGACCCTCAGCCCACCCCTCCGGCTGACCTGTCACTTTCTTGTTCAGGTGGCGTCTGCTACTGGCGCTGCTGCTGTCCTGTTTCTTGTCCGTCAGGACAGAGATGTGGCCCTTGCCATTGGGAATCTGACCTGGGGCCGGTAATGGAGGCTTTGGTATGGAGGGACAGTTAAGGCCTGCTTTGAGGGCTGATGAGGAGGAGGTGGAGGAGTACGAGTAGGAGGAGGAGGAGGAGGTCGTGATGGCGGTAGTGTTGGAGCTCACAGTGGTGCTAGAGGAGGATGTGGAGGAGGATGAGGTGGTGGCGGGGGCGGATGGAGCCTGCACCAGCTTAGCTGACGAGTCCACCCTCAGATGCATCTTCTCCACCTTGACAGCCGGGGTGAGGCTGGAACAGAAGGTTACAGAGATGAAGAGGGCCGCAAGGAGGAAGCCGAGAGTTAGAAACACTGAGCCAGTGAGAAGCACATGGTAAGAGGCAGATGTGGACGTATGGATGGGGCTGGGAGGGGCAAAAGATAGACCTAATGAGTCCACAGGAAACGGCGGCCATCGCAGCAGCTCAAACAATCGTCGGCTCCCGCTCTCTTCCAGCTGCTGCGTGTTAGGGCGCTGAAACTCTTCAATGGAACAGGTCGTTTTGGTACGTCATCACAAGCAGGGCTGCACAATTGCTCGGGGTCGCATCATCGACACGCAAATTACAGCAAAACACCGACTGAGCTGCGGTAAATCACGTCTCCGATCGTGTCCGACTCACAGGAGATCACAAACGGCCGCGTGTGACCGCTGCACCACAAAAACGCGTGTTTACGCCACGATATGTGAATATGAAGCGAGGAGAAAACAAATCCTCATCACTTCATACCTGGTTACAACGAGCCACACAGCTCACCCGAAATGAATTGAATAATCCCTGGACCGCTCCCCACCATCCCACCAAAATCCCACCCTGTTACAAGCTACCCTGTTAACAGACTGGCGGGGGTGAAAACAACCTCCCTGCAGAGGCGACACTGTTCTCTTGGTTCGCACTTTTCGCTAACACCCTGCAGCGCCGGTAACCAGCGACGACTCGCCGCACGTTGTCGAGTGGAACTTACATTTTGTCTGATTGAAGCATCCTGAAGGGGGCAAAGGAGGGTCTCCGCTGAATGCCTGGCAGCTTCTCTTTGGGTGGTTTGAGGAGTTTCGGGTTGGAGGGCGACGAGGATGAGGAGGATAGGCTCGAGGCGGCATTGGACGGTCGGCTGAGGATGCCTCCGCTCGCCACTCCGGCTATGGACCCCGAGGGCAGCCCGGGCCCGAGCCCGCTGCCGCCGCTCCGGTTCCTGCCCGACACGGGGAAGGGCGAGGTGGAGGCCGGTTTGCTGGCCGAGCTGTGTCTTCTCTCTGGGAGAGGCATGAAACGGGCGGGCGTTAATACGTAGCGGAGAGGAAAGGATGGCGAGAGAAAACCGAAAAGGCACCGGAGAGCACAGAAATCTCCCTCTGACAGTCGCGAGCGGGGCACCTCGACAACAAATAGGCAGCATTTGTGATTCATGCCAGCGCAGCCTGAAATAGAAGCAGCCAACAGGTCAAGAGCTTTACTTCCTGCCTGAGCTTCTTCTAACAGCTGCCGAATAAACTGATGAAAAACAGTGTGACAGCAGGGAAGATGAAGACGACGCGCCGCTGCGGCGGGGAGGATGGAAATAGACGAAAGCGGCGCAGTGCTTATCGGCGAGCGAGCGCACCCCGAGCTAAAGCGAACTTTAGGTGAAGTCCACCAGGGTTTCCAGACACAGACAACGTGCTTGCTCACTCGCTCGCAGCAATTAAAGAATCACAGAAGCTCAGACTGCTCAAAGGAAGCTCTCATCACTTGCTATTTTTAGTCTCGGCCGGCAACAAAAGCTACTGTTCCTGTACGTCGATTAATTCACTACTACTCAGGTATTGCACAGCTGCGAGTTCACTGGGTGCAGTGTTTCCTTCTGGATTTTAGGAAACTACATGTGCTGGGCTGGGGTGGGGGTGGGGGGGGGTGACAAACAGAAGGCTCGCGCAAGAGTGGGGATGTGTGTGTTCCCACACATGTATGCATGCAGACTGCTGAGCCTGAGTGTGAAGTGCCAGCAAACCGAGCGACTGCTGGCTGCTATGGAGAGAAGTGTTTCCCAAACGCTGGGTCGCGACCCACAGATGGCACCCTTTAAGAGAAACAGCAGTGATTTTCATCGCATGTTTTCATGTGTCAGCCTCAGAACTTATCTGCAGTCCTGCTCTGGCCACCCAGAGATCACTGGGATATACTCCTCCCTCCATTTTACCACACCTCCTACTGCTGCTCCCATCATGTGATGGTCACTTTCTGTCAGAAAATTCTCATGAACCCACAGTCAGCCGCAATGGATGCTTGTCGAGATAAAAAGAAATGCACAATAGGACAATAGAAAACGGTCATTTATGCACTTTTGTTCTTCTTTCTTCTTCAAAACAAGGCCTCATCTTTACTCGATCACAATAATTTGGCTTCCTAAAAAGTGGTGCCAAGAAGTCTGTGAAGCGCTGCGCTACAGAACGAGGGAAGATGATCTTCTTTTAGGAAATCAGAGCGACACGGTTTAATCTCTGGCATGGTGCCACCGAGGAGGCAACATGCAGAAAGCCCTGAGGTGTCACAGCAGATACTACAAGCACACAGCGTGCAAACCTCTGCCAAGTGCAAACACACTGTTATAGCATGCCACAGAGATGTACGGTGGTTTGTTTGTTCATTTGTTTATTGTCTTTTTGAAGTGTTGGATAAGCGGATCAACACCAAGTTTTAATCAGTTGCTTCTAGTAAAGATCCTGGACATTTCATCCAAATCCACTGAGAACCTTCTGAGTTCGTTTGCAAACAGAAAAAACAGCACCGGTGAGCACATAACTACCAGGTAACCAACAGGCACATTGGGCCTCCAGTGAGAGAGACAGAGAGAGAGAGAGACAGAGAGAGAGAGAGACAGAGAGAGAGAGACAGAGAGAGACAGAGAGAGACAGACAGAGGTGTCTCCTGACAAGTTCAGGAAAAAGCAGCAACTCGACACTCACTTGACCTCGGTTGTGGGATCACGTCACCAAAACAGGCCGGAGCAAAAATTACGACATTGAAAAGAACAGCGTGTACGAGCATGTATCAGCAGCCAGAACAAGGTTGGACAGAGGTGCCCATGTGGGCCCAGCCAGTTCACCTTCCACTGGCAGAATACTTGCAACAAACCTGTGACCTGGAGCAACGGGGGACTGTTTAATTCAGCACTGAAGGTTGCAAAAAGGTCAACAGTTTAAGTTTGATTGGGATGTGAAACATGTTTATATATCGAGGTGTATAAACATATTTCTGTCTACCAAAATATTTCTTTTCCTCTTTCGTTTGCTGCCTTTCTATTTATCTTAATCTCTTGTTATTTTATAAACATATTAAATTATATTTCTGGCTGTAATATCTCTCTTTTTTTCTGTCACCTTGCCTTTTCACTTTAACATTTAATGTTGTTCCTCTGTCTCTCCAAAGCCTTCAAATCTTCAAGGTGCTTTTATGTTTGTTTTGCTGTTTCATGTCTTCTTGTCCTGGATTGTACGAGCCTGCACAACACGCGTGTGCACTACACAACCAGAGCGACCAGCAGGTGAGCAGCAAACAAGGCTGCCTTTCTGGTCTCCCTCTGCATGACGTCACATAAACAAAGAAAGCAGCCATCTACCTTCTAACTGTGCAGACTTCTTCTGCTTCCTCTTCATAGAAAGGGAAGAAAAAGCTTTTAAGGGTGCCCCTCTCTCTCACCTTTGGGCCCCCCTCTACATGCCCGTCCACGGCACACACTCTGGATGTTTTTCCTCCCACTCCTTCATGGCTCAACAATTCACAGCTCTTTCTTTCACCACCTCCCTCCCTCCCTCCCTCCCTCGCTTGATGTCTCATCCCGTCCCCGGTCACAGTGGTGAGCACGCCTCGCACACAAACTCACACCAGGAAAGCCCCAGCGTGACACTCAGCACGCCGTATCACAAAGCACTAACAGAGGGAATAAGGAAGCCGCGCCAGCGGTAGGAAAAGTGGAGGCAAAGAACCACAAACAAAAGGCACGAGAACTGGGAGGAGCCTTGTTCCACGGTTGGCTCGGTGTCGTGGGGAATCCCTGGCAGGGAGAGCAACGACAACACATCAAAGAAAATGCAAAAAAGAGCCAATATGGCCTCACGACTGTCCCACATGTATGGTAATCAAACTATACCGAGGCCACCGAGTTGCACGATACGTCATCACTCTTACAGTGAATAAAACACACCTTGCTTTTTCTTGTGGTGCAACGAGCTGGTGGAGACGAGCAGGTGTGTGAACTTGAAAACACGTTTCGTGTGTTCGCTTGCAGCTCCGCGAGGCCCAGCGAGCTCTTAAATGGCTGCATAAAACAGGAGCCGAGCTTTGAGCTTCCCGTTCCCCGCTGAGATCAGCCTCAAACACCTTACAGGAGACAGATGGGCTCAAAGACGCTCGCTAGAATGGTACTGAGGCTGTCCCCGCGCTGCTGGGATCCGTGGCGTTTAGCTTGTGTTAACGCGACGTGGGGTCCCGTCGCAAAAGATCCAAGAGAGGTGGGGGGTGGGTGGGGGGGGGTGGCAGCGGGACCACTTCTACCCTGCACATACTGTCGAGACACTGTCACTGTCTTTGACTTCACCAAATGATGATCTGAGACACACGTGGACGACTGAAGGAGTGTTGGTTTTGTCGAAGCTGTGACGGAAACGACGAGTACCTGCGGTGTCACGCTGTACTCACCGTGGACACGAACTCGAGAAACGATGAAAAACACTCTGAAATGTTCCAGAGAAAAATTTCTTTATCATTTAAAAGACATTAGGGTCATTTGAACACTCCTCTCATCACCATCCAAGCATCATTTCGTCATGAAAAACAAACCTAAATGAGTGAAACTCAACTGTCTGCAACAACAATACAACTACGTTCCATTATTACTGGGCCTGTCAGTAGTAAAACGCTCACATATGTTTTTTTTCCAAGGGGGGCAAAATAATGACAGGGTTTATTTGTGCAGATCTGAACTGGGAGCAGCTGAGGGGGCATCTGCGCCTCGATGTCTTTCTGAAGCGTCCGTGTTCACTTTGTGTGAATCTGACCAGGCCAAATTATGTGATCCGTGTCCCCTCCCGATGGTTGACCGTCTCATGACTGACTGATGCACTCACAGTCACTGGTTAAAAATTTGATTCCTAGTTTTCTTGTAAACAAAGTTGCATTCAAGTTTGTTATAGAAGCCAAAAGCGTCGTGATTTTGAGCCTTATGCAGTTTGTACTTGATTCAATTTTTTCAGGTTTTGTTCTGTGCTGAGTAATGTGTTTAGCTCATGCAAAGCATAATTACATATTTGTTAGAATGGACTTAAAAATAAATGTGAAATGCAAACCTCTGAGAAAAAAGTCACTCACAAGAGTGTGTGCGATGAGTTCATTTGAAAAATGAGTTGTTTGACAGTCCTGTAACAACTGTCTCATTGTAAGCGCTGCTTTATACTCCAGGCAGTGTGTTTCCCTTCAGTGTTTATCTACGACCGCATCTAGACCCGTTATCAAGCCTGCCATTGGACTTTCAATGAGCTGCAGACAAACAATGTTCCAGTCCACAAAACAGTTTGCTGTTAGACAATGTGGGTGGAGTCTGCTCTGACTGCTGTTGACACCAGCTGCAGGAGCCACGTGCGGTTAGATCCCCCTCTTGTGGCTACACTTTAAAACTGTAACTGCTGTCACACTTTGAGCACGCAAGATCGGGACATAAAGTCATTTGTAACACAAGAAAAAAAAAAAAATGCCCACATCAAACAAGTCCCCCTATAAGGAGACACAATAGGTGTCAGTTCAAGTTCTCAAGCTTGAAAGAAATAAGTTGCAGCAGCAGTGGGAGGCTGCAAAGTTTAACAAGACACGTGGTGCCCTAATTACTACATCCACAGATCTTTAACTTCAACATGTTGCAAACTAAAGATGGGGACTCTGCACACAGTTGTTGTGGAGGAACAGAAACAGGAATCTGTTGTGATCCAGCTGTGGTAGAACGACACTTTACAGGGGAGGCTTGAGGGAAACGGGTCCGACTGTAAACACGCTCACAAAGGAGACGGTGATCGGGGAGGGTCAGAGGTCACAGCTTGGAGAAGGAACACTAGTGGGAACGTTCACATAAGTCCAAACGGATAAGACGTGAACGTGTCAGTTTGATAAATGATGAAAGTACTTGGTTCTGACAGATAACTCAACCTTTAATTCCACAACAATCTTATGTAGTTAGGCTCCTCCTAGTTGTCCCAAGTGTCGGCTGAACTATAAAAAGGGAATGAGAAGCTGATGACAAAGATCACCAATCATCCTTTGTTGTTGGGACCTATAAGACTGTTTAAGATGACTGCTGGAAGCTACGTATCTTTAAATTAGAGAGGAACATCTTAGCTCATAAATCCAATAAAGCAAATCATCTTTGGGGTGAACGTGTGATCAAAAAATTATTGAAATGTTACCGCGAAGAAGCGAGCAAGTTGCTAAAGACTGTGTAAATTTGTTGATCTGCAGTCTGCCTATAAATCATTAAACTGCCCCATGTTTGCAGTGTACTTTAAGTAAACA
The DNA here is from genome assembly GCA_032164315.1 of Malacoctenus gilli. Lineage (NCBI taxonomy): Eukaryota > Metazoa > Chordata > Actinopteri > Blenniiformes > Labrisomidae > Malacoctenus > Malacoctenus gilli. Next base: position 2,010,283 of record JASSRZ010000072.1, on the reverse strand, counting down.
TGAGTCCAAAAATGTGCAGCCTCATTCAAATAT
>JASSRZ010000072.1:1964778-1977865 GCA_032164315.1 Malacoctenus gilli | reverse complement strand
CCCCCCCCCCCCCCCCCCCCCCCCCCCCCCCCCCCCCCCCCCCCCCCCCCCCCCCCCCCCCCCCCCCCCCAGGCAGAGCCCGTACCTGGGATCAAGGCTGAAAGAGACGCCAGGCGATGGCTGAAGCTTGTCGGCTCGTTGCCGTCACCTGCGCGCCGAAGGGTGCAAAGCGCTGGTGGGCTTTCGGACTTGTTTTTTTGGGAGGGGGTGCAAACCATGACCTCCACAAACTCCTGCCATGATATGAATTTCTTTTGTGCAACTGACACTCTGAGATACAGTGACGACGCCCCCCCCCCCCTCCGTCATAAATGAGGGTGGTGCCCGGAAAGACATGTTGGGAACAAACTTTTGATTGCTTGAAAGAATGGAGGAGCGTGGTGTTAGACAAGCTGTAAAGCCATGAAAGGTAGGAGGATGTGTTGTGGGAGTTCTTTCGTAGTCATTTCTCAAAACAAATTTGGGGTTATCTCAACTGTATTTGACCGAGATACCTGTGAAAAGATCACTCACAGACACACGCACGCATACGCAGACATCCTACATTGAAGTGACACATACCTGGTAGTAGGATTTGATGTGCTTCATCATCTCTTTCACAGTTGCATCAGTCTCAGCGGCCACACCGAATGAAGGAATAACCTTCCCATTGAACGCTTCCTCCTCCCTCTTCCTCTTGCCTAACTCCTCGCCGTACCTGCTGTCCTGAGTGTAGACCACCATCTCCATCATAAACTGAGACCTCAGCATGAACTCTGCTGTGGTTTCCTTCTCAGCTTGGATGGATTCGATCTTCATCTATAACACAGGAAGAGGGGAATTTAGAGATACGTGGAAAGCAGGAGTTCCTCCTTCTTTCCGGAACATAACACCCCTAAAAAAATGCCAAATGAGCTTAAAACCATGTCAAGCCTCAGAACTACGGACAGCCTGCAATCGCTGCATCTGTCGCACTTCCACATTTTATAAGATGGCTCCTTTTGTGATCTCAAAAGCGTCAACTACGATGCTACACGTTATACCTGGATTGTGTATACATGACCTTTCGAGTTATTGGGATGAGGAGGTGATACCTGAGCTATCCTGATGAGGTTTGGAAATCCAACCAAACTGATCCGTGCCAACTCAAACATCTCTTTCTTCACAATTTCTGAAACAAAAGACCAGGAAGCCCAAAGGCATCATCATACTTAATCTTTTTTTTTTTTAAAGTAGTGCAGGAAGAGGGCTTTCTGGTGGTCTGCTACAAGTGTGGCTTCGGGATGAGGCCTACCGGTCACTTTCTTGAGTTTCAGGACAGCAGGTTCCTCCAGCGTCTTGATCTGTTCCTGGATCATGCCCTCGAAGGTCTTGTAGTTGATGAACCCGGGTAGCTCTCGTCCGCGGTACTGTCTGTCGTAGTGACCCACGTTCCTCTCAACAGTCTGGTTGACTGCAGTAACAATGCATGGAATCAGGTGAAATGGCATGTTTTTTTAAAGGTAACAGAAAGTAAGTAACCATACATAGCATGGATGCAACAGCAGAGCCACCAAGTGTCAAGGAAAGATCAAGTCGTGTGCTCTCTTACATTTGACTCCAGACTGCTCAACGGTTTGTTTCCACCCATGAAAATGTTCCCTCAGCTGGTAAAAGATACGGGACTTAAAATGACATTTCAGGTCCTCCCCTTTGGTCAGACTCATCGCGTCCTGAGTGAACGCCGTCACTTTCTAGGATGAAGAAGAACGAGCGTCACACAAAAGCCCAGGGCAGAGGAGCTTTCCAAAACATGCCAATCGGAATTGGCCGCACCTCCGGCCGGACGGTGCAAATGGTGTCAGAAAAAAAATCAAGACAAACTCACATCGATGAAGTAACCAAGCCGGTCACTTGAGTCCACTGGCGGCCCTATGCCAAGGCGGTCCAGCTGCTCCTGAGTTTGCTTGTGCTTCGTCCTGATCTGCTGCTCCAGCTGAGGCAGAGTTTTCTACGCATCACGCAGAGCAGAGCATTACCGAAGACAGAAAGGGGCGAATCACGTTCCCTGAAAACCGCCGATGTGAATTAGAGTGAAGGTTCTACCTGAATATGCTGTACAAGCTCCAAGGTGAGTTTTTCTGCCAGCTTAGGCACGGTGGCCTTGTCATCTTCATAGAGAATGCTTCGCACATGCACACACAATCACACAACATTTTATAGAGCAACCCTGCAAACAAATACAAGCAATCTGCTCAAACCAGAGCACGCACTGGAACTGTGGATGATCTTTGAAGAAGTCTTTCTCCCTGGCGAGGGCCTCGGTGAGAGAAACCCTCTCCGTTATCTCCTTCTGGCCTCTGCACTTGACGATCATGTAGCCCTTCTTCAGGGGGATGACTTCGTTGTGGACAATTCGAACAGTGGTCTGTTCTGCGCCTTCGTCCACCAGGTCAGGCTTGGTGAGGATGCCTGCGAGGGAGGAGAGACAGACGTGGAGTGACCAACCCCAGGAGTGCATCACCGCAGACCGGGGCCTTTCGGGGAAGTCCTTTGCACCCTTTTACCCAGAGTCCTCTCCCCTTCAGGGTCCACCAGCTGGGCCATCTGCGCCAGACGCGTCAGATGCTCGAGCCGTCAACGCTGAACGGTCTGCAGCAGTTGCGCCACCAGCCAATTGAGGAGCTCAGGAACAGAGGGTTTTAATTTCCCATATTTTCTAACTGGAAACCTGGTGGGCGTAACTGAAGCAATTTTGCATTTCAGCGGACCGCCAGTCGTCAAAACCCAAGACCATTTACCCAGAGTCCTCTCCCCTTCAGGGTCCACCAGCTGGGCCATCTGCAGCGCCTCGGTGGTCGCGATGTCCACGTTGCAGGGAACCACCACCAAGCTGATGGTCTCCTGTCTTTTGATGAACTTCTGGATCAGTGCTGTGATCTGCGAGCGAGAGTTGCAAAGACAACGCACAGCCGTGACGGAACAGAAAACAGACTACTATCAAGTGGCGTCGAGTAGGTGCTTGTGGAAAGGCCCCCCCCCCCCCCCAAAATCACTCGACTGAGCGCTGCACCTCCAAACAGCGTGTTGGCACAAAGTGCCGGGCGAACGTACCTGGTTGCCAATGTCCCCTGGCTGTCCCTGAACGGCCACTCTGGTGATGCCAGGCAGGTCAATGAGCGTCAGGTCGGGGACGTTGGGGGAGGCGATCTCCAAAGTGATGAGTTCATGGCTGATCCCCGCCCCGTTTCCTGCCAACTTGACTTGAGCTGAAAGGAAGAGGCATTCGCGTTGAACGACCGTACATACCGCGTGAAACCGACGTCAGAACTCGGCGTCAACTGTACCCTCCAAGATCTTTCTCTCCACAACTCCCGGCTTTTTGATCTCTTCCTCGTAATCCTTGTAGCTTATCCTTCCTACCCACACCTCTCCTTTCAGCTTTCGCTTCAACTTCAGCACCAGGGGGCATCGTGTTACGATACCTGAGGGAAGAGGGGGGGCAGAAATGAAACCAGTACAGCTATACAATATCTATTGTATGGCACATATTTTTTTGACACGCTTGATTTTTTTAAAAGCCTGTGGCTAAAGCAACCGGACTACATCTCAATGATTCTGTCCAGAATTTGATGGCAAAAAAAAAACATTTAAAAAATAGAGACAGAAGCAACAAAAAAGGGGTGAAAAAGCCCGACAAGTGAGTTGCTGATACAAAAAAAAAAAAAAAATAAGAGTGAAGTGCTGAGCTTGCTCATAATATTATCTGCTTTCCTGCACGCCATCCTTCCTGTCCGGAATTACTCCTCCCAATGGCTCACCTCACTTTGCTTTATTAACTTTAATTTATCTCCGTTCCTGCGCTGCTTTGAGGTCCGACTCCAACTCATAAGGACACCTCCGCCTTCACGCTGGCAACTGACTTGGGCAGTACAAGCTTGTAACACCTGTGGCACCCCGACACCACATTGCTTAGAGCCGGTCTTACAAGACCGGCACTGGCTTCCCTTTCAGCGGGACTATCGCTGAAAAAACAAACTTCTCTGAAAAACGGGTCAGATCAGATCACACTGCTGAGATTGAATTTCAACTATGTGATGGTTTTTGTTGAGAACACATTTTTTTATTATTATTTTTAATGTGTCTGCAGTTAATCTTTAAGTCTTGACATTATCACTGAAGGTGTCATTTCGTTGTAGAATAAATGCAATTTTATTTATTTTTATTTTTTAATTTACACATTTATTATAAGCACCCAATGAGGTGTTAAAAACGTACGAGACCCCCTGTCACTCACCGGTTCCTCTGGGCAGAGCCACCCCCGACAGCGCCTCCAGCACCGAGCTCTTCCCGGAGCTCTGGTCTCCGATCACGGCGATGGCGGGCAGCGCCAGGTCCTTCTCCACGCCCAGCGAGCGCAGCGAGTCGATGAGGTCGATGCAGGGCCGCACCTTCTCCTCGTACTGCTGGTTCAGCGAGTTCATGGCGGCGCCCCTGACTGCCTGCTTACCAGCTGGAACGAAGGCTCGCTGTTGCCCCTCAACTGCCCAGAAACGGAGTGAGACCAGTGGGGAGGAAGCAGGAGAGATATTCCAGGGCTGCTGGTGGTTAGGTTTCGTTTCTGTCGCATTGAGGCTTCGTTGCTGTTAAGTCTGCTCAGTTTCATTTTCCCCTGATGAGAAGGAATGAAACTCAACTTTGTGTCTTTCCAACGAAGAACGAAGTTTCTCTGTGGGGTGGAAAGTGGAGGGTGGAGTGGATGATTGCTGCCACTGAAAGTTTATTGTAACGAAATGCGGAGAAAATCACGACAATCAGTGAAGCTCATGCGGATGAAAAATACTGATAGTGATAGGAAAGTGAAGAAAGGAGGGATGAGGGAGAGAAAGGCTGTGAAAGAGAATGAAGGGGAAAAAGTCCTGATGAGGATGAATGAATGGGTAAAATCAGGGGTTAAGAAGGTAAAATCAAAGTGCCACAACGCAGTGCATGTGTCCTCAGCAGAGTGAATTCAGCCTTGTTTGGAGGTTTTACACAGGAAGCTCTCCGTCTCCACCACACCTCCATGACAACGGTCTCAACTTTCCTCAGAACTGCTTTGCACTGAGCGAGTTTCACTCCCCAAGACCCTCTATCGCAAAGGGTCGGCTAATTTGCACCGAACCCAAACTTTTCCCAACTCGTGTTGTCTCAGCAAAATTTTTATTGCGCAGTGAAGAAAAACATGTTGAATAAAAAATAAAAGTTAAATAAAAGTTAAAAAATAAAATAAAATTGCAAAGCAAAATCACCAATCACTTCCGGAATCATGTGGAGTTAAAGAGATCATTTGGACTGATCACAGTTGGGTAAAACTGAGGTTATTCTGTTAGAAGCCAGCAGGGGGCACATCTTCAGTGTGTGACTTGAGCAAGGGGCGACCAAGCCAGTCGGGAACTGAACGCTTCCCCTCCCCTCAGAGCCACCGCCACTTCTCTCGCCGCTTTCACGGCGCCGCCATCAGGATGGACTTGCTCATTGCAGGCGTGGTGTCATTATTCCGGCTTCGGTCCAGGGGCATCCCTGCAAACGGGTGGGGAGGCATGAGTGGTCCGTCGCCCCTGGACCTCCAGGTGCGTCATTTTCGGAGGATTTACCAGGGTGACGTTTAGTTACCTGTGGTCTGACACGTGTGTCGTACAGCTCAGGAGTCGCTGCGCTCATCGTTGTGGTGTAGACTGTGATTCTGGGGGGGGGGGGGCAAGAGACAGGAAGACAGACGAGGACAGACATGGTCATTCGTCAGAATAAAATGCGCCACAGCTCCAGAGGAACACGCAGCGGCGTGTTCGGTGGAGCGTGACTAAAACTCAGCTGGAGGAGTTCTACGGGAGGCCTCCTGGCATCCAACAGAGGCCTATTGTCAGTCCTGCTGAGGTCGGAGGAAAGGGAAGTGGCCCTGGTATGCGCCCGACTGCCACGACGCCCATAGGCGTGTGACTCGCAGGGGCAACAATGAGAAGTTAATGAAGACGCGACGTCTTCCTCACCCATTGCACACCGGGTACAGCGACAGGATCTGCAGGACAGGGAGAGGATGAGGTTAGGGTTAGGGATCTGTACGTGTGTGCGTGCGTGTGTGTATGTGTGTGTGTCTGTGTGTGTGAAGGAAACAGAGCTTCTCAGGGCCACATGCATCCCAGCACACGTGCCTGGTAAAGTGTGTCCATGTTGATGTGCTCCTGGCCTGTTGCGTTGAGTGCTTTGTTGGCTGCCTCCCTAAAGACAAAAACAAAACAACCAAAACAAACAATTGGAGCCAGCTCTTTCTTTCAACTCTCGTTTTTTTAAGAAGCCTTGTTCTTTCTCTACGATTTCTTCTGAGAACGTGTAAAAAAGAAGTCTGATTGAAGGACGACTAAAACGCCAAAGATGCGTCAGCGTTCATCAAGACACCCTCATCTGAGGCGGTGACCCAGAGTGGCCGAGGGGAAAGCTCCACGTTATCCCCTGGAACGAGGAAAACGCCCAGCGCTGAGCCTATCACCATGACAACTGAGTCCGCGAAGCAGGTAGGTTTCAGATGTAGCCCTGGGTAGTTCAGTCCGCGCGTGTGTGTTTGTGGAGGCAGGGCCTCGAGTGAAGGCAGGCAAACCAGGCAATTGCCTAGGGCCCCGAGCTGTCAGGGGGCCCCCAGACAACGACTGATTAAGACGTTAATGCAATGACACATACGGTCTGCCTCGCTGTGGTGAAAGGAAAATGCAGCGACAGATCGCCCTCGGAGGCCCCCCTCAACGAAGTTATCTATCCGGTTATGAAAAACGGAAGAAGAAAAAGGAAGAGGAGGTGTGGGGGGGGCTCCATGTCCATTTTGCCTAGGGCCCCCAAATTTCTTGAAACGGCCCTGTGTGGACGCCAACCCTGTTCCAAATAAACCTCCTGTACAGTGTTTGACATTTGACACTCTCGTGCTCTTCGCAGCTCACATTCTAGGTGCCGCATATTCACGTTGACCTCACTGGATTTTGTAGGAGTGCAAAGTTACAACAACGGCGGCGTCGCCAAGTGGCCGGAGCACCTTGGTGGAGGACTCACCTTCGGTGGTCCCTGGCCGGAGGAGGAAGCCAGTGGTCAAAGTTGGTCTCCACTCGGAACCATCTGAAACGATAAAGGGCGCCCGACTTCAACTCTGTTCCTCGGGGTCACGCGCGCGACGGCAGGTCAGGCCGCGGATCGCTCTCGGGTCTTTTTTCCTACCCTCCATTGACGGGATCCAGCGGCCAGATGTCAGCGGGGCCCTTTCGGTCCCTGGTGATGACGACCCCTTCGCCCGCGCGCACCCCGCCCACGATGTAGTACACGCCGGTGATGATGGGGATTTTCGACAAGCGCATCACTGCGTCCTGAAAGTCCTCCGCTTCCTCCAGGGTCTGCATGGTTAGCCACCACCGTGAGTTTCACTTCCTCAACCCCTGAGAACGCTTGAAGTCCCGCCTGCCCCCGAAAGAGGCTCACCTCTCTCACCAGCCAGCTGACGGGGGATCTTTTATACAGGACGGCCGACACGATGTTCTTCCACCAGTTCCACCAGTGCTCCGAGCCTGATCGACACGATTGGGCCAAAAGTTTACCAACACACACGCGCCTCTGAATCAGTAAAACCAACCCGAAACAATGACGCACATTTAACACACCTGCGACAGAAGACACAAAGAAACCGACAAGAGCAGTTGGTAGAGCGGTGTCGGAAAACGAAGGAACGGGCATCCTCACCTCGCTGGTCGCCGGACACGGTGAACTTGTTTGGACTTTGGCCCGTCCACAAGCCGACGTAGCCTGCGAATGACGTTCCGCTGTACGCCACCTGGGAGACAAAGCCAGCAGCGAAAGCTTGTCGACCTCAACGAATCGAAAAGGACATTCACACATTTTCTGTTTCCTCCAACACACACACACCGCACCTTTCCGTCCTTGAGGAAAACGACGTTGACGGTCAGATTCCTCAGGACAGAATGCGGATAATCCAGATTCCTGCCGTGGAACACCGAGCCGTTTTTGTTCTGAGCCACGATGCTCGTGCAGAACCTGGGAATGGACGGGAGAAGGTCTCACTCTTGCTACAAACCCCCCCAACACACACACACACACACACGCTGGGTCACTTCACAGGTGTCGGCCGTGGGGCCAAGGGTTTTTTTTTTACGTACGCTGACACTTCATAGGCAAAGTTGAGCATAATGACGTCGGACAGCCCTCCCCCGAAGTGCGAGGCCAAGCCGCGGATCTCCCCCGCGTACGGCTGAGGGATGTAGTTCTCCAGGTTCTCCACGATGGGTGACAGTGCATGGTGCACCCATTTGGGAATCGTGGTGCTGCAAAAAGAGACACACTCAGGGCGCTGTCGCTCCGTCCGTGGGCCTTGACCACCGCTGGCGCACAAGCTGTTTCAGCGAGCAGTCCTTCGATGCGGTCCAACCGCTTGCGAACGCTCACTTCAGTTCGGTGGAGCGGTCACATGGTTGGATCACTGGACTGCTGGCAGGCGGTTGCGTCATGTCTTTACAAAACTTGATCACGTTCCCTGGAATGTGATTCGCAATTCCAAAAAATGAGAAGTGTGAATCTGAGGCGGGCTGTGTCAGAGTCCTGTTTGGGCTCATTGTACATCTCATTTCATTCGTGTTTGTGCTTGCTTTCCACAAGAGTAAACTCATATTTCCTTCTGCATTAAGTGGTGCTTAAAAAATGATAGCTGTTGCCACAGATACATTGCGAGCTGAGTTCAATGTTCAATGACTCAGAGGTTCAGATAACAAGTTACCTCGTGACAGAATAAACAGTGGTGTATTGTTGTAGCGTGTGTACTGGTCTGGTATTACTGGGCCCGCCGAAATAAGTTGTTAAGACTTGCGTTGTCTTGCTACTCAGTTGTTCTTCCTGACACCACCGGGATTCGAACACGAGTCAAGACTGACCCCGAAATAAACGCGCACGCGAGTTTCACCTGCAGTCCGCCAGCGAAACTTAGAAACAATAGCGGCGCGCGTGCAGACGGAGCCGAAGGACTAAGTCGAGCACGAGGAACCGGTTGAATAACTTACTCAATCACCTCCGCGGCGGCTTTCTCCAGGTAGTCCCGGTCGAAGACCTGCAGCAGGGGTTTCCATCGGTCCTCCGGCGCCTCGTCGAGGCTGATGTTGAGGGTCGGGGGCGCGAGCTGCGCCCGGCACGCGGCCGCCGCCAGCCCCAGCAGCAGCCCCAGCAGCAGCGGCAGCGCCGCGTCGGTCCGCACCATCGCTACCAAGCAGCGCGGGGAGACATCCAGCTGTCAGGAGGACAGCACGGAGTCCTTCGTAAACATGGGGGGGAAGAGAGCGCGGGACATCCGCTCTGTGCTTTTCAAAATAAAACCTAACAAAAGCACGTGAAGGCGCGAGATAAAGGTGGACGGGTTATTCCAAGGTCACAACGGTAACGAATGTTAACTTGGGGAAACTAACGGGGGGCGGAAAATGAGGCGTGCACTCATTGCTGCCAGCGTGTTCAGTAACTTTAAACAATGTGGTTTTATACTTTGAGCAACAAAGCTGCTGCTGGAGCTGGTTTAAAACTCAGGCAGTGAGCTTCAACCTGCATCCACCTGTTTACTCCTTTTACATTTAAGGGCTTGGTAAATCTTCCGTGACTTTCCGTGTGACTTCCTGTTCAAATGTTCGCTCCAGATGACGTTTGGTCCATTTTCAAGGGAGATGAAGAAACTCAGTAGAAATAAAACCTCTTCTGAACCGTTTCTTTTGATTTTGCAATCTCAGCTTTTGGTATTTTTCCCCCCTCCATATTCAAGCCAGTTTCAGCTGTTGAAGTCACTCAAACATGAAACTGATTTTTTTCTTCTTCTTCTGATTACTTGAAGGAGCGCGTGCGTTGTGAGTCATAGTCCGTTGAAGCGATGTCACGGTCAATCTCAGACATCCTGCGGCTGATTCCAGAGGAAGTTGTTAAAGACTGACCGGCGTCCGAGGCTACTGACAGGTACATTTAATGCACAAGTTTGCTGGTGCTTCTGCAGATCAAACCCGGGGGGAAGCTTGTGTTTTCCCCCCAAACTTATCTTCAGTATGAAACTCTGGGAAAGATTTTTTTTTCAGTTCTGTGAAGAATTGATCTCCGGTATGAAACAGTCGTCTGTGCTTCCCCATTCCCACACTGTTTTCACCCACAGCCACCGCAGAGGGGGTGTCCACAGTGAGGAGGGGGCACCGTTCAGTTATACCAGAAAGACATGGGACTAGAAGTTGGAGACAAACAGAATCAAACAATGAAATGACAAGCAGCAAGCACTGATTATCAGCAGGACAAGCAACATTTATTGTGGTATGACTCATGAAGATACATCATAGTAGGTCAGGTGACATGTTTGGATTGGCAACAATAGATTACGATGGGTTGTGGTGCGTTTTGACACAAAGCAAAACAATACAGTATATCACAAAATGATACAACCTGATATGACGAGATACGGCGCGATGCGACGCTTATGATGCGATACGATGCTATGTGATAGATACGATGGGATGCGAGGGTGTGACAAAGCAACGAGCTATAATTGGACCGTGAAAGCAAGTGAAGAAGATCCGATATCAAATGGTTTGTTACACTGAAATATGATATAAAAATGTAATAATAATAATAATAATAATAATAATAATAATAATAATAATAATAATAATAATAATAATTCGTTCTTCTTCTGACTCCTGGGGGTCTTTAGTCTGCGATCGTGTCAGGTATGAGCTCGATGCCTGCGTCCTCTGGTGGTCCAAGGTAATGCTGCTACATTTCCACAAGGTGGCGGCATTGCAGCACCTTTGACACGACAGCGCACAAGACAGGGGCTCAGTGAGGAGTTCTGGAGACTCAAGCATGAGATACTGTGATTACATAAATCACCACCCAAACATTTCAGGTAGACGTGGTGTAACCCCCACCCAGACACCCACCCATCCCACCCACTCGCCCATTTCCAACGTGATGTCCAATTGCCACAGCAGCGACTCAGGAAACAGCAAACCGAAGCAGCTGCAGAGGGTCAGTCGATTCACATATTCCATGAAATCAAAGGTGAAAGTAAGCCAGACAGCCAGGAAACGATTCACCCACACACCATCTCAGACAACCCCCCCACCACCCCCACCCTGCTACACTCCATTGGCTCACTGTGCCCGTCTATCAGAGGGAGTCATCATGCCTGTTTATGAGTGAGCCGCTCATCTCAAATATTTGCCTTTTAAAGTCGCCAGAAGTGACGAAGAGTTCTTGCGAACCACAGCAACCGTTGGCGACGAGCTCCACCGCGTCCAACCATGAACTGACCCAACCGCTGGGCTATACGTTACTCTGTTACGGAGGAAAGGAACTGGTTCGTGAAATCTCTTGCGAAACTTCCTAGAAAATCCTTTTTCTATTTTTTTTCTCCCCCCCCCCTTCAATTGAAACTGTTTACAGCCTGTAATCTAAGACACGCTATCGATTTACAGAGGCTGCGCTGCTTTATGGGTTATGTAAGTGTTATGTAAGTGTGTGTGTGTTGTTATGAGGAGCTGTCAGGTTGGCTGGCTGCGGCACACTGAAGGCAACATGCAGGCCGACACAAATCCCGCCGAGGAAAAGGGGAAAAAAAACAAACAAACAACCTTTATTAATATCTTTTTTTTTTAATATATATCAATAATACTTTATATACAAAATATGTACAACCTTGTGTTACATTTTCAAAATAAAAATCCCAAGTACCTCTGTCTATACAAAAGTATTATTTCTGCTTGAACTTTACATTCACTCTCTCTCTCTTTTTTTTTTTTTGTTGTTTTGCAGCAGCAGCAGACGCTGAGAAGCCAGCAGGGCCGCTAAGCGCTGCGTCCGCGCTGAACGAGTAAAGGCAACAGCATGAGCTAGGAAAGAAAGAAAGAAAGAAAAAAAAAAAAGGAGGTGGCAAAGCTGGACTGGGAACCTGCGCACGCCGCGGCACCCAGGGGGGGAGGGGGGTGGGGGTGGGGGGGGGTGCACGGCACAGAGAGAGAGAGAGAAAGAGAGAGAGAGAGACGCTGGCTGGACAGCAACAAAAACAACAAAAAACCAAAAGAAAAACTCGGCGTATCAAAAATAGAGATGTACGAGTAGTATGAGCCAAAAAAAAAAAAAACCCCAACATAAACAGAGAGAGAGCGAGAGAAAAAAAACAGAACATTATTACAAGACATTACTTCACAGGAACTCTAAAGAACACAGGTAAATAATGTGTCACAAAGGGGGAAAAAAAAAGAAAAAAAGCACGTTACGGCCGCTTCACTCGTCGGCGGACGCGAGTGACACACCTGGTGCAGTGACAACGCCCTGAATTCTTTGAGACGCGGCGAAGTCGTGTGCTCACTCAGCTCCTGATGACTGAGGATGAGCACGGTGCTGCTCTCAAAACGCACACGCACGCAGAAGAAAAAAACAACCAAGAAAAAGTCTTTTTTTTTTTTTTTTTTTGGTAACATTCTAGTCTAAACAAAAGGTTTGTTGCAGTTACAGGAGCGACAAACACTGAAGGTAGATCCTCCGTTCACTGATCTACAGCAGGTGATGATAACTCAAGCAGCATCTACAGGGGGGGGGGGGTCGGGGGCCGGGGGGGCTTTTGTTCCGGCTTTACATTCAATACAGACTGCTATGTGTGTGTGTGTGTGTGTGTGTGTGTGAGCGCAAAAACGTAGGTCCAAATCACTGGGTGAAGGGAGGTGGTCGTGGGGGAGGGGGGTCCGTGCTGTACATTCGGGGTTCGCCTCTGACATTCACAGCCCAGATGTCACCCCCCCCCAAAAAAAACACCCAAGCCCACCACGCGCCTCCTCGCACACTCATTAAACTGACCATCTTCACAGTGTCTCTGAGCCCCCCAGCAGGTGTTTGACAAGGGGAATCCATGCGGGTGCTCTGGCAGGGGGTGGGGGTCCCCCACCCCACCAAGAAAGAAAGGGTCCCGGGTTCAGTTGAGGAGCCGAAGGCCGGTGGTGTAGGTCCCCCCCGCAGGTCGGACGACGGCGGCGGTCCGCAGGGGTGCCAGTGTGTTTTGAGTTTGTTTCCCGCTCCGTTTGACCCCGGG
>JASSRZ010000072.1:1936568-1950308 GCA_032164315.1 Malacoctenus gilli | reverse complement strand
ATGTGCAGGTTGACAGACACCATGAAAGCACTTTAAAAGTGTCACTCAGAGTGAAACTATGTTACTTCTGCCTGGCTGGCAGAGAAGGTGAACTAAGCCAAATGTATAACATTGGAGAGAACAGACACTTACTTTGCTTTGCTTTCTGTCCAGGTAAAATTGGTGCTGACAGATGGCCATCACCCAGATGGTTTTAATCAGAGAGTGGCTGGCATACCATGTGTGAATAACCAGGCTAGTCTGTCCAAAAGTACGCTTGGTCACTGTCCTCCTGCAGAAGATAATGGGACAGACACTGAGTTCTTGTTCTGAACTCAACAGCAAATCTGCTCCAAAACCCTGGATGACAGATAAACAAGGATCTAATGAGGCTAAAAAAAGATGTGTTGAGCAAAGATTAGAGAGGAATGACTGTTGAGTCTTTGACCAATTAAAATTATGGGTGTTTATGCAACAACATAGTAATAAGGATGTGTGCAGTAACTTCAAACTTGAAACAGTCTGTGGTATTTAATAAAGGCTTTCCATGTTGAGGGGGCACATTAAAGCCAGTGATGGGGGCAGACTTCTTGCAACAACCTCAGAAAAAGAAAGAAGCCCTTGAAGAACAGGAAACTCCTCATTTAACAGACAGGTTCAAGCTATTAACAAGATGTCCTGAATAGGCCGCTGGCTGCAGTTGCCCTTCACAGTGTTTGAGGTGCAAAAGAAGGACATTTGAAGCAGGAAAAGCAGCTAAAAGATGAACATTTTGAAATACAAGAAAAACACCTCCATGAATCTGTTCAGATAAAAAAAGTGATATGTTGCCTGACCTGTGAGGGTCGTTCACCTCCACCGCAAATTTCTTCTCACGGAAATACAAATTCTCCAACTGCTTCCACTGAAACAACTGCAGAGAGATGGTCGACAGAGAGGGGAGATGGGAGGGGGGAGGGGAAACATTACACGCCAATGAGTACACAGACCAACACAGGCACTATTGATTGAAATGTGGATTCACAGTACATAAACAGAAAGTCATTTGATACACACGCACACACATCAACATCAGAAAAGACATTAGCGCTCCAAAAGACAACACAGCGGTGGAGGAGGTGTCAAAGTGCTCACTTAGTTTCACAGCAAGCTGCTGCATCTCACAGTTCAAAATATCTGCAATCTAACAGCTGATAGCCGTAACGGGGACTCAGCAGGCCAGTCGGTCAGGTGGAAATTTGAGTTAACACAGGAGCAATTATCATGCTGCTGCAACTGCAGTGAGCCGACCCGTGCCAGGCAGCAAGCCAGCTTCTTATTTCAGTCTGCTGTTGAGCAAAACAGAGTCAGAATGAAACATCTGCTCCGCTCCAAGTGTGAGAGGGAAACAGATTGGGAGTCAGTTGTCTGTGAGCAACACTTCTCTGCTTTGATTCAATGAAAAAAGGCACTGGGCCTGAAAAGAAGGTTTCAAAATACTGTCTCAATGGATATCAACCCCAGCAAACCAAAAGAGCTTATCAAAAACCTAAGAGAGAAATTACACCTACAATCACAAACCACTCTATTAAGACACATCTAATTACACGAGAACAAATGTATATGTTCATAGTGCACAACACTGTTCCACAGCCTGGCTGCATACATCCCAGGAAGCACACTACATTAGGCAGGTAATTCATCACACCGAGGTAAAAATCCAGCGGAGCACGTAGATACTGAAGCATGAAAACCGATTGGCTGTTTAAAACAGCTTCACAGGTAACTGGTAAACACAATAACTCGGCTTACCGTAAAGGGTGTGCAAGGTTTTTTTGTGCTTATCAAATCCCTGCTGAATTCTTCTGGGTTTGTATTGAGTCCTTTGACTTTGAGTTTCCCACAGGGCTAGAGCTTCCTCGAACAATACTCTCTCTTGTCTGTTCCCAGGGAGCCAGATAGGTGTTGCAAGAGTTTCAGCCGAGATGGCCACACCCCCCCTAAACCCTCAGCCCCGCCCACTGCTCATCTGACATCACAGATTCCTCATGCTGCCTTCAAGGCTTGTGAATGCTCTACGCCCTCGCTCCTACACAGCAAACTTCCTTTTCGGTCAGACCAGATGAGCAGGTTGTACACACTGTTAGCTCAGGCAATTTTTTTCTTGAAGAAAATCAACCTTTGCCCTGCTTCCTGTCACTATCAGGCTTTAATTTCGGGATAGTCTCTACTCCTCATGCTAGAAATGACACGCACAGAACTGCTGTTCAGGTAAAACCACTCCAACTACATACTTCACATGTCAGCAATAAGTTACTTTGGTGTAATTATTCATAGAGAGGTCTCTCTTTGGTTTGTGAACACAGAGAGGCCTTCACACGGCATACAAAACACTCCTTTCCTCCACTAACTGACAGCACAGCCTCAAGCTGTGAGATATAAGAAGCTAATCGGTTCACTTTACACTTTAACAGTATGCCTCCATTTTTCTTAATAGCCTTAATGCAAATTGAATACACATCACAGCACAGTGGATAGTTCTCTATGCTTTAGTAACCACTATTGCAGTAAATAGCACTCTGCTGATAAAACAAGCCAATGTCGCTCCACGAACAATGGGAAACTGCTGACAGGAAGCATCTAAGAGCCTTATCTCCTTAACAGAGACAACCTCACACCCATTCACGTCTTACAGTCTCTGTAGCTGAGAATCGTTTACATGGTAATAGCAGAGGGGGGGGTTACCTAATGAACATAAACTTGCTCCTTTCTTCATTTAAAGAAACTCCACACCCGTGTGCCAAGGCAGAGATGAAACTCATAAAAGGCTCCCCTCGCTACAAAGTATGCCAGAGATGTGACACACCTCAAGTTCTACAATCACAGGACTACCAAGAGGCCTTTAGAGAGGAGCAAGCCAGACAGAATCCTTCAGTGACTCATCAATACACCCACGAGGATGAAACAAAGTGAGTTTTCTCGAAAAGTCATGAAACGCAGCAGTACAGCAGAGTGCAGAATCTCTGTCTTCAGTGTTTGTGTTCCCCGTGTTTTTGCCAAATGTGTCGTCAAAAGCAGGTGGACGTGTGCCAAAAATCCTGTGGCTTCAGATGGAATCAGCCTGTTCAGATAGAGCGTACACCCACAGACCGAGGACCCCGAGGGCCATGCGTCCTCAACTCAACAGGAACTAAAATGTGTCAAAGGCCCTGACTCACATGCCTGTACAGAAAAAGATCTGCCCCACCCATCACTGAACACGCCACGGAAGAGCTCTGGTTGGCTGCACTGTACATTTCCATATCGTGACACACGGCTTAAAAGGTAAGAAAATCAGACAGGCGGTTGACACCAGGACAACGTTTGATTTGAATTAATAATGGACCCCTTTTTGAAACCTTTCTTCACACGTTCCCATCTTTGTTGCGTTCTTCTCCCAAGGTGACAGGATTGTCCCCTATAATACAGACAGGATTTGTTTGGGATGTGCTGGCTCATCATATGCGGGACAGCATGCGGTCCGATTACATGCTGAGAGAGAACCCGAGAGAAACAGAAAAATACTGACCGACTCAAACGTCTCCTGGTATAACTCAAGAAAGACTTTCATCTTGAGCTGCCATCTGCTTCAGTCCCATCTCACATCTCAAAAAACTGTTACCATGCCCCATTTTTGTTCCACACAATGAGTAATGTCTGCTCCTGCTACTAAATCATCGTCATTGTTTTTCCTCTCCGACATCCTCTTTGGTATACATAATCTGTGCTTTTGATCCACATGCTTATATACATTTTCTATGCGCATAATGGAAATGACAGGGTATTCACACAGCTGAAAGTATCACTTCTGTCAAACACAGCAGGAAGAGGAGGCCTTTGAATTGCACATTATTTGGTGAGAAGTAATCAAGCTGGCATGCATGCAGAGACGATGCTGTGAGCTTACTCTGCTGAAGCTGTATCCTTTTTTTGATAAACCATTATTAAACCCTTCGAGGTCTTTGCGAATGTTTTGGCTCCTTCAGAAGTTTAGAATGTTATGCATCATTTGATTCTGTCAGGAAGGAATCAGGTTGGTCAGATTCATTCAGCAGCTTGACAGCGACACAAAGATGCACTTCAGTTTTCAAGAGCAGTTTCACCGAGTGTGTTTTTCCCCTTTTAGTTTATTTCTTGACACTCTACACTGAAGAAAGCTGCCTTCGAAAAAATCTATTCAAGACACTATTTTGAAAGAGTTTTTCAGCCTACACTGTATGCAATTATTGAACACTGTAAGGCTCTGAGCTTCACTGGTGGTCAACTGGCCTCCCACGAAAAATAATACTACCTCCAGACCATAACCCTTCCACAGATAACAGTTTTGTTTTATTTGATCAATTGTGTCCCTTCTGAGACGCGCACATACATTACCATAATGAATGCAGCATGCTGAGAAGGGCTGGACAAAGGGCAAGCAGGGATAGGCTGGGCTGAATACAGGGGATGTGAACTCAGGCAGGAAGCCCTATCAATATTCCCCTGATATAGAGGTCTCCTTTCGAGGCAAAAACAAAGTGGATTCACACGTCCAATTATCAGAAAGAGCAACAAGAAAGGTCTTTTTAGAAAAGGCAGCATTTTTTTACCACCACAGGAAGCTGCTGTGAGGTTGTCACAAAACTGTCCCTTCACCATGAGCAGAGAAGTAAGCAGTATTGATGAACCCTTTGAGCACCCCAACGCCCTCGATGCTGCCCCAAACGCCAAACAACCCACCCACCTAGCTGGCAGAGAGCCAGAGTCAGAACCCTCCTCTTCCCACACAGCGCCATAATTACACCTCCACGAGGAGCGCTGAGGAGAGACACGCTGTGCCTGTGCCCATTAATGCCCCGGTATTTAGTGTAACAGCACACCCTGCGCAGGTCACAGGTTCCTGCCATCTACCAACAGCAACTTGGAATACATAAGGAGGAACATTTGTTAAATAATAAACAGACCGCAAAAAAAGCATCAGCTCTACAGAGATCATCTTCAGCTCACCTACACTGGATAAAATTAAACTCTTTCATCAACAGCATCACACAGCATGTAAACTTATTCTCTTTACATACACTTTCAAAAGGTAGAAGTCTTTTCACTTTTGTATAATACAACTTCCTTAGCTGCTTTAAAAGCCCCCCAGACCTTCTCATTCCACCATGACTGGTATCGGCTCAACTGTATTTGCTTCAACACTCGCAGCCTTGACTCCACCAAGCACTTTCTGACACACCAAAATATTTTCCCCATCTGTGTTCCCCCGTCTCCTGACTGGCATGGGAACCAGGGTCTTAATTACGCCTATTTACAGTCTGGATGGATCATTAACCAGCGAACAAGAAGTGTGGGGATTAAAGCGAAGTTTTGACTGCCAACTAAAGAGTTTCACTGGTGATGAGAGCCTAACACATCTACAAAGTTGAGCACAGATTGCTTTTCATTCGACAACCGGCAGTTAAGTGTATTACTTGTGGGAACTTCTGAATCAAAAAGGCTCCTGGAGGTCTGAATCTTCAGATCTTTGACACAGATGACAAAAACTCCCCACATAAAGAACAAGAAAGTATGTGTCAAGTCATGCTTTTGGCTTGTCAATTTATGAGTCAAAAAAAGACATCTGAAGTAAATTCAGCACCTTCAAAAGGAAGTGAACTCACCTTTCGAGGTTTCAGCTTATCCTGCAAATCGTACTGGCCAATGCCTTTGCAGCTGACTCCCAACCACCAAGGTAGTCCTTGCTTGTCCTGCACGAATAGGAACACGCACACCACACCAGCACTCATTAGAGGTAGCTTTATTGGACAGGGTTTAAAAACAACAAAAAACAGGCCTGTTCCCGAAGCAATTACCCCATTAAGCTCACAGCAACACAAGACGAGATCAAATGGATGAAAGCTATTAAAATCTCTGCAAGCCCCACTGAGCCTTTTTAACACTGCCATTTGATCTCAGCAGACACCTTGATTTTATAGGTTTTGGTTGGAAAAAGTCAGTCAATGTGTGTAAAGGCATGAAAAAGGGAAAGGATGAAATACTGATGATTTGCGAAACACATGATGCAGTGGATTTTTCGGTCGTCATATAAGTCATTCAAACGACTGATTATTTTACATTTATATGATTCCCTCGTTTCATAAACAACTTGAGTTTGTGCGGTTATATATGCATTATGGGACTTTTAACAGACAAACAGGGCCAAGTTTAGGATTGAACCACTAAGTGAGCTGGACCGAAATGGGGTCTATCTGTTGACATACGCTTGTTGAAACGTTAAGCTACTGTATGGCTCAGGGCTGTGCTCTCACCTTCACTGGGTAATAATGGACTCCATATGTGGGCAGGGACTCCACCAGGGCCAGATACCTTCAGCGAAAGAGAAAAGGTTAAAAGGAATCCAGCCACTTTCACTTCATCACTGTCACTCTGCGACTGTAGAACAACAGACAGAGTAGGCTTTAAGCTGCAGCCGTTGAGGGGCCACAGTCATTTCCAGCGACAAGCTGATCGATTTGTTTCAAGGCCGTGACAGAGAGGGGGAAGAGTCCCATTGATCAGTTCAAGGGCACAAATCATTGGAGCGTGTATGGCTCAGGGGTTGCGTGGAGTTGCAGGCCTGAGAAAAACAGTGGACAACCGACACCCTCCCCAAGCTGGCTGCCAGCCCACTCTGAGAGCACCTCCTCTAATTAATGACACATTCTGGCAGAGTGACTGGCAACAACAGCCACCACACTTCAGAAACCTGAGGTAGAAGAAGACGACGAGAGGAATGGGGGGCACAGAACTTAACCTGCAGAACATTTTCAAACTTAAAACATAGCATTGTTGTTTGATGAACTTACTGCACAATAGCTTGTCCTCTTGTCAGTCCTTTTAGTTTCTTGTAATGTTCAATCACTTTGTCCTCACTGCAAAGTGGAGAGATAAAACATTTAATGAATAATCCGTCAAGTGTAACATATTCTGGCCTCACAGGGACTGTTGTGAGAGGGCCTTTTCTTTGACACACAGTCTGTCTGCTCATGCAGAAAATACAGTCTGGCCCACTGGCCTGCTGATGGCTCTCATCTACCTCTCCTACAAATGCAGCCCATTTACTTCCCACTGTAATCATCTCCTCTCACAGCACAGGGGCTCTGCAGACTCACTGCAGCCCAACAAACAGAAAGAAAAGGAGGGACAGACAGATGTGTACGTGTGGTCACAAATGCACCATGAGACCACTTTTAATGACGGCATTAAACTGATGATTTGCTTCAGTTTGTTGGCACCTCAGGCGATCAGAAGGGCAGAAACAGAGCAGCCACAATGCAGCAATGTGGGATGAAGAGACAGACAGTCAATCTCTCAGACAGTCAGAGGCTGTCAGCACCTCCTAATGAGCAAACGTAATTAACGCAGCCCAGGCACTAATGAGTCACCCCGTCAGAGACAACGGCATCTGCCAAAGAGCAGACAGCACTGTGTGCACTTTACCACACCTAAAACTGATCCTCTGAGGGAAGTCACCGTTTCCTGCGGCAAGCCGATACGAACCAGGAGGGACCCCTAACAACTGAATTGAAAGCCTGTATTATGGAGGGGCGGCTGGGGTGCATCTGTGGGGTGACTCCAGCTACCCAACTCACCCTTGAGCTTCATGTACTTAGTGGTTTTCTAAAACCACAGTGTCTCGGAAATCTTACCAGTAGTTGAGAGAAGGGTGCTCCCGTAATACCCGGGTGGGCAGTACTGGTAGCTGCTTCAGGTCCGATGTGGCAGTGTCAGTGCTAAAATAAAAGAAAGAAAATATATACAAAGGTTAAAAAAGCACATGTAATCACTGAGAGTCAGCTTTTAGATCTGCTGTAGGTAGGAAACTGACATTTATCTTTCCTGGAGAGCGAGCTTGAACCAAGATTGCACTGGTAATTAAAATTGGTCCGTCAGCCCTCACGATCTAATTATAAGCTTTCCTGCGTGAAGGAATCTATTTCAGACTTCTTCAGTCTCCTCTAATGACCTTGAAATGAATCCTCCACAATATCACGCCGAGAAAAGCAAAGGCAAATGTTCAGATCATCTAAAAATGAGTAAGAAACATTTCTCCATAGATTCATGCTTTCACGGTGTGGTTTGAATTTCGAGCTGAAGCCGTGACAGCAATAACTCCTGCTTGCAGACTTTTCGAAGAGGTGCAGGGTCAGGTTATTGTTTTCATCTTTCTTATCTACACTATAAAGCAAAGCCCCCGTGGCCAAGCCTAAACTCCAGCTTTACTCATCTCTTGCCAGACCTAATTCACAAAAGCTCACACAGAGCCTTTAAGTCACAAGTATTCCTTTAAGTGGTTTGGAGAGAAATCTTTAAAAAATATCAAAGCCATTTCCTGCTGGGTCTCTACAGGAAAACATTTCAGGCCTACAAAGTTTTATGGGGGAACGGCAGCATCCTGATTCACCTTCACAGGTACGCTAAAAACCTCCACTGACTGTGGAGGTGGAGTCGCTGCCGTTGAGTGATAATGAATTATGAACCACTTCAAACACATGTAAGGAGCCCTTGGTCCACAGTTTATGTGTGACAAAAAATGGCTCTGGCTCAGAGGGCCGGTTGACTGGACACCCAAACAAAAGCTATTCACAAGCATTTGGCAGACTGTGCCTGTGTTGAATAGTACTCTGGGCTGCTGCAGTTAGAAAACAATCTGTGGCCTCTCAGACAGGGCTTCAATGTTGTGGAGGTCAGACCATATGTGATTTAAAACCGATAGAACATCCTCAGTTTGTGTACCATTTAAGCCTAAAACAATAACCCAGACCTAATAAGATAAGTATTGAATCCTTTCAGAAAACAGCCATTTAACCTTGAGTTGTCTTCATGGCTTTCAATTGAACTCTTCTTCTTCAAAGAGTAATGGAATTTAGCACCCTCTGACGTGGTGAGACAGAACCATAATGATCCAGTTATGTGAAGCCGCTTACTAAACAAAAACAAGGCTGAAGGCTCTTGGACCACTGTTGCCTGTAGCTACCTCTTGCAGGGTTGACTGAGTTTTGCTGCCACGGCACTTAGCCGTGTGTTTGATGGCATACATTTTATGGGAAGCTGGGCCCCGGTGTTGTCGGGGTGATCTACTCTGAAGCAGCACTGCCGTGTCAGCAATCTGGAATTCATTACGACGTCTGTTATCTTCCTGCAGCCTGCAGCCTGCAGCGCGGGGGTTATTCCTACACCCAGCAAGGCCCGACCCAAGCCGGCCTGGCCTGGCCCACTCAGTGTGGGAGAGATAATACTCGTGTGTCAGCTATTCCACTGGGCTGAGACATGGTGACTTCAGAGGGAGCACAATGAGAGAGCTGCTTGCTGTGAATGAACCACAAACTACAGACAACACCTGCAAATAGAACTGAGGACAAAAGCTGTCCACAGCTGGGTGTTACACTGGGGCAAGTGTGTTACCCTTTTAACACTGCTGACACATCAGTGAAATTAAAACTATCACCAACATATTGTGGAACAAACAAATGTGTGATGGTGATAACAATAATAGAAAATAAAACGTCTCCCCAACTGCTCTTTTAAATGTGAGGCAGAATAACAGACATCAATTGATCTCTTCCATCAAGTTCCATGAAACAAATTGAACTTGTTGCACTCAGCTGTGGCTGTGTACCCGAGTTCAATAGAAACACCGGCAATAAAGTGTGAGTAAACCTGGCAAAGGGAGATACAATCCAATATGAGTTAAGCGAATTTCAACAGTATAAGTCCACTAAGAATCCCTGAAGGTGCATTAATTCTGTACACAGCAGGGGGGGGAGCCACAACCGCACAATAGCACGACAACAGTGAGTATCTTGACGCCAGGTTGTCTGCAATTGGACGGTGGGCCCGGCTCATCCGTCTTAAGGCAGCTGGCTGAAGGAGGAGGAGGGCTTCCTGACTCCTCCAGGCTAATCTTCCTGCTCCAGGACCCTGTGCTGGTACAGTGTGGGGGAGACACGTTTATATCATATGCCTCATGAAGGGATTTACTTAGGCTTTTCAGTCTTGACCATAAGAGATGCTAGAGAGATACTACCGTAGGGCAGCAGATGCTCCAACACTTTTTATAACAAAGTTGAATAATGGTGCAGGTGGGGGTGCTTTAACTACACTAATCTGGGGCAAACCACTTGATTCATTACAGTCTGCAGTTTTTTTCTCCAGAAGAAAACAGACCATTTTACTATAATGTTATAAAGTAACACAAAGCAGGTGTGCCAAATGTATTCAGATAGTAAACACAATCCAAGTGGGCAGGGGGGAAAAATGTCTGAATAAAGACGAAGACTCTGTTGGACACAGTCCAATCCTAACTGACTCCACCAGATTTGTTGGCCTGTTGTCTTTTATTGTGCTTTCAGAGTCTGGACAAAGTACAGCCCATCCCCACACCCACATGAAGTGAAAGTTCAGACAGCACAGTGCACACACAACTTCAGTGTAACGGGATTCCAAATTAAAACACAGGGGAATAAAGCTGCTCTGAAGCTGTAATAAACAGCAATTAATATTTATCAGGTCAGTCGTGCTTGTAAATAACCTCGTGGTTAATGAGCCCGAGCAGGCTTTGCCAAGTTGTGTGTTTAATATTTTTTGCCTTTTTATTTTTGCAAAAGAACAAAGGCACCAGTTTGACAAGGGGGTCAAACTGCATTTCAGCATTGCATATATCACCATTCAAACTTTACCCGCACACACTGCACAAATCATTGTGTTTGCACAAAGGACAGGGAGGCCTTTAGCAGCAGAGCACACTGACAATACACACACACACACACACATACAGGTTCTGCTGCTTTAACCTGCTCTGTCACTCCATCAGATAAGTGCTGTGTTTACAAATGGCACCTCACGCCCCTCACTCATATGACTGGCCAAAAAAAGCTGCTCACATTATTGTGAGGTCAAGCCTCTAAAAGCAAGACAAACTTTGAAAACACTCTCTCCACTTGTTCGCAGATTGGGAGTCTTTTGCACAGAAGCTCCCAACAGTATGCATCGTGCACAGCGTTCAATCTCCTGCATGCAAGTGTCAAATACAGGCTGTGTTTGTGACAGTATGTGACCCTTAATAAGAAGTAATGCAACCATCTTCTATCACTAAGATCTAACATTGAAGCTCTCTGTGTATTGAAAGTCTAAACAGATTGGATCACGATGACAAACAGTGCGGTCAGGATCATTCCCGACTGTAAGGGAAACACTTGGAGCATGTGGATGGCAGCGAGCCAACAGTGTGTGTGTGTGTGTGTGTGGGAGGGTCAATGTCACAAGAGCGGAATCAAGGGAATTATTAACTGAGGGAAGTCCACGATAAAGTGAAATCTGATTGAGGTCCAGTTGAACATTAACAGTCCTCTGACGCCTTGACAAACACTGCTTTTTGTTACAAGTACAGCAAACACTTTGAAAACTGCACAGAGCTCAGATTCACACATGGACTCTGGTTTATTAAAACGGAGCTCTTTGTGAGGCCAAAGCAGCAAATACAAACACAATCTTGGGGAAAATGCCTGCTTTTTTGTTTCGGGAAGCTGAACCATTGCGTGTATTGAATATGCACACCAGGTTCTTATTACCATCTAATTACGTCGTTGCATTATTACAGGACACGTCCGCAAAATGTGACAGTAAAAAGACCTTAAAATCATTCAAAGTCAATGCTTGTAAAGTTGTTATAGTTGTCAGTCTCTCACCTGGTATAATCTCCTTTGGCCTCCTGAGAATTGGAAAAACAAAAATGTGTTATTATGGCGTTACAAGACAACAACAACTAGCTGAATCAACGGCAATGCTAATTTGGCCAACCTGCACATTGTGAACGTACGTGACGATGACAGATAAGATACTGACTCGTGCAACTTCCTTTAGCTTTCACTCTTCCACGAAGTCAGCATAAAGACTATTCAGAGTCGCGACAAAAGATAAGTTCGTATCGGTCGTTTACTTGAGCTCCGAACCAAGCGCCGTCGACAGACAACAGTTTTCAAATGTTGCGTGCCCTCTCAGCCCGCATTCACATTTCGGGGTGAGTGACAAAATCCCAGCGCGAAAAGGCTGCGACAAAACTCTTTCTTACCTGCAGTGCGAATGCCGCTAACTTGAAAACATTCCCGCTCTCCACTTCAATGGTTTCCTGAGGTGAAAAACACGTCAAATTGGCAGTAGTCTCGAAAACATGCAGCTCACACAGACGCACACAAAGTGCAGCCTGCGTGAAACACTTGACTTGAGAAAAATCCTTCCCGTCCCGTACCCCGGTCCCACCGTTACCGACTGAACCACTGCCGCAGAGGCGGCGCCGTGTTTAAACCCGTCTGCCTACACGACTTCTCGTGTTTACGAGTTTATGAATAAATGTGTCGTTAACTATGAGGAGGAAACATACACCGGTAACAAGGAGACGAAGCCAAAGATCGCGTCTGAAGTTTTTTTAATCCCCCTCTCCAAAGTGGTACGGTCCGAAAGCAGGTTCAACAGTCTCCGTCTCCCATGGTGACCAGTCTGCTCTCCGCGCGAAAAAAAAACTGCACTGCAACGTTTGATCAGTTGATGCCTTCAGGAGCTCCTCGTACACTGGTAACCCACGTTACAGTGTGTTTACGTCCTGCTTCACTTTATACCATAAACACATAATTTTATGCAAATCCGCATATTTCTTGTCCACACTGTCAAGAGACGGACAGTTGGTGTCATTGCAAGAAAAGTACTGAAACTGTTATGCACAAAAATGTCAAAACATTTCACTTAGCTCATAGATGGAAAATATTTGAACAAATTTTGGCTGTTTACTGAAAAACACACCTGCTTCAAATGAGGGGATTGTCGTTGAGCTTTGGAAAAGCCTGTGGATTTATTTATTAGACTCAGGCGTGCTGGAAGAGCTAATGAAAACACGTGGCCCTTTAAAACATGGGCCCAATTGGGCCGAAACTTTTCAGCCTTTGGCCAAAAGAAAAATATTGTTTCACCATCAATGTTTACAAGACTGATATTATGTACATGAAACCGTAACACACATTGTTGGGAAACACTTACATTAAACACATGAGATTTTGCGTTGAGGAAGAAAAGCTCCACTGTGGTGTTTTCCTTCAGGTAGGTGATCCTCTCTATATAAAACCTGTGAAGAGTTGTCATAGAGTCAGTCATTCTGTCTGCACATGCATCCCTCCACACACTCATGTTTAATGTGCCGTGGGAATGGTTGGCTGGAGTGCAGCAAGATTCACACCGTGCGCTATCACTGCCGCCTGCTGGTTACAGCCGGTAATGGACAAACAGAAGGCTCAGCGTGATTAACCCTGCTTGAAGGACTCCTTGAGAAAACCCTTAAAGCTTAATCTTCAATGTTTTTTTTTTATTTTGATTGTCAAGGACAATTACAGAAGTTTGGTGTTCGAAAAAAAAACATTTATGTACAAGATAAACTTTCTTGTTAAATTGTGGTAAATGGTGAGTAGACTTTATTACATGTTATGCATCTTAGGAAGTCTCAACACACTTTTCACATGATCAATCGAGCTCACCCATTCACTCACACAGCCATGATACCACACACCAAAGGTGGACCCAAACATGCATTATGCTAATAAACCAAAAGGAGAGGTTTATGGAATGGATGACTGACGATTAGATTCGAAAAAAGACCATAAAAATAATTGAAGGTGAGTAAATCCCTCGATGAGCATTCTTCTTCTGCTCAAACAGGGTGAGATGACTTTGTGATAT
>JASSRZ010000072.1:1920969-1936468 GCA_032164315.1 Malacoctenus gilli | reverse complement strand
AAAATAATTGAAGGTGAGTAAATCCCTCGATGAGCATTCTTCTTCTGCTCAAACAGGGTGAGATGACTTTGTGATATATTGAGATGACTTTGTGATATTTTTTTTCTTATTAAAAAACGTACATCGAGTACTAAATGGGAATCAGAGCACTGTCTTATTGTGGCATTGTTGGTGGTATGAAGAAGAAGTGCTTCATAATTTCCATACACAATGTCTTTACTTATATCAGTGTTGGATCATATGTGTGATTGACATCCACTTAGTAGTTTAGGAAGAATCAGTGAGTGATCAAATACGGCGATGTGGTTTTTGGTTAGAAACCAATCATTTCCCCAAACTTGAGTCACTGAGGCTTTTACTGGTTGGAGCTGGCTGACACCTGTGCTGAAGCTGTGTGCTTTCCTCCACGTGGCAGACCTTAACAGGGGAGGACTCACCTCACGAGAAACCTGAGTTCCAGCGGGCCCGCGGTCTTGGAGAAATCGTGATCCAGGACTTTACGATCCAGCTGGAGCCAGTTATTCTGACCGCTAAGCAGGATAACAACAAATCATATGTTTGCAATTGTGCTATCTGAACGTCGGAGCCCCCCCCCCCCCCCCCCCAGTACCTCTGTTTTTTATTGGTGGCCAACAGCTATAAAACGTTTTTCTTGAGAGGAGAAAGATTCCTTACGTGTCATCTATGAAGCTCAGTCCAAAGTATTCTTTCTCTTTTAGGTTGAAGTGTGAGGCCACCAAATCCAGCAGCTCCCTGGACAGCAGCTTGGGCTGGACAACAGAGGACAAACACATGGACTCAGTTCTTTGGAAATGCTCCTGTAGAATAAGTACAACTGAATAGAGAACGATTGTGCTCAGTAGGGGATGAGTTACCTGAACCAGCAGCTCCAGCTTCCTGCCGTCGAGGAGGTGAATCTGGCACTGGCGGCCCTCGGTCATCTGAGGGGGTGGAGACAAAGGAACAGGATGTGAGACATGTCGGCGATTCCTGCAGGACATCGGGGCAAGGGAGGACACCAAACTCCACCTGCCCGCTGCCTCTCCCGTTCCAGCCTCAGGACAGAAATGCCTGGGTGACTCATCTCAGTGTCACGTTTGTCTTTGTGCTGAACGAGTGAGTAAGTGGAGCTACGAGGGGCTCACACTCTCGAAGATCAGTCAGCTCGGGATCGTCTTCTACGCTTGTTGAAAGTGTTTTTTCCAAAAAAGTGCAGCTGCGAAGATCTCGGCCGTTCAAAGCTTACTTATATTTCAAAGACAGCCGGGTAGATGCCAACTAATTGATTCCTTTTCTCATCAGTTTTCCCAAACACACTGTTGATGTTTTGCGTGCACGTCCCGCCTCAGCATGGACACCGAATAATTTGCCAGAAATGCTGTCAGACACACATAATTTTTCCTCTTGTAAAGCTGAAAAAAACTGAAAGACAATAAAGTCCAGGTCCAGAGTTTTAATTGGATTTCCACTCCATTGTTGGTGCGGAGAGCTTTTAGGATTCATTCTGTTGCAGTCAGCAGAACGGAGCAGCCTTTCAGCGCAGGCTCTCCTTGAAATATCACAGAGCTGTGAGGAGTCATAATCGAGTCGTATTTCAGAGCGGGGCTGGTGCCAGGCGCAATATTTTGGAATATGTTGAAACTCTTTGAACAAATCCTGATGGTGCGCTGGTGAAATGTCACCTGGGGACTCTGGGTGAGTTTTGATGGATGATTTAGAGAATTTTTGGGAATTTAGACAAGAGATGAAAAATTAACTGAAATAAATAAAGGTCAAGTGAATCTAAAAAATAGGAGAAATAGATATAAGTGAGCACAAAGTCAGAGATAAAGGCAGGTAGGAGCTACCAATAGAGTCTAAAACATTATTTTACCTTTAAAAATTGCACTTTTTCCCTCTTTCAGACACAAATAAATCCTCTTTGTTTTAGCCACATACAATACAGCGATTGCGATACAAGTGGACGACTCGGAGAGGCAGGTTTCAGTAAATACTATATAAAATATGTCGATGGTAGCGTGAAGGAAATCCAACCGGTGAAGGTAGGTTTCGCTCCTCTCCTTTCCAACACATCTGATTCTAATGAGTGTCTGTTATTGCGCTGCTGCGGAGAAAAGATGATTCATTTGAATCGGGAGAACGCTGGCCTGAGGAGGGTCCTGGAGGACGAGAGCAATAACCCGAGTAGTGTGAAGTAATCCCAGATTCACCGGGAGGCTCCGCTTCATTTCAGGAGCAATGATTCATTGTTCGCTCTCAGGTTTCGGGGGAAAGAAGGGATCTTTCTGAGAACTCTCGTTCGCTGTCATCCCAGAAACATTTTAAATGGTGAAATGAATAAATAATTTGGGGTTTCGGTAACATCTCACAGACTCTAAACGTGTGGATTGTGTCCTTGTGTTGACTGGAGGCTGTCTGCAGACAATTAAAGCCTCCACATGGCCTTTATTCTGTTATGCCTGCATCCAGCAGGTTGGCCCCTGTGGTGGAAAGTGAGGGTCATGTCGGCGTCCAGTCAGCGTGACCACGGGGCGGGCGGACGCCCTCAGGCGCGGCGTTAAACCGCAGCCGACCGGGACGCATTGTTCCCCCGTCACCACAACAGAGCCGCTCTTTCACTTTCGGACAGCAAACACGACTTTTCGGGCTTTGTTGTTCCTTTAATCTCCTAAACCTCAAATGTGGTTTCAACTGCAGCGGGCGGAGATTCAGCCATCTCCAAAGCGGCCGCGCTCACTTAATGCCAACGTGCTCACTAACGGCTCAGGCTTTTTAAGCCATTTCCAGCCGTTCCACTGTATGTCCGAGGAGGGTGCGAGCTGCACAGTGGGACGCTTCTAAGCCGCATATCTGGGCCGTCCAGAGGAGGCAAGAATCTCGATGCCGACACGAGTAGGGGAAGGAACGAAGCGCGAGTGGCCGACGTCTCCAAAAATAACACCTCCCTGTAAACTGGCTCAGCGAGAAAAAAAAATATATGACAATAAGCACCGTTGTTCAAACGGGGATTAATCGCTGAAGCAGCCCTTTTAGGAGTCGTCGTAGCTGTCCAGAACACAATACTGCCGCGAGTCTGTCAATGCTGTATTGTTGTCAGCCAGTGACATCAAAACATAGAAGAAAAAGGACAAAGGCCTCGAGATTCAAAACGCTGATTTCAAGCGAACAGGCAGCCATTCACCACCAACCCTGCGCATGTGTCTGACAATGTATTACCACTGACTGCTGTGAATGTGTAACCTCCTTTTTCCATGTTGTTAATGATATCAAGCAAATTTTTAGCTACTCTCATGAACGTATCGGTGCTTCTTGAGGGGGCATGTTCCAAATTTGATGGACTTCTTCAACTGCCAATCACACGGTTAGGTTGATAAACAAAGCCAGTGCTAAGCCACTGCCTCTGCAAAAAAGCCACCTGAAAATTTGCACATTCAGTTGTTGTCTATAAGACAAAAAAAACCATTCAAATACAAGAGGAATCTCCAGATTTCTGCCACCGTTTCACAGGAGGAAAAAGAGACAAATACTGTATTATTGATTCATTTGACAGATGATTTTGCGACCAGCCAGCCGCACAGACATTCAGCATTGGTTCCAAACAAGAGACACCTATTCTCCCAAGTCCTTTGGTGTTTTCAAGACTGGGAGATATCACTGCTCCCAGACCAGCTGAAGAGTGAGGGCATCAGTCTGAGGGGAAGGGTCCCTGATGGCCAAAAGGAAAGGTCACGACTTGTGTCAGGGAGGTTGCCGACCCCCTCCAGCCCGCTCCTTATCGGTACGGAGCAGCGATCGCGCTTCCTTGACACCAACTTAAGCTGCCGACCAGCTGGGGCTCGGAGCGAGCCCACCCAGCAGCTCCCCCCCCTCGACCAGGTCTCCGACCCACTGCTTCACCCCCTGAACTCTGGGGAAACCACAAGCCGGGGAGGGGGAAGGACACACACGAGCTCATTGCTGAAGCAGTGGAAGCTTCATCAAGCCTCACTGTTCTACTCCATCCACAGATTTAAACCTGATATATTTCAAAGATAAGACTCAGTTTGCATTAAAGGTAAAGCGAAGGATGTGACAAACACAAGAATCCACTTCCGAAAGCACTCCGAATCATTTTTCAATACGAGCAGCATTTTTCTGAGGAGAAAGTAACGCGGGCTCGAGTGAGTTTTTGCTGCACCAGCAGAATCCTCGCTCTGAGGTTCCGACCCGGTCCGCGTGAGGAGGGCGTGTGCCGACCGCACGGACAGCGAGCGCTCAGGTGCTGCCGCCGCGCCGTATTTCAAAGTCAACGTCAGAGCCCCTCCTCTGCAGGCAGGCGGGGGGATCAAACAGCCGGCCGTGCTGCTTGTTCAACCACTTCCATGTGTGCTGGGAGAGGGACTCTTGTTAAAAAAAAAAAAAATCGGACTTTGTGAGTCATTAAAAGGCAGCCTCGTGCCTCCACGCAGTCATACAAATAAACACATGCATACACTAATGAGCCAGATGTGGAGAAACCCCAGATCAGCCTGTCTGGGAGGCAGAGTTGAGGCATGGAAATTGATCAGTGACACACCATTATTAAAGCAATCCCTAAACCCGGCTTCCCACTGGAGATTCCTGCTGCTGCTGCTCCTGCTGCTGCTGCTGGAGGAGCAGCTGTCATACCTGGTAGCACTTTCCAATCCGGAACCAGGCTTCGAGCAAGCGCCGGCACGGCATCAGCCCTTGGTTGTACCACCTCCTGAGCGTGTGATGGGCCATGCTCCAGACGAGCTGGCTGCCCGACGCCACCAGGTCCTCCATCCCGCGTATGATGCGCACCGCCATGGTTTCGACGGAGTCAGCTGATCACGCCTCGCGCTTCGCTGGGAGAGATGATCGGCGGGCCGCTGCGTTTGGCTTTCCGAGCTAGAAAGAAAGGGGAGCATCCACCGCGCTCCACCTCACACGCTCGCATATACACACTGGTCTTCTGTCTCCCCAGCTGATGTAATGTCAGTGAGAGTCGGCGCTCTGGAGAGGCTGGAGCCGAGCGGTGTGCCTGGGGCTCGGTCCTGGGCCCCAGTCCAAAACACTGCCTCACTGAAAGGGGGGGGGGCAGCGCGGAACCACGAGGCCCCTGCTGCAGAGGCTCCCACTCCCC
Source organism: Malacoctenus gilli (assembly GCA_032164315.1). Classification (NCBI taxonomy): domain Eukaryota; kingdom Metazoa; phylum Chordata; class Actinopteri; order Blenniiformes; family Labrisomidae; genus Malacoctenus; species Malacoctenus gilli. The sequence continues at coordinate 1,931,343 of JASSRZ010000072.1, read as the reverse complement.
CCCTTCTTCACATAAACACAGTCGTAGACGGTGGCGACACACACGGAAACAAACTCCGGCTGGTTTACTCCACCTCGCTACTCGTAAACTGGCTTCTCGGTGGCACGCAAAATCATAGAGTGGAAACTGTTTTGTTTTTGCAGGCGCCAATGACTCCATCTTTTATATCGCAGCTTTATTTTGCGCACTTCTGTTTCATTGTCTGGAGGAGGGTGTGGGGACGGTCTGTCCCTCCGTCTGGGTTGCGGGGAGCAATTTCCTGAGGAGGCCAGACGCTCCCGCCCATTAGAATTCTGCAGGAACACTAAAAATAATTGGTCTTGTTTGGATCAGCAGCGACTGGCGGAGCTGACGAGGCAGGAGGAAAGAAAAAAGTGAAACTGTGAGGAGAGCTTTGATGTCAGAACGTAAGAGCCTATAATTCACTCCGCGGAGCAGCTGCGATCAATAAGCAAATGTGGCAAACAAGCCAAACACCTGATTCGGATAAACAGCGCGGGGGAGGAGCAACAGAGCGAGGCGGGAGCGGCTCACGGCGGCAGCGCGCCGCTCCTCATCTGGAGACAATATCCGGCTGTTTGTTTAGGCGACCCCCGCTTTTGCCGAAGCGCCCCGAGTGTCCGCGGTCAGCAGCGCTCCGACGCCGCTCCATCGAAAGGGAATCGGAGCAATTTGTCCGCACGCGGGTCGGCCGCGACCCCCACGTCGGCCATAATAAGGCAGAAAGATGGGAGAGGACAGTGGAACTAACAGGCCTATTATTCCAAAAGCACACCCAAAAAAAAGAGCGGCGCTGTTTGTCTGCCTCATCAACTATTACTGAGGATGCATCTGGAGCAGCTCCGAAAATAGAGCTGCGACTGGGTGCTCAGTCAACCTGAGCGTCACAAACAAACAATAACAACCATGTCGGCACCGACTGCAACCGATTATGTGAGCGGCGCCGCATACGTGTTTTCTGCATGTGTGCGGCTGATCAGGTTTTCAAACGCCTGTGCTGATGCAGGAGGTGAGCAGGCTACACAGCAGATGTGACAGCGGGCTGTTTACGGAAAGCGGGATTACAGACAATTAGGAAGGATGCGTGAGAATGGGTCGGCACAAACAGGCCCGGGCGCTTGTTGTGCCACAACATTTGCAGACCGACAAAGGTGTTTAAGTAGCTTAGTGCGTGCGTGTGTGTTTACTGGACCCTTCCTTCACTCGGCGTGAGCTGGGCTCAGCCCCTGCAGCCCCCCCCCGAGCTTTCGATGGAGGAAGCGATATAGAAGATGAATAAATGAATAACTGAAGCTTATTTAGCAGATATGACCCCAGCGAACCACCTGTCTGCAGAATACAGCTGCATACATACCTTACAGCAAAAATAAGGGCTTTAAAACCCAGCTTTTAGGAGCAACATTGAGCTGACTGAGCATTAAAGATGACACTAAGTCCGTGGTGAGAGTTTGCAAAGGAGACTGCGACAATTTGCGACGAGTTGTGGCTTGATGCCAGTCAGTGGTACCTTTGAACGGGGATTTTAGGGTAAGAAATATGGAAACGCAAACATCGTCAAATATTCACAAAGCCAATACTCATTTAGGAAGTTTGGCCGCCACCTTCTCAATAATTCAGACGCGTTTCAACAAACCGCTTAACAATTCCTTCAAATGAATAAAGTGGCTGCAGCCTCCTCCTGGGCAGCAAAGAGGGTATTTTTTGGGGGATTTCGCTACTTGAAATACCCGGAAGGCGTCTGACAGACATCCTAATAAAAACAAAGTAATAAAGCAATAGTTAAATAGGAACCCAAAAAATAATCAGGCGTGTCTGCTGTTGTGGAGAGCGTTCCAGCGAGAGGGCCAAACCCCTCTCCTGTCACTTCCAACAGCCTTTCAAAGTGCACAATGTCCTCTAACAGGATTTACCAGTATTGATGGTGTAATCCAACAAAGCATAAAGCAGATGTATCTGTTCCCGGAGGGCAGGATCCTTTGTCACGGAACCCCCCCCCCTTCCCATCCGAAGGTAAGGATGCAGCACAGCCGGCTCGCCGTGATGAACACGGACGAGACGTGCGAGGCCACAGCTGCCACAGGGGCCGCGGCGGACTTGACGGCTGAACATATGGCGGACACACCATCGCACACGCGCCTGCCACGTGTGTGGAGAGGGGAGCAGCCCGTCCTGGTCCTGCACTAAGCTCGCACACATGCAGGTCCGATGCGTCGCATTTTTGAGGGACAAAACAAGCCAGTTTTCCATCAAAAGTAGCAGCTGGAAAGCGGCCAAGCGAGGTAGGATCAGAGGCCGAGAGGATCCATCCCCTATGTCAGCCCGAAGTGTCCCACCAGGATTAATCTCAATTTTTAATACATATGCTGAGTTATGAATATAACTTCTTTAATGTTGACTTCAATAAAAAAAACACGCACATCTGTGCAGCCAATGAGAGCAGGCTTTCAGCAGCGGGACTCATCACATATGTGCAGAACGCCTCCAGGCACCAGAAAATCAGCCTCCATACTGGAGCTTCTCTGAATATGTAGGAAGGGGGTGAGGACCCCGGCCGCAGTCTGCGGGAGCGGACCACCGCACAGTCCGTCCCACGGGAAGGTGGCCGCTACCAACCGTCTACGTGATGCCTTCTCTTCACGAGTAATCGCTCTGTTGAAGAAGCGAATAGTTATACTTTTTGATCAGTTGAGAGCCTGTTTTGCACGTGTGCCCGCTTCGCTACATCCAATTCAAACATGGAAGCTGTTTTGAAGCCTTGTAGAAGCCTGATGACCTCAGGCCTCAGAATGCTGCCCCCCCCCACTGACATTAGGCAAAGGCAAGCGCCAATATTCACTCTCCCAAACACTGTCGCGGTCTCTTTAGCTGTTAAAACGCTGGACAATGTCCATTAGCGAGTCAATATGTCCGATTTTTGACAGGCAGGTTGTCCAGATCGGGCCAAGTACAAGCCCGTGGCTCTTGAGCAGGGAGGGTGGCTGAATTTTTATCATGTATTCCAAAGGAACCCCCCCCCCCAAACTGAAGTTACGCCTCTGCCTCACGTCAAGCGTTCCTTCACTCTCCACGCTCCAGCAGCGGGAGCTCCGGCGTGTCCTCATTCGCGGGGCATTTAAAATGTATCTGTGACAGCTCTGTCAGGGCGAAGTTAGCACGTAGCTCTCAGAGGTGAAGCAACAGAACGGTGCGCGCAGAGCGGGAGACCGCCGCTCGAGAAAAAAGGGGGAACCTCTGATGTGGCAGCACGCTCGTTCACGAGCGGATCGTGTTTTCTCGGGTCTCCTCCCTGAGAGCTGGCTGTTTCCGAAAAGTGAACGTGAGTACAAAGAAAGAGAGAGAGACAGTAAATCATTTAAAGGTTCTCAATTGGGAACAAGTTCACACAAGTGTGAGTCTGTTTCCCTGGAGCTGTGTTCATTAGGCTGGAGAACATAAACCAAATATTACACTGAACTCATTTATGTCAGAGAGAGCCGGGACAAAGAGGAGGTCCCCTTTTGACTGTTGTCCTCTTTTAACTTTCTGTGGATGAACAAGTTGTTCCCTTTGTTGGCACCTCACTTATTTTTCTCTTTGCACCCCGAAATTACATGTATTCCTCACCTGTGATAACACAATCTCCCTCCATCCGTTTTCAGATACAGGTCCTTTAGGTTCTGGTTGTTTCTTTCACTCCTGCCTCCTGGTCTGCGTGTCCCCCCCCCCCCCCCCCATCCTGTCTCCAGCCTGGCACAGCAGCTGTGGGCACCATGACCTCAGCGCGCCGCGGCCCGTCACCCTCTCTGATGTCACTCCGATGCGCGGTGTCACTCCATTTCTCCACGCGAGTCATGTGCTGCACTCCAACTCCGGGCTCACTTTAAAAGGCTCATTCTTTTCCGAGCTATTGTTGCCCTCACAGCGACCAATCAAATGCGGAGGGGCAGTTGCCGTGCGGCCTTTTCAGGGCCCGTGCTGCAGTGGCACGTGGCGGCCAGCAGATGGAGGGATTGTCACGAAACCCCCTTGGGGCCAAATCCAGCAAATACTTCCAGCTTTGGAAATTGGGTGGTAAATTATTCTGTCTGAAGGGAAGGGGGGGGTTTCCCTATTACCTTTATCCAAATGTTACGCCTTTTCCCCAAATAGAAGAGCTTCAATTCACTCGTGATGTCTGGACTGAAACTTTAATAAGAGCGCAGACTGGCGGGCTTTTGACAATTTTCCCCGCGCTCCGTCCCAGAAGTTCAGTGTTAATAGAGCAAGACTCCTCGGAGAGTACAAGGCAGGGCATGGCGGGGACAGCCGCGCTGCCAAGATCATCACAGCTTCTCATCCCCGGGCTCATTTTCAACGTAGGATAGCAATTACCATGTACAGTAAGTGGCAGATTAATAGCCTGAACCGTGGAGGGTGGGGGGTGGGGGGTGGGGGACCTCACAGCGAGGGTGGGAGCGCCTGCGCGGGGACAGGCAAACAGCTGTCACCCACACGGCCCTGCAGCTGACGAGCCGAGCCACATACTGGGGCCGCAGCTGACACGCTGACAGCGGGACACATTCTGTACTGCATGTCCGACGCATGCACGCGGGACAGGCCCGCTCCCACGCATCGGGCCTCTTTTTTCCCCTCGAAGGACCCCCGCACGCACGCACGCCGAGCGAGCCGGGAGTCGGCGAGGGAGCAGGTGGGCACAGCTGCCAGAGATCACGGCACCCGATAGAGGGACGATTTGTCGTCATACATCATAGATGAATAGATTAGGCTCATGAAACATTGAAGCGGGCCATTTCTGGTCACGCACAGGGCCTGCCCTACTTTTTAATAGGCTTTGCCACACCGGGCGCTGCGGTCTGAGCGCGCTCCAAACGGTTTCCTGTCTGCTCTCTCTTTTAGTTGATTCGTCCTTCAGTCTATTGTCTGAACGCTGCAAATTAACAACGCCGTCTTCCTCCCCCAAAAAACCCCAGTCGGAGGCCTTCGAATCTGATACCCCGGCACCCCCCGGAGAGGTTGTCATTAAATGTCTCGCCTGAAATTGTCACTGCATCTGTTAAAGGGGACCACAAGACATCTTAATTGCAGCCAATTAACACCATGTGATAAAGCTCCATTTGGAGAATGAATGGCGAGTCGGAGAAGCCTTTGTGTGCTTTTTGGTAATGCAGTCAAGCTGGTCTGTGTGTGGCAAGGTGGGGGGGATGTGTGGGCCTGGGGGGTGGGGGGGGGGTATTAAAAAAGGAAAGTGCGCAGGATAAGAAGCGAGGGCCCCCGTCTTCAGGCTGCCGCCACCCGCCTATCGGCTTGTCGGTTACATTTAGGGACCCTTGGGGCTGCCTCAGCTCGCTGTACGGGACGGCGCAAAGGGGGAGGGGGTCGGGGAGGGGGGGGGGGGTGCACGCTGGAGGCCACAGGCCATGACAAAACATTTGTGTGCATAACCCAGATGCTAGGAAGAGGAGGAGGAGGAGGAGGAGGTCAGAGCGGGGGAAGGGTGCGAGGGGCAGGGACTGCGCTGTCAGCCAACAGCCCCGCACTGTCTGCCGTGACGAACCCCTCACCCCCCACCCCCCGGTGGGGCCGCGGGTGCCCAGATCTACCCGGACTTTTCTGAGAAGGATCATAAAGAGCTATTGTGAGAAGTTTTCAATATCATAGCCCAGTGATGGCGAGCGTGAATGGCCGGAGCGCAGACCTCCACAGGCGTCCCGGTGAAAACAAAGAGAGAGATGAAGAGGAGCAGGGGGGAGGAGGGAGGAGGAGAGGAGGTGGGGGGTGGGGGGGGGAGCACTACTGGTCATTAATGAACCTTAAGGCGATGTAAGGGTGAGGTTATTGAAAGGAGGAAAGAAGGCAGCATGCTATGACAGAAAATGGATCGCTAAGTAAAAAGGAACATCAAAAAATAGGTCTTGACTGTAAAATCCAAAAGTGTTTTAAAACAAGAGTCGTATTTTGTCAAAACCTTAATTATTTTTGGGAACCGTACTCTCTACTTGTAGCTCAAAATACTCTTACTTGAGTATTATTTTTGTATACTCTAGCCACCTGAGTATTTGACTGGATCTCCAGCCTGGTGTGGCCTCCTGGTGAATGTCACACATGTGTCACGTTCACTGACTTCACTCATGTCTTGTGTTCTCCTTATAGGATTTTTCATGTGTTGTTGCTGCCTTCTGACTTCTTGTTTCAAGCTTTTCGGGTGCTTTACTCCTCCACCCGTGTGTCCTGTGGCTCCTTCCTCCCTGCGCTCCACCTGCTGGCGACCCCGACTGCCTCCACCTGCGCCTCGTCTGCGTCCCCTGCACTTTGTCGGCTCCTATTCTCGTCTGGGAGTCCTGGTCCCGTCGTGTGATCTGTTGGCCTTCCTTGTGTTTCTTTTTTTGCTCCTGTCATCTCTCCCTCCTGCGTTCTGTTGTTTTAGAATGACGTTTTTGTTATTTGGACTTTGTTTTTCTTTGTTTTTCCTCTGCATTCATCCTCATTAAGGGTTTTCATTTCGCACCTCTGCGTGACCAATCGGATCGCTCCCCTCCCGTCCCGCCTGACGCATTGTTTGAAGCGGTTCGGCGCTAATGTGATCTTGGGAGTGGGCGCGTGTAACATGGAGCACCTCTAATCTACAGCAGTTTGGCCTAATCAGCTAATAGAAACGTTCCCCCTTAACGCACATCAGGCCGCGAACACTCGAAAGCCTTTTAAAGGGGGATGGAGCTCCCCCTTCGATTTAACCGACACATTATGGACTCACTGAAGTGGTTCAATCCATTTGGAGACTGCGGGCTGCGATTAGCCGCGTTCTGGCAGTTGATATCAGCCGCTGCATATCGGAGATCCCCCCCCCCTCCGGCTTATCACACTCAATCCAATTTACTCAACAGATAATCGTATCAGTTAAAGGGGGCCTTATCTGGCTGTACAACACATGTACGAGCCACCGTGACACGCGCGCGGGGTCGATGCGGCGTACGGACGCGGCGCAGAACGCGTGTGGCTCAGGAAGACATCAGTTTGAGTGAAAGACCGGAAGGTCCAACAGGAATACTTGTCACTTCCCCGTCACGATGAACTCCTCTATTTTTATCCCGCTGTAAGAACTCGAGAGCTCTCGGTGGGCTCGGAGCCCCCTCAAAGGTGCCGACATTGTCACATCAATTTCATGAGGTGCCATGATTTGAAGGGAGGCCGAGTTCACTCGCAGTCGAGCGGGGATTTGAAAGGAGCCAGAGCTCATGAGGCCGAAAAAAAAAAAGAGAGGCTCCAAACAAGACATCTGTCCCCGTTTTACTGCTGCTAAAACGTCTGTCCGTTTTTAATGCTTTGTTTATACGGTCGCGCCTTCTGTAAAAGCTGCGACGCTGAGGATGGAAAACATGAGTCACTGCTTATTAATATTTGATCACAAAGAGAAGATGCGAGAAGAAACTGGGATTTTAAAAGTTAGAAATATTTTCAGAGTTGCTGTAAAACAGCAGGCGGACCTCAAGTCACAAAGCTGAAGAGTTTCAGGGTGAAACAGAAATCCACCAGTCTGAATTTTAGCACCAGGCGGCTGCTAGTCAGACGCCTGGTGACTCCTGCTCTTTGCATCCCGGAGCCCCCTCCGATTTCCTCCCAGATAGGGAGTGAGACCCCCTTAATGAACTCTGATTCACCCAAACATGACAGTCAAGCCAAACACTGGTGGACTCGCAATACCCGCCAACATATAAACGTAGGAACCTTCAAAATTAAAGCGAGTGAGTATTCTTGGTGAATTATGCGATCCGATTGTTGACAGCGTCAAAAAGAAGGGAAAGCCTCGCCCCCCCCCCCCCCCACCAGGACCAGCATCCCCAGCATGTCTTCATGTTTTATAACGCAGACTTTTCGGACGCGACTTGATAATAGAAGCAGAACAGGAACTGATTCAGCTTTATGTAGCTGGAAGTACTACCAGGGTTCACTTATGAATAGAATAGAATAGAATAGAATAGAATAGAATAGAATAGAATAGAATGATTGTCACCATGGTGGGAAGTCATTTTTTGAATCACCAGAAAGTACAGTTCATTAGAATAAATTGAATAAAACAAAGAGGTGATGTGCACAGCTCATCAGCCATCTGGAGCAGCGGCTCCTAACCTCTTTGGTCCCAGGACCCCCACTCCAAATTACCCATGAACCCGCCCCCCCCCCCACCTCAGTCTGCTCAAGATTGTAGAGAACGTCTCATCATACCAAAGACAAAACGTCCCACCACAGTGAGCCTTCTGTCCCACGTATCAATTACTAATCACTTGGCAGGGGTGACGTCGGCTCGACATATTTGCAGAGCCACGAACACCAGTGCCCCCCCCACCCCCCCCACCCCAGTTCAAGTCCAGTCTGAGCTGCCATCAGCCACCATTCCCACATCCCTGGATTCTGGGTGATGACTGACTGCAGCTGAAGGTGTGACACTGCTGACGGCCCCCCCTTGAAATTGCGACTTGGCACGTTACTGAAAATGTGACGAGCACATGAGCTGCTGACACAATGGAGTACAGTAGACGCAGGCCACACACACACACTCACACACTCCCACACTCATGTGGGACAGACCTAAGAACGTCATGGGGACGGAGCCAAGCCCCTCTGCAGCACAATGCCACCTTGAAAAGGCCTCCAGATCAAAGCTCGCTGGTTGTATTGAGCGACAGGGCTTCCTCCGACGCGTCTTCCGTGTCGCTCCACCACCACAATGCTGCAGCTTTCCTCCGTGTTATGGCTCACGCGGAGACCTTTGTCCCTGTTACAGAGCTCAGCCTGGCTGGCTTCGGCTGCACTGCGGGGCGCTCGGTCTCGGTCCACAGGGCAGGTGATAATAACTTATCCCCCTCCTCCTCCACCTCCTCCACCTCCCCCTCCTCCTCCTCCTCCTCCTCCTCATCAGAAGCTGCAACGGTGAAGGTGACTGCAGCTGGATGATTTCTGCAGGGGATGTGACTTGGGAGCAGCAGCTCATGCGCACACTAAAAACCAATGAGTTACTTTAATGAAAGGGAAGTGGGATGTGGGCTTCGAGGACTAATAATTGGGCGGTAAAATGGTTAGACTTCTGTTAAACCGACTCAAAGAGTTTGAACTGAAAGCACAAGAGGATCGCCGTGCTTTACATTTGACAGCTTAATGTGGACACTGATAACTGCGTCAACTCAGGTGGCGCTACCATTACAAACACACACACACAACACACACAGACACACACGCACACGTTTGATCATCTGAAAGCAGGTTTCCAGGTGATGAAGTCGAAAAAAGCAAAGTTATTTGGTTATTTGTATGTTCCTGAGACCCTGTTTGTGCAGCGAGTTCTCATTGACAGGCTATATACCCAAAGACACCATAAACACGGTCATCCAAACCAAGTGTCAAACAAACAAACCCATTATGTCGCTGGATTAACACAGTAATCCAAATTGGGCAGCTTTTCTTTTTCCCACAGCTTTTAGCCTGCGTCGGGTTTCACCTATTAGCCCAGTGCAAGAGGGAGCTCAGGTAACACTCCATTAACGATGAATGTTAAGCTCAAGCGGGTGAGCGCCTCCCAAACCTCCACCTCTGATGTCTACTACTCACACTTCACGGAGCCACTGATGGTATAAAAATAAATAAAATCAACTTACTGAGATTAGAAGAAGAGAAAAAGAAATGAAAACAACCCATCACATCAACTCAACAGGAAATTACTTGGTGGACTTGGTGGTGGGGGGGGGGGGGGGGGGTTGGGGAACTGGGATGATCGCGTATTCACAGAAGTCTCCAGTGTGTCTCTTTACCACGCCTCCATCCCTTCTGGCATCGAATGTGTGAAACACTCACATGGGGGTTTTAAGGGCTGAGCACTATTGATCACTGCGCATAGAAAGCTGTGGGGTATGTCTGCACGCCTGTTGTTGTTGTTTCTTTTTTTCTTTTTTTTTCCAGGCTTGACACCATGTACCTCTCTGTTTGTGCCTGAGAGGGTAATAACAGCCGTGCGGGGCCCCCCTCTCGCCCCCCCTCCCCCCTTTTTTTTTTTATTCTAACCACATTGTCCATGTAGGGAGCCTCATTTTGATCAGCACCATTCAGGCTTTCAAGCCGCCGCTTCTGCGTTATCGCCACGCAGCTCCACTGGTGCCCGATGTGCGGGTTAGCGTGAATTCAAGAGAGGAGTTGGGGGCGATCACAATGGGATGGATGGATGGATGTGGAACAAAACCACACACACACACACACACACACACAGGCTGTACCATTTTAGGAAAGACCACTCCCACTAGGTCTCACAACGTGCCAGGCGGGCCGAGAGCGCTACAGGCGGAGAGAGGAAAGGTGGGGGTGGTGGTGGTGGGGGGGGGGGGCCGGCGGGCGGGGGCGGGGGGGGCGGCG
>JASSRZ010000072.1:1889269-1911703 GCA_032164315.1 Malacoctenus gilli | reverse complement strand
ACAGATTTGATGACTGTCACATTAGACTTACTTGTTTCTGTATTTTTCCCTCATCTCGCTCATTCTTTCTACTCGTCTTTGTCTTGATGCCCAAAGGCAGAAGTGTGAGAGAAGAGTGTGAGTCTGAGGAAAATGCAGCATTTAGGGCCACTGTGAATTAGCCTTAATTTTAGACCCACTTCCTGATTCTCTTCATGTGTACTCCTGAAAAGGATATTTTAATGAAATGCTTGGAAGCATTAAACAGCTTGAGAAGTTGTTACATTAAAGTGGCAAACCCTGAAAACTTCTTTGATTCTTGCATCTGTTCTGCCCAAAATTTTTTTCTTCATGTTGTGATTTTTTTCTTCCATTAACTTGTCTGATTGTGCTTAACGCTTCAGATGGAAACACTTTGTACTCTGCAGCCACACTAAACAATGTGACAGCAGTTGGTTCTGGAGGACCATCCTCAAATAAAAGAAGCTCTTCCTGTGACTTAATGCTCCTACAGTATGAAGCCTGCAGCCGTTCAAAACGCAGCCCAATGTTTTCCTCCCGCATTGGTTTGATCATTATGAACATGTGCAGCAGAAATGTCCTCGGTCCAACTTGTAAACATCAACAGTGAAGCATTGAACATAGACACAAAGCAGATTGGCTGCACGTGTTTGTGTTGGGAGTGCTCCGGTGGAGTTTGGGGTGAAACCGACTTTCTGGCAGAGTCTCATGTCTTCCTTTTACAACTCTTGGAAACTTTTTCTCAAATTGATTCTTTGAAAAAAAAAAAGGCTTTTTTTTTGCCCTTAAGATAAACTGCAAGTCATCAATTTTTCATCTTCTGTTAAAGGGGCAATGTCAGTCTCCAGTTAGTCTGACCAAACCAAACCTTTATTTTTATTTCCGCTCCCCTAAAATAGAACGCTTTTTTTTTTTTCACAATTCACGAGTCACATGTTGTGATGCTGAACTCCTCAGAGAGCCTCCGACGGCCCAGCGGCACCAAACATCTGGATGTGTGTTTTTTTGTGACAGTTTGCAGGATCATCATTTATAGCTGTCTAACTGTCTTCCTACAGGGGAAGTCCAGCGACTTTTGTTGTTTCCAACATAAAAAAAAATCGTTGATTTTCCTGAATGCTATTTTCTTCAAATACACAACTGAACAACACTGTTGTCTCAGTAATTTAGCTTCTACAGCAATCAGTAGCTTTTATATGTATGAGCAGATCTGCTGCCATCTCAATAAGTTAAATTGAGAGAATTGGCTAGAATGATTTGCTTGTGTAGTGTGAAGTTCAGGAGTTGCGATAGTCAGCAGTTTCAGACACAGTGTGACTTTTCATCTCACTTCTGACAAAGTATTTTAGATCATTGTAGTCGCTTTTTACAGGAGTTACACTGAATCAAGAACTGGAATCCTCCTTCTGTTTGTGGAGTCATCCATCTCGGCCACTTGTGTTTGGAGGGAACTTTCTTAGACCGTAATTTTTCGGTCTTTTACAGCTGACTGTGGCCTGGCTGTTTACTCGACTGGAGCCTACTACTGCTCTTACATTCGCTACTATGCTCAACACTTTCACTGTGACACTTTTTGTATCAGGTGATTTGGAGCTATTACAAAAATCCAGGAGTACGCACGGGTTACACACAAAAGAGTCTCATTCAAGTTTTTTTTTTTCATTTGAAGTACTGAAACTACTTGGTTTGGTTCGAGAGAGGGAACTATGAGAGGAACCATCAATCTCTTGCTTTGAACCAGGTGTGAGCTTGATGTACTTGCTTCGTCACAATCTCAATCAACAGTGTCTTGAATCGAGCCCTTCTACCCCTCGAATATCTGTTTCCTCAAGCACTTTTCCTACTTCTCGTCACATGACTCAGTTGGTCAATGAAAGATGGCATCAATGTGAAAACACAACGGATGGAAAAATCATTTTTGGGGCACGATTTTGTGTCGGCGACGCCATTTGAAACGTAACGGTCACGAACTCCATCGTATCAGTCACCCTAAACTTCAACAGACGCTAAATGTTTAGCGTCCGCTTGTGATGAATCCCCCCCCCCACCTCCCCCCGGAGCGTGGCTGGTTGCCGAGGCGACGAGAAACACAGCGGCGTGTGGAGTGGCTGCTCGGACGCCAGGCATGAATGGTGCCGTTTCTTTTCGGGGGGTCAAAGAGTGACGACTGTCTCTCGAAATGTTATTGGCCCTCCGGGCACAAGTTTAAAACACGAACCCATGTGCTTTCCCTGAAAAGGTAATAAACCTCAGTCTCACAAAGAGTCTATGAATAAAGCGAGGGCTCGGCTGGCTGTAGGGAAAGATGAAATACTTCCCTTGTTGATAGTTCCCTCTCAAAGCCAAAGGTTTGGCTGAAGGAAAAGGCCAAGCTGCGGAGGGGGGACACAAAGAAATGCTCTACTCTGGGCTCACAAAGGCCGCTTTCTCCGCTTTATCGTACGAAGCTTCTTCCCCGCCGGGGGGGGGGGCTCCTTCCCCCGGTGTCGGTGTTCACCTCCCCGTCTCTTCGCAAGTTTCCACCCGCCCAAACAAAGGCGCAATGCTCCCAGCTCCCCGCCGCGCCGCACGAGATGCGGCGACCGACGTCTGTGCTCCTCAGCCGCGCGGCTGATAACGCACCATCACACGTGAGGGATCCCGGTCAGCCGCCTGAGTGCGTGAACAGTTCCTGGTATCGTGAGCAATTCACTGGAACGGAGAAAAAAAAGGGTGGAGGTGGCATAATGTCAGCCCTCTGCGTGGGGTCTTATGTCCAACGCCATCACGCAAACCCCCCCAAACTGTGAAGCAGGCGCACAACAGTTACAAAATAAAACTGAAGTGAGTGGAAAAAATAAATCAATGCCTCTTTTTTTTTTTTTCCTCGGAGCAAAACATCGTAAGAGTGCGTTCGGCGGAGTGGTTTTGTAATCGGCAGCAGTGTGACGGTATGCTCGATGGTTGAGTCGCAGAGCCCGATTTGGAGAGGAATGTGGTGTGACATTGATGTTATCCTTCTGTGGAGCATTAATTACTGGCCTAAAAAGCTACAGTCATTGTGTCGATGCAGCGTGCAGTCAGCATTGGGGCGAGGATCGGTCAGAACCTTCCTCGACGGGCTTTTGAAGGCAAACGCAAGACGCAGGTGTCGTGGTGCTTAACAGAGCTGCCTGGGCCGGATCGAGGCAGACCGGACGCCGCGGGGCCCCCCCGCTGCTACGAATCACACCGAAACGGCATCGCTCACCTGTTTGACCTCGTCCTCCCTGAACGTGGCTCGAGCACTGGATTTAACGACTGGAGGGAGTCGGATCAGTGTTCGACGACAGTGGGAGCAAACGACTCCCTGAGTGAAGCCTTTACGGTTTCAGCTTCAACATTTGTCTTTTGATAAATGGTGATTTTTATGTGTTGGTTAACTTCCTGGTTCCTGGACTGATGGAAAAATTCACTTTTGGTGGGTTTTTTTTGTCCGAATTCTCCCTTTTCAGTACAATCCAAAGAGATTATGCTGAAGGTCACTCGGTAATTTTGAGGTGTGTAAATGAGCCTGTTGAGGCGACTCCTTGTTTTCCGCTTGTAGATGGTTATTGAAAGCATTTGAGGTGAAACACTAGTGAAATTCCTGCAATCATCTACCTGAAGAGTACTGCATCTACAGAGAATTGAGTTAAACCTTTTCTTTATCTGTGTATTCAAACATCCAATCAAGGACGGACCACTAATGTCCATTAAATGCCGTGTGATGCTTTGCTGTCCCACGCAAACAATCCTTCCTCCATCTCCTTCTCTTCCTCTTTGTTTTATTCAGACAAAAAATGCCTTTATTTTGAAGGCCTGCACCCATCCAACTCCATGTCCCTCCGAAGATTATTCGCTGTGGTTTCGCACTAAACTTATAAAGACGCTGAATTCGAACACTGTGTGGGAGGCATAAAGAAAGTGGAGCTGAATGATCCATTCGTTCTCCTTTTTCCTCTTCCTGTGTAGCCAAATGCGATCACCAAACATCTGAAATAACAATTTCTAGCTTCAGGTTTTTACGACCTCGATGAAAGAAAGCAAGCCTCACAAACAAAAACGTAAATAACTAATATTGGCAGCAGCAAGATCTAGATTTACGACCGCTGTGCTGAGTCTCATTAATGCGCTGTGGGAGTTCATCAGTGGTGCTGTGAGACAGTAAACACTTTTTGCTGAGTTTGGTTCACATCGAGTGGAAAATCTCAGTTTGATTCCAAGACATGTTGGATTTTCAAAATAAATGCTTGTCAATAGCTGATTCATCAGCAAAAATTTGTTGCTGTTGAAGGAGAATCGTCCATTATGTGTCTCTGACTTCAGTCTCCTTCGCTCTGATATATTTTCACTTCGACTCGCCCAACTTTAAACTTACTCTGTTCCCTAAACACGTAACGACTGGCACAATCCGGACTCTCCGTTTGTCTCCGTGTGACTGTGAACGGAGATCGGCGTCCCCCACAGCACGAGCATCATTGACTGCGCGCATGTTAGCGTCCAGTGAACGGTCAGTCGTCTTGGTCCCGCAACTCGCTTTGGTCGCCGGGTGACCGGGGCCGACGTCCGCTGCTCAGGAAGTACGTTTGCGCCTGAGATAACTGCGTTTTCCTCTGTCACTTCGTCTTTTCACACTGGTTTGCGAGAGGGACCGTGTGATTTGACAGGTCATGATCCCAGTTTGTTTCCACAAGTGCTGCTCTGCCACCAAACATCTCCAGCCGCAGCATTTTTTCCAAGTCAAACACAAATGCCCGCCGGAGCACTCACAGTCTACTATTGACGGTGTTTCGGTGCCATGACTAAATGATTCACAAAACTGAGTTCCAATAAAAACCTTTGGACGCGATGAAACCGGATTCGCAGCGCTTCCGTTATATAACCGGACGCTCTCGAGTACGAATGGGGCGACGAATGGGACGACCCCGTTTGGGTGACAACAGTCCAATTCAACACCTTTCCTAATGAGGCTTGAAATGTTCCCCTGCCGTTCACCTCCTTTACCCCTGCAACCATGACTGCGTTACATTGGACGCTTTAAACGTAATTAACCCTTCCAAATCGCCACCCCCCCAAAAAAAATGGATGGGTGCAGTAAACACAGCATACGTTTGGGTTTTCATATGGTGAGTTTGTGGAGGAACAATGGTGCCACTTGTCTCGCCGGAGCTCAGAACAAATAATGTTTTATACTGGATGAGCAGAACTAAAGATTAAATGTTAGTTGGCCTTAAGCAAGCTTCACTTCGCAGACTACTGGCCCGAATGCAGAAAGACCCCTTTGTGCTGGCCGGGCGGTGACGTCAAATGGGCTCAATAAAGACATAAATTCATCGTTTGCGTGGATCAATGCAGCAGTGGGAGGATGAGCCTTGGTGTCCTCCTCCATTTTTAACTTGCATAACTAATGAGCCTCGAGGCCTGGTTATATTCAGCCTTGACTAGCGACTGCTCTCAGATTTGCATAAGCTAGCCTTCCTGCCGACACTGCAGACGAGATAAAGGGACTATTTACAGTACGCGCGTTATTCCGTCGGCTGGCTCGTGAATCGATTTTCGTTCAACATGCTGGAGATGCTTGAATACAGCCACTATCAGGTAAGACTGGCCGCGATATTGGTCTTATGACAGCACATCAGACACAGCTGGTGTTGAAGGAAACTCTAAGGTCAACGTGTGCGTTCGTGGGCCCGCGTTTAGTTCGACTGCTCAAAAATCACACGACGGATGCGAACACACTTCTCAGTGTCCGTCAGTTTTCTACCAAATCTAAGGAACCGTTGGTGATGGGAGGAACTAATGATCTTTGAACTCACTTCCTTACCGGTGTGTCGTCGGAGAAAACAAAGCAATCTGTAATCCAAACAAAAATCTCCTAAAAATGATGTTTCTCGCTCCATTTGTCACTGTTATCATGTAGAAATAATTCATTCAGCTGTAACTCTGAAGCTCGGCTCTCACGGCTTCCTGTGAAGAATCAGCCGTAGAAGCGGTTTTGTTGATAACCGATGATTCCTTCAGCTGAGAGCTGATGGCTTCACTTGCTACATGATCGTGAACGGGCTTGAGGGGCTTTTTCTTTCGGCGGGGGCCGAAGCCTCAAGGCCCCACTCGTCGAAGACTGACAGACCGTCGCGGGCGTGTCGTAAAGCGTGTTTGTCGCTGGCGCAGGTGCAGTCCCACCTGGAGAATCCCACCAAGTTCCACATCCAGCAGGCTCAGAGGCAGCAGGTGAGGCAGTATCTGTCCAACTCGCTGGGCGGCAAAGGTGGCAGCCAGCAGTGCCCCAGCCAGCCCCCCGAGCACAGCATGCCGCCCGGGCCCAGCAGCAGCGCCCCCAACAGTCCCATGGCCCTGCTCACGCTGGGCTCCAACTGCGAGAAAGAGGTACACTTGCTCGCCGGCGCCGGACGGACGACTCCCGCCGCACGCTGACCCCCCTGTGAATATTTTGTCTTAAAAAAAGTGTCCTTTTTGTGTTGCGCAGATGGACGACGTCATCGACGACATCATCAGCTTGGAGACGAGTTACAACGACGACGTTCTCGGACTGATGGACCCGGGGCTTCAGATGAACAACCCGGTAATTCAGCCGGATGTTTAAAGCGATACGCCGCGTTGATTTTTTATTTTTTTTTACACCCGTGCAATCGTCATCCGAAGTGTCTCTCATGATCGTCTTGAACCCTGCAGCTCCCCGTGTCGGGAAACTTGATGGACGTGTACGGCAACCAAGGGCTCTCCCTCCCCGGCCTGGCCATCAGCGGCTCCTGCCCCCCCAACATCAAAAGGGAATTCACAGGTAAATCACAGAATCAGAGTTACTGTGGCCTCGAATCGATGCAGCCAAATCTTGTTGAACCACTAAAATTCACTTTTGCAGTAACACTTTTTTTTAATTGTTTGTACAATCAACTGTTTCAAATATGAACGAATTTCAAATTAAAATTAAAGGGCACATTTATTTCTGTGTGTTGAGTGAGAGCATTCCTGTGGATCAATGTCAATATTGTGTGCTATTTGGAAGTGCACAGGATACTATTAAGTCAACTATTTGCACGATAATTACTCCAGCTCCTGGCATGAAGCAAGTACTGGACAAGCCTGGATCCTGTGGCCAGTACGAAAACTATCAAAGGCCAGAGGGCTTTCCAGTAGGTAAGCAAAGCAAAATGAAGAAAGAGAAGGAGGAAAAGAACAAGTGATGTGTTGTGATCCATGTCGTCCAGAGTCTGTTTGTATTTTGTGTAAGACTGAATTGCACACAATATGAATCAGCCGAGATCATCGAGTTGCTAATTTTAGATTCAAATTTTTGTGTTAAGAAAAGTAAAAAAAATTTTCTTATCTTGCGACATGTGGAACGTGTCACTGCATTCATACAGAGATAATATCTGAACCTGGTGTGATACGGATCCTTCTCTTTGCTTCACAGAGGCCGAGGTTCGTGCTCTGGCCAAAGAAAGACAAAAGAAGGACAACCACAACTTAAGTGAGTGAAGTTACTTGGTGGACTGTAGCAATAATGTGTTCTTTTAGTCACATTCACTCAGTTCTCTCCTCTTCTACTTTCAGTTGAGAGACGAAGGAGGTTCAACATCAACGATCGGATCAAGGAGCTGGGAACCTTGATACCCAAGTCAAACGATCCGTAAGTGTCTTAACGTGTGTGTTGGGGGGGGTCTTCCTTTCACTGCCCCTCCCCCCACAACCCCTCCTTCAGTCCTCCGTTCATCATCGGGCTCATCAAACTGTGCTTAAAGGGCAAAAGGCCCGATGGCTCGGAGGGGAGCTGCGAAGAATCCTGCCCTGTTCCGGTCAGCTGGTCAGCTGACTCTCACTGTAGACTTTTGTCTCCTGCATACCCCAGAGACATGCGCTGGAATAAGGGCACCATTCTGAAGGCCTCGGTGGACTATATCCGGAAGCTGCAGCGGGAGCAGCAGAGGGCCAAGGAGCTGGAGTGCAGGCAGAGGAAGCTGGAGCACGCCAACCGCCATCTGATGCTGCGCATACAGGTGGGCCGCCCAGCGGTGGTGGAAAGGGCATGACAACAGGACGACAGAGACAGTCGTGCTGGGAGGCTGAAAAGGCTGACAATCAATTTGGGTGGATACATTTAAAACCTACATTAAATAAAAACCTGGAACACTGCCCCATGCTTTTACTTTGAAGGCCCCTCCTTTTGTACGTTGCTAAGAACTGCTGGGCCCACCAACATTTGTCTTCACTGTAATATACTGGCCAATCAGAGAGATGAGAGGAGTTCTCTGTCATTTTTTAAGCCCTCATCCACACAGAGTCAACAACACATACCGTAAACAGGGTAGTGGGTACTGTCCCTGTGGTGCCCTACTTGTTCCAGGCCTGTAGGGGGTGCTGTGACAGTGTAAACATTAGCTCTGGAATGAAGAGTTGCTTCCATGATCAAATGACTAAATTAATCAAATTAGGACACTAATTATTGAGCTTTGGAGGTTCCTTGCCTTCATCTTTCACAGCCTGAGAAGTATGACTGTATATTTCCACCAGTGTTACAGTTCGTCATGTAACTCTGTGTCTTCATTGCAGGAGCTGGAGATCCAGGCTCGCGCTCACGGCCTCACGGTGGTGTCGTCCCCGTCGTTGTGCACGTCCGAGCTGATGGCGCGCGCCATCAAACAGGAGCCCATCCTGGGTGACTGCCCCTCCGAGCTCTACCAGCACGGCTCGGCCCCGGACATGTCCCCCCCGACCACGCTGGACCTCAACAACGGCACCATCACCTTCGACCAGATCCCCTCCGACAGCGGGGACTCCGGCCACTACAGCAACTCCAGGACCTGTAAAATGAAGGAGTTGGTGAGGGACAACACCCTGCGGCCGCTCTCCCCCAGCGACCCCTTGCTGTCCTCCATGTCCCCAGATGTCTCCAATAACAGCTGCCACAGTTCCAGCTCCAGTATGGAGGAAAAGGACCACGGCTGTTAGCCCAGCGCTAACAGATGGACTGACTCATTTAACTGTAGCATCCCCCAATAAGTGCCCACCTAAACACACAAAACACACGCACGCACACACACACACACGCACACACACACACACACACACGGATCAAAAATATCCTCGCGACTCAGTGGATCGAGAATCTCAGAGGTTATTTTTATGTCACGTCCAAATATTTTCTTTCTCTCGCTCTCTCTCTTTTTTGTTTTACGTGTTTACTGCTGAACTTTTGTTTAGGTGTTTTGTTTACTGTGACCCAGATTGTTCCCGCATGTTTCTGCAGTCGTCCCATTCGGGTGCAGTTTTGCTGAACAGTTCAGATTCACATTACAAACACCTGACACACATGTTGCATTAGATCTGAAAGGACTTTTAATCTCACGTTTAACAACCCATAAATCAGACTGAATTTTTTTTATTCTCTTTTTATTATATTGACCCTTGAAAATGAACCCCCCCCCGAAAAAAAATGTGTATTAATTAGTTTGTGACAAGAATGCAACAACTTTGTATTAAAGTCTCGCAGTCCAACAAATCCACAAATCACTAAATTTAAACAACTAATATTTTTCTGTTAGAAAATCCAACGAACTTAGTTTACAGGCAAATTATTTGCATATTCATGATAAACTGGAAATTTGGTTGATATCACAACAGCTTTTTGCTTTGTTTTTTCCATTCACTGGTTTCAGTGTCGATTATGTAAAACAGTATCATTATTTTTTGTCTGAGTATTTTATTATTACATTTATTTATTATATTTTTTCAGTTTTCTTTTTTTTTTGTCACTGACAGCTCTTTCAGTTGTACCTTTGCAGACTGTATCACCACTCGGACATTGCACTCGTTTAACTGGACAGTTGTGTTGTTGGACCTGGGTCCTGTTTGTAAACCCAGGAGTGTTTTTTGACATCTTACTTTTGTTTATAATGATTGTAAAATACAAATGAATAATTAAAGTCGATGGTTTTTATGAGAGCAGCTGCCTTTTACCTGCCGTCCAAACTTCTTGTGTCGCTGTCAAACACATTTTAGCTCATTTAGTCACATGCAGCCAAGTTATATTTCAAGCAGGCCGAACCAGAATCAATAAGCTTCACTTTTATTTGACTACAAAATGCTGAACTTTTTCCTCTGATCGTTTATCAGTAAGTCTCCGAGCTTTTGCAAATGCTTCATTCGATGGTGTTGGTGCCATCTGCTGTCCAGTTTTGGGTGTTGCTACCTTATTACCAGGATCACTAATGTGCAAATCACAGCGAAATGTTGTCCAAGACCGACATGAGACATATGCAACTCTTTATTTGCTTACAAACTACATTTTTTTCTGGGAACAAAAGACCCTTTCTTTCAAATTTCGATCACAAATGTGTCTTCATCTTCGTTCATGAGCACGTCTCCTTCGCTGAGGTGTTCCGCCCACCTCACACGTGTGGTACAATAAAAGGCCACATGATATTGGTAGGAGACAACAAAAGTGACCCGGGTTTGTCGGCACAACTAGAATAAAAGGCAGGTAGCACGCATTTGGCTTTCACATCATGCAAAGAAGTTGCGAATATATGGTTTAGTTTTTGGCCATGGAAAAGTAGTGTCTCAGCCAACCGTGCCCAATCTCGGTCATCCTCAGAGTCTCAGATGCCCCCCTGCTCCAACACACCTGCTTTGCATCGGCGCTACGACATCGAGCTCTGCAGAAGCCTCCTCAAGAGCCTTTTTTTCAAAAGCGAATCCTTCAAGGGACGGAGCTCGACCCAGACCTCGCCAGACATCTGATTATGGGCCTTTTTTTCACATCTTGTAAGGTGTGGTCGCTCCAGCTTATGTGACATATAAGCAGCATTGCATTATACGCCCTGTAGCTCTTTGGGATCAGCCCGACTGGTTCGTCCAGTAACTTAAGTATCATGTTGTCGACAGCCCTGGTAAGCTTTTGTATCTCGCAGGGTGAAGTCACATCTTTTCGGTGCTCATGAACACGGGGACAAAGCCCTGTGGTTAGTCTTCAAGGTGGTGGGTGTCCTATCATGCTTATTCAGGGGCACAACAAACAGTCGTCGCTGAGTGAAAGAAAGCATCCAGTCACAGCAAACATTCAGAAAAAACCACTGGAGCAGATTTATACATATCAGCAGAAGCCCAAGCGTGACATTGCACTTCTGGGTCATTCTGCCTTTGAATTTGCTGTGAGCCAAAGACAGGCATCGACAGAAGTTTCAGGTCCACCAGGGTCGTGGCAAAGCCAACCAAGGGTGGGCTACAAGCTCCCACCCAGCTCCTTCTCAAAGCAGGGGGTCTTTACTAAACATGGCTCTGAAACATTGCTGAAATGATGATGCTCCGTCATAAAACGTGGTCCAAAATATCATCCGACTGCTGAGATTGCCAGATTAGTGATGTTTTAGTGGGTGTTGATGTGTATTAGAAATATCGCATCAGCATGTTGACTGTAAATCATGTTTCCCCTCAGGGCCAGCGTCATTTTATTTCAACAAAATCTTTATTGAGACATACTTACACAATCAGCCATCAACACCAAGAAGTCTATCCGACAATCAAAGGATAAATAAAAAGACTTCCATGAACTCTAATTCCATCCCTGTAACATGAATAGCACTTTACATAGCTTTTACATTTAAACGGCTTCAGGAACTTGTTGCATTCGGCTTCTTGATGATACAGCTTTATAACTTTCAGTCTCTCCATCGGCCTCTTTGGCAACACACCCACACAAACAGACACACATATGTGCACGGACATGTTGTGTCTTCTTCGAAGACAAGATCGGCACCATTCATCAGCATGAAACTGTGGAGACGCAATAACCAGAGTCGCTTCACCTATAACTTATTCATACACTCCCTTTGGGGCACAACCAAAATAACCCAAATAAGTAAAGCAGTTGAAATACCACTCTCCCACACTTGAATATACATGAAAGTGTTTGCTATTAACAATATACAGTACATTTTTTTCTAATTAGTGTGAAAACTGCATCACGTAATACTATATATGTTTCCCTAACTTGTAAAGACATGTTTGTTCAACCCTTCTGTTATGTTCAGGGTCAGATTGACTCGTCTCAAATTTTCAAGGACGAGAAATTACAATTTAAAGTATTTTTTTCAGTATGAAATGTCTTCTGCTTGCCTCAGTTAGTGTATTCAACCTTTAATTTAAAAATTGTTCATCTAACGTATTTGCAACCACCCCCCCCCCCTGCATGTTTATATCACATAGATACAGTTTGGGGATATTTGACCCACCAGTCACACATGGATGTTATTTCTTTCTCTAAAACTGTCAGACATGTTTCAGCTTCCTCACACAGACACAGATAGAGACAGACAGACACATAATACACACAAATACAATACAAAATACCAACACACACAACTATATAATGCTTGTTTCTATATCTTTGGTTTCTGACAAGTTTTGAATGTTTAGACACGGACAGGGTCAAAATAAGAACAGCACTGCGGTTGATGAAAGGTGAACCTAACAGGAGAGGTAAAAACAGGGCTGAGGCAGCTGTAGGAAGTGCAGATTAGGAGTCGCAGCTGCCGTCCGAGGAGAGGCTCAGTTCGTCGCACCACTGCTTGAACGCTCTGTGTAGGGTCTCGTAGGACGTGTCGTTGACAATTTCTGAAACACAAGTGGGAGATAAACACTCGGTTTGACGGCAGTCCACAGGCCCGGCAAAATATTTTTTCTTTCACGTGCCGTCAGATGTCTCACCTGCTTGGCCGAGGCCGACGGGCAGTGGCATCCTGACCAGGCCTCCGGAGTGCTTCAGCCTGTCCTGCAGGGACTTCTGGATGAGCTCCAGGGTGAACTCCTCGTGCCAGATGGGCAGCTCCAGGCCCACCATGCAGCCGATGATCCTCTGCTTCTCCTCCCCTGTCAGGAGGCCCAGCTCATGGGACACGTAAACCATGTAGGACATGTCGATGTTCACCGCCTCGCCGTGCATCAGGGACGGGAGAACTTTCTGCGGGAGGGAAAGAAGCGGTGCAGTGTGAGATGTGAGCTCACGAGAGCTTGCCTTTTTTTTCTGCTACATTTTTAGGCCACATCAGATCCACACCATCTCCAGTGCCGGGCTGATGAGGTGGCCAAAGTCCACCAGCCTGTCGAGGTCATCCTCCCAAAGGTTCGGGGCGAGTTCCTCCAGCATGGTCACGATGGCGGTGCGAGTTGCCTGCGATGCAATCTTGGCGCTGCTGTGGCCGTAGATGGTGTTGTCAGCCTGGAATTTGGTGTCCAGCAGCATGCAGCCGTGCTCCTCCAGCAGCTCGAAGAGCCCTCGGTGCTTCATCAAGGCCATCTGCGCGGAACCAGGAAGTGAAGCAGGAAAAAACGTCAGACGTCAAAGACGAATGGGGACGAATGGATACAATCACAGACTCTGTGGTCGAGCACTCACCTTCAACATCTCGGCCAGCCCGTTGGAGATGTGACGGCGTGGGACGCTCTGGATGAAGGACAGGTCCAGGAAGGCCGCTGCGGGTGGGATGTAGGCGCCCAGCTTGTTCTTGCAGTTCGCGAAGTTGACGCCCGTCTTTGCCCCGACGCTGGCGTCGATGTAGGACAGCAGCGTGGTCGGCACCCTGATGTATGGGGTGCGCCTCCTGTAGAGCGAGGCGGCCAGGCCCACAATGTCAAGGCACACCCCCCCACCGATGGCGATGATGGGCTCGGTGCGCCGGTCGAGGGAGAAGCGGTTGACCTCCTCGAGGATCTTCAGGGCAAGTTCCATGGACTTGTTCTCCTCAGTGGTCGGTAGCGCCATGACCTTGAAGATGACGTTATTTGCCTCTAAATATTCAGTCAGCTTGGGACCGTAGATCTTGTAGACTTCCTGGTCCACAACCACGAAGCGCCTGATTGGCCGGTTTGACTTCTTGACGTCCTCCAGCTGCTGCGGATCATTGATGTGGCCCAGCAGCAGAGTGTCGTTGCTGGCGTCGAGCAAGCCCCGGGTCTCCGTGACCTTGTACGTGAAGACAATGGGGCTGACCACCGTCCAAGTGATGCCCCTCTGTGTGGTGGTCTCATAGCTGCCATTGCAAAGACATGAAACAGTCATCAGAACAGAAGGCGTCGGGAATCAGTATGAGCAAATATAAAAGTCAACAACATTTGTGTTTAAAAGTCACACGAAGGTAAAATTAGTTCCTTTCCATGAAAGAAAGTTTGGCTCACCCAGAGCTGCCTCCCTTAAATATCTGTTGTGTTTCACTGCTCTTTTGTGAGCCACCATAAACCTTCTCCTGCGAGCTAAAGAAGTAAAGTAGACCCTTATTTTTTCAAGCATACCTACCTAATATTTGCTTTCCCTCGGGACTCATTTCAAAGGTGTTAAAACATGAATCGCCGCAGGTGAAATGTGGACCTGCAATACCTTGACCTGACACCTTTAGAGAGCAGTTAAGGCTCTAAGCGGCTCCTTGTCACTCAAACACTGTCACCTGTTGTCGGGCAAAAGTGGGCCTGCAAATAAAGCCACAAATCACCTGGAATCCACATTCCTGTGATTTGAAGTACGACACTTGTCAGCCAGTCCGGTGGTGGGAATCCCTTCGGTATGAATAAGGACAGAATATAGTCATAGATGTTGGCTAATTCTGGATTCCATGTTGAGGAACAACTAATGTATGTGCATCCCACTGTGGGAAGAGTCATAAAGCTGTTGAGCTGACCTACATGATCTGACGGGCGCTTCATGTGAGAGAAGGCAGAGCTATCCTCGACCGGCTTTGTACAAAGTGCAAACACTGCAGGGTTTATGACGTCTATTAGATAAAATGTCAAGGATGGCTGGAATCACAAAGGCTGTGACGTTGAGGCCGGACATCTTAGCAGTTCAAAACTCAACGAATACAAGGTATCTTTTTAAAGTAAAAAAACCCCCAAAACAACAACAATATTTTTGGGACAGCACAATTGAGTTTGGTTCCACCGTGGAGAAGCTGGTAACTGGGTTTGAGGATAACTCACGCAAAGACTGGGATGGATTCTGATTCTGCTGAGAACTTTAGGCAGACAAAACATGTCCTGCCAAGGAACAAAACAATCTCTCTTATCCTAATCTGGCTCCCCGAGAGCGGCCTTGGAGCTGCTCCTCTGCAACTTTGCCCTGGATGAACAGATGCTCTTCATGCATCCTATCCTGTCCTCTGTGTGTATGTGTGTGCGTGCGTATGTGTGTGTGTGTGTGCGTGTGTGTGTGTTTGGGGGTGGGGGTGGGGGGGTTGATGGGTTCATATTCACTCTGTCTTCAGTAATTGCTGTCCTTTGAGACACCACACAAAGGTGTGAGTTCAATTTTTTCTACTCATGCAACAAAAGTTACTCGAAAAAGTGGGAAACTGCAGGGTGTGAAAGTCAGAGACAAATGACTGTAAATTAAATAAAGACTTCAGGGCATGAGGAACGCTGAAAGACAAACGCCTCCTGTGGAACCTGAGCTCCTTTCATTCGAGCATCCTATTCAATGAGGAACAAGGTTTTTACTCACATTTTTGCAGGTGAGACACAGTCGTCTGGGTCCCTACTGGTCTTCTTGGCCCCCTTGCACTTCCACGTACTTTTGACCCGCACTAAGCTAAACTCTTTCCTCGTGTCATCGGTCTCGTCGGCCTGATGTTCAGCTTTTCCCATTCTTGCAGTGATGGTCGGAGGTGAACAGGTGACGTGACTGAAACTATTTGGAGTTTCAATGAGTGCGCTGCCTCGGGAGCCTTTAAGTACGGTACTATATTTCCTAGATGCCATCAGAATCTGGGCGGAGCATACTCCAGCCTCTGCGCTTTGCATGTCACCACGTGTAAGCTTGAAAAAAAAAAAGTTTTGTGTAACCTTGTGGTTGCACCAGTTTTGCTGCCTTGACAAATGTGACTTCCTGAACAGTGGTCCGGCATTACTTAACTGCGTAACCTATCAAGTGATTATTTAGGATAAAGAGGGTCAAAGTCTGGAAATGATTGATCAACGAAGAACACATTCATTTTTCCATTTTTTGCCCACCTTTGTGAGACTCTTTTCTTTCCTTTCACTCCGATAGATTATTTTGTTTATCTAATGTTCTATATCTTTCCAATTCTTATTTGCACTGCTGGTTTTCTGCTTTTTGTTACTGTTTCATATGTTCAAAAAACATTATTTTAAGTGCAAAGTGTTTTATTCTGATCTCAAAAGGACAGGTTTGTTTGAAATTCAATTCTGTTCATTGTTGGTTTACCTTGTAGTGTGTTGAACCTCTGGGAAACATTGGACTGCAACATGTTTGCTGTGCACACTTTACTATTCGTGTCATTTCGTCACCTTCGCCGCTCTTTAAACTGAATCTGGTCACAACAGAAAAGAGTTATTGTGACAATAAGCATGTTTTTAAGAAGCCATGTGTTGTTTCTTTTCAAACTTATGTGGCTGTCATCAATTATTCCATAAAATCGACTAATGGTTCAAAACCTTTTGGACAGAATGGGGCTGCTGAAAGGCTGCATGGCCTGAGCCATTTAATGGAAAGATTTTTGGTTGTTCGGGAAAAAAATTCTGAGATCTGCAGTTAAACGTTGCAGTTTTTTGGAGGTGATACCAAGAAACGGCTGGAAAAGTTTCAAAAAGTTGCATTCAATTACGCAGAGATCAACAAAAGACCAGGTCCGCTTAAAGTGAGAGGCTGTCGCGCGAAAGTCTCAGTTCAGCCACCGATGCTCTCGCCTCACAGCATGTGAGGAGGCGAAGCAAACGTGCATCAAGCAGACCAAAAGGAATCTCTTTAAGTCTCGGCTGTCACGTGTGCCTCGGTTCAGTTGTGCCCTGAAGGGTTACTGAGAATGTGTGAAGAGAAACGCCATTAGCAAATACATCAACACCTTTGAAGGAGCCTTGCTCGGGGGGAGACAGTTTAGACCATAAATCAGTTGGGGGTTTATCTCTAAAAGGGCTTGGTGATGAACCCCCCCACCCTGACTCTAGCTGAATGCATATGTTTTGCAACAGTGTTTTTGAATGCTGAAAGTTGCACTCAACATAACAAGTTACGAAATTTGACTTGCTTCGTTTGGGGAGCTAACTTGAAACGTGGCTACAAATAAAGTAGCAGTTTAAATGTTTAAAAAAAAAAACCCTCCTGCACACACAACCGCACACACTTCAAACAAATGATACATTTGCAACACAATTGCAACACATTCTGAATCGCCATCAATAGGTAATGGTCAGTGTTGGGCAACTTTTCATGCAAAGTTTCTGTGCTCGTCTTCGTTCAGCTTGACCTTGTCTCACCTCACATGTTGCATGGAGTCAGTCAACTCCTTCTTCCACGCAAGCATTGGCTCACTGGCGTCCCGGTTTCTGCAGCAAAATGCAACAGACAAGTCGGGTAACGCGACGGTGGTCCGACAGATGATCATTTGAAATGCCATGAAAGGGATTGTCTGTGCTTTCTGAGAACAAATCCGTCAAACTGTAACAAAAAAAGTGTGACCTCGCTGCTTTTGCTCTTTTATTTTAATCGCCATTACTGTTCTACACTGGGTAATGCCTTGTGTCTGAACAGTGCCATACCACCTTTCTGAGACAAATATCGCTATTATTTCATAAACGAGCTGAAGGATTCCAGATGCTACAACCAAATTGCTTTGCTTGACAAGCTGATGTCTTTACGCCTTCGCTTAACCCCCCCACCCCACCCCTAGTCACCTGTTCCAACAAGTTAGTTTGGCTTGACAGGTAAAAAAAGCCCCAAAAAAAGAGAAAGAGTCAGTACTTTTCCATCACCGTGGAGCAACGTGGTACAGTTACAAAAACAGTTTTTTGGAAAATGTTTAAAATATCTCAGCTTACAGTTTGGTTTTTTGTTGAATGTTCTGCTCGCCTTCTATCAAACATTGCTAACACTTTAGAAATGAAAGTTCTGTGATTAAATTTCCATTTTTCCATTACTACACTTAAAGGAGTCATGGGACAGGCTGAGTTAACATGGTTAGAGCCCCCCAAACGAGCCAGGGTCCATGATATACCCCTGGTATGACCGACAACTAACGAAATCAGAAAACTCGTGGTTAAAACTCAACCTTTTTATTGAAAGAAAAAGACACTTTTCGATGATGACTGAAGCGTTTCTTTAAATAGCTGCACTGGCTTTCTTTGGTGATAAAAATGGAAGCCTACAATCCAGTTGTGTTTTTAACTTGGTGTTTGATGAAGCACCTGCGGTTGAATCAACAAACTTTAAGCACTTTGTCGCACTTACGAAAGCTCTTCCTATTGTTGCTTGTGTTGTACTGAAGCTGAATGAAACCATAGAGAGTGCAGAGCTTAGGCTCCAAACACTCTGCATTCTTCCATACACTAAACTTGTCTATGCATAGAAACCTGGCCACGTCTCGTCCGTGGCCCCCGTGGGCCCCGCTCCAAAACAGTTATCGAACCCTGTTTGATAACACTCGAGCGAGGTCGCTGAGATGTCGTGAGTTACGAAAAAACTCGCCGCCGCCCGGAGGCGAGTCAAGAGGTGTCACGTGCAATAACCCGGTTGCGTGTTGCGCAAACCGCGGGTCCCTCCTCCTCCTCCTCCTTCTTCTCCTCCTCCTCCGCGCCGCTGTTTGCGGAGCTTTGCGTCTGTGATATAACCGCATCTTTCTCCGCCGCCACCTTCACGGGGAACCCAGCGACCTGCCCAGCTCCTCCGAACCGCCACGCCCATCGCCGCGCAGCATGGCCCCCGAGAAAGGTAAGACCTGCGCGGGTCCAGAGTCACTGGCCCCGGAGCTGCGCGCGTGCTGTCCGCTGCCCTTGGCTCGGTTGGCGAGAGCGTGTCTGCCGACATGCAAGGCAGCATGTAACGCGCTGCTGCGAGTGCAGCAGTAAAAGTGGTAAAAATGCGTCAAAATAATGTGAAGGTAAAACACTCCGACTTTAAGTTTGGGCTGACTGCTGCACGCGAGAGGGACACGCTTTTTGACCCGACTTTCCAAGTGCACTTGGTAAAACATTAGCTTCTTTAAGAAATTGTTGGACAGTTTTTTCTAAAGGATTTATTTGCACAGTTTGTCATTTTTTGACGTGTATTTCAGTTGTTTTTTTTTAATTGAATAAGCAACCATTGCACCTTTGTTGTTGACTCCCATCCAACAAATTCATTTGAAGTTTTGAATTGTATTTTTCAATGCGTTTTGTATTTGTGTCCCTTTTCCAGTCATATGTTCTCTTTCTCAACCAGGTTAGTATCTTGTGTCACTTTTACTGTGGAGCGATAGCCTCAGCCCTCCCTCAATCACGCACAGACTCTTAGAAGTCATAAAAGAACATCAGGTGTATTGAAGTTTTCCAATAAAGTGACCCCCCCCCCCCCTTTGATCCATAAAGTTTGAACATCCATCTTGCACAACTTCAAAAATTGACCAGGTTCAGTGTCGCCAGCTGTCATCCATCGAGTGCTTCAACATCAACTTTTGCATCGCTCTTCCCTCAGTTCCCGACACGCCGGTGGAGATTATGGTGGAGCTGCTGACAAAGGCCAAAGACATAGCCGAGGCTTGCGGTGACGTGCCGGGCGAGCTGGCGGGTCACTTGCGGAAGGCTCTGGACATCGCCCGGGGCCTGGACGACTACTTGGAGCAGATGACCACGCGGGAGAGCGCGCCCCTGGCCGAGCTTTACCAGTACGTCCTTCACGTTTCGCTGCTGTGAAACACTTCGATGTCCTGAAAAAACAAATTGGATTCGTGTTTGCCGCGCAGAAAAACCGTCACTCATGACTGGGACCAAGCGCACAAAGACGGCAAGACCATATACCGGCTTCCGAAGGAGTGCATCACTGGACACGTGGAAGGTAAGGCCCGCTTGTTGAAGCGGTGTCTCGACTGCGAGTTAACCCGTGTTGTAAATCACATCCTCCTCCGTGTCTGCGTCGGTGACAGGACAGACCCTGAAGATGCTCATCCACCTGAGCCAGGCCAAGCGGGTGCTGGAGATCGGCATGTTCACGGGCTACGGCGCTCTGTCCATGGCCGAGGGGCTGCCGGAGGACGGCTGCCTGGTGGCCTGCGAGCTGGAGCCCTACCTCAAAGAGTTCGCTCAGCCCATCTTTGACAAGTCGCCGCACGGCAAGAAGATTGTTGTCAAGACTGGATCTGCCATGGACACCCTGAAGGTGAGGGGAGACCCGCCCCGTCAGAGGGGGCCGCGGTCCAGAGGGAGCAAACCTGATAACCTTTTCCACTCAACCTGTTTCTTCTTTGTTAAGTCGCTCCTGAACAGTGAAGTACATCTGTGTTCACCGTGGTTCAGTCTGCAGAACAGGTTCACTCACAGACCTCTTGCATTAATCTCGGCTTTTCCACGTTTCCTTCAGCAACACATCCAAACTTGGTGTGTCTGTGGTTTTACCGTCGATCGCATGCATTTGTGGGATGAGCAGTGAAGCCTGTTCCAAACAAGTGATCACTATGACACAAAAAGACCACTATAAGCTGACCTTAAATGTGTCAAGTGGAAGTTGAGGTCAGGATTTTTAGCAGGCCATCGATTCTAGACGCGAAAGAAAAAAGATTCAGTAGCAGACGAAGAAAGTGTTCTTGAAAGACTATGAAAACAAACAGTGGTACGTCTCCTCCTGTTGTCAAAAGTAAAGCTTTTTCTTGTCAGGGAACTTTACCTCAAAACCGCAGCAGATCTACTCTCATCATCCAGTGTTATGTGACATCTTAAGGTTTCGAATCAACATCCGGAAACTTCGAAAGCATCGTTTACAAACCGGCTTCTTCAGATTTCTCACTGATTCACTGATGAGGCAACGTGCATTCTTGTCAGGGAGCCAAAGTGCAGCTTTTGTAGAAACGGTGTCCCGCCCGCAGTTACTCTGCGCTCGCCAGCAGGTGCTTTTTTTTTTTTCTTTTTCCTTGAGACACGCAGATGTACACGTCATGCCGTCAGATGCGATGTGTATTGCTGATTTGCGCCGAAGGCTTCCAAGTACTTCTGATACCAAGAAATAGATACATGCGGCCTTCAGTCGGTGCCGAAGCATCAGTTCTCACCATTGTTTCATCTTAAAATATATAACAGAAAAGAGTAAAAACAGCCTTTTACATGGATGTTAACAACTTCTGAGTGAAACTTTGCTCAACTGACACACTTAAATAATATAACTGATAGTCGTACTGTTGCTGGGTTTTTAAATGTAGCTTGAGAGGAAGACTGATATGTGGTCCAGCTTTTGAGTTTAGCTCGACTGCTGTGGACTGACTGCATCAAAGCTTCAGAGCAGATCATGCAAGCGGACAAAGACTGCTTTTGTTGAAGTGAACACATGTGCGCACACACACACAGACAGACACTCACACAAACGCACACACACTCGCCCCAAACAGAGCTGGTGCAGGGACGTCACCTGTTGTCTGGTCCAGGGTCATAAGTCTCTAAAACTGACAGCAGTGCCAGACTGCTGACTTTTACTAAAGTTTCAGAGCGAGAAAGCACGAAACTCCTCCTCTGAAAATATCCGTCAAGCGTGACAAATTAGGGGGAAGCGAGACACAATCAGTTCTTCATCTCCACCGGGAGGCATTTCTGTGATCACACTGGGTTCTCTGCGGGGCGATAAGTTAGTGATCTCACCATTTCTCCGAGAGGAAGATTTATTTTTTTCTCCCTAATTCTCCGGAAGCCTCTAAAACGTTCATTGATTCTCATGCCAATAAGCGCAGAAACGGCCGGGACCCGAACCCGCTCCTGTAATAACCTTCCGTCCCTCGCAGGAATTGGCCGCGGCGGGCGAGCAGTTCGACATGGTCTTCATCGACGCCGACAAGAATAACTACATCAACTATTACAACTTCATCCTGGACAACAACCTGCTGAGGTTGCGGGGGGTCATATGTGTCGACAACTCTCTGTATAAGGCCAAGGTTTACCTGCAAGACGCCACCGATAGCAATGGACTGGCGCTGCGAGAGTTCAACCAGTTCATCTGCAACGACCCGCGCGTGGAGCAGGTTGGTTTCAAACGTCCTGCAGTCAACAGTTTGGTGTCATTTTTGATGATCAAGACGCCTCTCTTGTTTTGAAAGGTTATCGTCCCTCTGCGAGACGGCATCAGTCTGATCCGACGGGTGTCGGCGGCCTCGGAGTGCTCTCGCAGACAGGTGCCGTTTGAAAGCGCTCCGTCACGGCTGCTCTGAGGACTTCCTCTTGATGGTAAAACGCGCTTTTCACCGAATTTGTTCTTGTTTCAGATAAAAATAATGGACGACGAGGTTTTCCGCGGCGTCCACGGGCGCTCCATCCTGGATCGGATGCGCCTGGATGGAAAGGTGGCCTACGTGACCGGTGCCGGGCAGGGCATCGGCCGCGCGTTTGCCCATGCGCTGGGCGAGGCCGGCGCCAAGGTGGCGGTCGTCGATCTGGACCCAGCAAAGGCCGAGGCGGTCGCCG
>JASSRZ010000072.1:1850139-1874408 GCA_032164315.1 Malacoctenus gilli | reverse complement strand
GGGGGGGGGGGGGGGGTGCAGTGTTAAGTGGAGCATCCCTTCGCCCCAGCCATCCCTGAGTAAATCCGCGCGGTGGCACCGGGCGAGCCAGGCCCAGCCGCAGCCCCAGAACAAAGCCCCCACGCAGAGAGACACGCGCCGCGCTGCTCCGCTGTATTTATCCGCGGCTTGTTTGCTAATTTTAATTTGCAAAGAAGCAATTCTCCTGCCCCCCCCCTTTCCTTTTCCTCCCCCCCCCCCTTCCTACGCTGGTGCTAACTGGGCGTCTCAATGGGCCGCTGATTTCTTTGAAGTGACAGTCGGTAAATATGCATAAAAAAAGGGGGACACAATTAGCGCTCGCGAGGTTGACTGGAGCCTGATTCCATTGGCAACTTTCGCCGCAGCGGTGATAAGCCGCATTATCTAGAAAATTGGCTGAGGGAAAACAGTACCTCTGATTGCCAGGAAAGGTTCCAGATAACAGGGCAGCTGAAGAGAAATATAATTGAGGTGGAATATGTTAACCAAGGTGTCACACGCTCCTTGGAAGTGCTAATTTAGCCAAATGTTGGAATTCCATATCAAGGCGGGGGGGGGCATGAAGGGGAGGGGGAGGGGGATACATCGAACAATGATTCAGGCCTTATGGCGTTTAGTCACTGTCACGGCGATTGTGCGGGGAAGTCAGAAGTCGACGCGCGTCAGGCCCGGGCGGGCGCGCGCGAGGACGTGTTTATTCCGGTGATATTCGAAGAGAACGCCACTTGTTGTGACGGCGCAGTGGTTGACACGACGACGCCGCTGCGCCCGGCGCAGGCCGCTTGTTCCGACGAGCTCCACCTGAAGCGCCGTCCCGCCATCAACGCGGCTGGCGTTTCAGCCGGGGAGTCGTCGCGGCGATGCGCGCGGGGAGCCGCGTGCAATCAGTGGTTGAACTGAGGGGCTCTGAGCAAGTGATGCCAGACGACTCCCCCCCCCCTCCCCCCACACCCCCCCCCACCCCCACCCCCAGAGCCGTGGGCTCTTCCTGAGATGTGCCAGTCATCAAGGTGCCAGCGGTCCCACAGTAAATATCAGCGACGCCACGCCGTGCCCTTTCTTCAAAGGATAATTGGGTTTATTTTTGTCACCAAAGAGGTGCCTCTGAAACAATGCTGTCACTCCTGGGCCTGAACTGTGATGCCTTCTGATTCCATTGTGTGTGTGTGTGTGTGATTTTTTTTTTCTCCCCTCTCTCTTCCTCTGCCTCTCTCACTCTGTGTCTCTCTCTTTTCAGGGGGATTGTTGACACCCCTCTCATCCACTCGGAGAGTCTGAGGCCTCTGGTGCAGCGCTGGCTGTCAGATATCCCTGCTGGTAGACTGGCTCAAGTGACAGACCTGCAAGCTGCAGTGGTCTACTTGGCATCTGACGCCTCCGACTACATGACAGGGCATAACTTAGTCATAGAGGGTGGGCAAAGTCTGTGGTAGAAAAAGGGGGGAGATAAAGAGATAAGAAACTTTTTTTCGCCCCTCTCGCTCTCTCTCTCTCTCTGTCTCTCTCTTCACTTTCCAGGGATTAGTCTCAGAGATAGGTGGCATTCACATTATCTCCTTTAGACACATTCTCAGTAGGATTATATGTTACGGGATATTTAACTCTTTTCCGATGGGATGAAGCGAGCGATAGAAATAGATTTATCAAACCTTTAAGTGGATGAAACAGGGCGTACAAGAATGAAACGCTGGAAGAGATACGTCTCCCCCTGAAATACACCAAAAGAAGTTTCACCAATGATGTAACAGAGCAATTATCCAAGAGAAGAAAAAACACAACGTTGTCCTGTTGTCGCAATAAAACTGTTGTTGGTCGAACAGCCGGCCGTCCTGATGACTGTGAAGGTTCTTTCAAGGTACAACATGAACGTCTTATGACCTTGGTGCACTGGATGGCTGCAGTGAGTCACCGCAGTGTTTCCTCAAAGTTGCAGCTTCAATGATCCTGGTGTTGTGTGATCACATGCTGAATAGGAAAAGGCAGAAAAATGGCATCACAATATGAACGGGTGAATAAACAGCTGCAGCATCGTTCACTCCGATCGAGACTATTTGACCCAAGGATGGATGAGACCAATTGCTCACTACACCACCTGGTGGTGTTAGATGGTGTTACAACAATGGATCGTAATTTCTCTTGTTTACCTCTGTCGAAACAATCATGGCAATAAAGTTGAACAATTTGAAGGTTGGCACAACTTGTGTTTCTTCTCTCTGTTGATCATTTCTGAATTATTTCCTTTTCTTTCAAAGGATGAGGGTCTGCCATCATTTTTGAAGCGATGAATATGGCGCAGAACGCTGAAAGTGAGACTCTGCACGAGAGCGTGCGAAGTAAACGATCGAGTGTGCCACTGAGGTGCAGTTTGGATGTGCTGCCGTGTATCTAAACTTTAGCAGCAATCACATGAGGTCCAGTTCACGCTGACACCAGACTGGAAGTCGTCTCTCTGCCCTCTGCACCTCGACTCCCTCGACCCTGTCCCCACAGCATCGCAGCCCGCCTCTCCTCCCGCTCTGTCTTTCCAAATGATCCCCCCCCCCTCACTCCCACTCTCCCCCCCCCCTCCACACACACACCCCACCCTACAAGTGGTGCTTGTGAGCGCCATCTTAATTGCTCTATTAACTGTTTGTCCGCTGAAAAACAATACTTAAAGGAGAGGGCGGCCGAGGATGTGACCCCGGCTGCTGCAATTATATGAAAAGTAGCGGCCAATTAGCGCTCTCAGCAATGTGACACTGTTGGTGTTTATGTGAGCAACTTCAAGTTCTCACTGTTAGTGACCGATCTCTGATTTACATAATTGGGGGATTGGTCATTAATGGGAATGGCGTGTGAGAGGATCCCATTAAGATATGGAGAGAGATCTGATCATCTCCCCTTGCGCCGCGCTATTTATCTCCAGCTGCATTGGCACATTGGCAATTATCGGGATTCTTATCCTCATTTTTTTTCTTTTTTTTTTTTATGGCAAAATATCAAACTTTGGCGCCGAGTTTGGACGTGAGGCTTTGTCGGGGAATCGGTTCACAGGAGGGCAAAGTTTGGCCGCCTGCCGGCTGTTGCGCCGCCCGGCCACTGAGGGGCAGCATGGAGACAGGCAGCCCGGCAGGCGGGCTCTGACACCAGGACGCAAAGTTACAACCAGAGGTTATCACATTATTTGCTGTCATCTAAAGGTAATAACAGCGAGCTGCGACATGTATGTGAGCAGATTATTGGAATCTAAGACCACCTCTTCAATTTCTAGTGGGCAAACAACTCCGCGTGAGAGAGGGAGGGAAGCTGAATAAATATATTTTTCAATTAAATGGGGGTTCGATAGTGGACAGTTACATTTCAAATGCATTAAAATGTAATTATGACCGGTTGCTGGGATGATATTTGAGGAAGAGGTAAAAGTTCATAGATGCTGGATTGTAATTATATTAACATAAATTTGCATATGCAGAATTAACCTTTATTGAATACAAACAAGATTGTATTTTATACCTAGATTTTTTTTCGAAGCCGACGAATTTCTTTGAGGTGAACCGGAGCTCTTATTGCAACAGGAGTGTTGTAAAATGGCTCGAACACACAACTGCTTTGTTTCTCCAGTCGTTTAGTGTCTGATCTGTTGTCTTGCTGTCCTGTTTTTTCCCTCCACACTCTCCTCCTCTGAAGCCGCCTTTCGGAGGTCTTGTTTTCGCCGCGCGAACCGCCGGCCAAAAGAGGCAAAACTCCATCATTTGAGCCGGAACCAAAGGCGCGCTCGCCGCT
Source organism: Malacoctenus gilli (assembly GCA_032164315.1). Classification (NCBI taxonomy): domain Eukaryota; kingdom Metazoa; phylum Chordata; class Actinopteri; order Blenniiformes; family Labrisomidae; genus Malacoctenus; species Malacoctenus gilli. The sequence continues at coordinate 1,870,622 of JASSRZ010000072.1, read as the reverse complement.
CCACGAGGTGCGAGTGATCTTAAAAAATCCATTATTTATGACCTCCTTTTTGGTACCATTACGGCGGAGAGTGGGACCCCGTCGTAGCGGCGCGCTGTTGTGCTAAACAGTCCTCCAGCAGGAAGAAAGCGGCGCCGGCGCCCTCGCGCTTCAAATCAACTTTGATTAATGCTCCGCTCTGTCACGGCGCGCGAGGTTTTACAGCGCCGGGGCGTTCAGAGGGGGGGACCCGGGTCGATGGCGAACAACACCACCAGGCAGGACGCGTTGCTGAGCAGGCTGCGTCGCGGTGACAAGAGGACCCAGGGGTTTATGGATGACATATTAACATTTGACAATATCAATACACTTTTATTGATGGATTACAGCGTCCCGTTACGCACCAACTCGGTGGAGTGTTCAAAGATGAAATGTTAGCCCTTATAAATTGAGTGGAGGCCCCCTGACGCCATCATCAGAGGTGCGACCGTGCAGCGGCAAAAAGGAAAATGTCAACATTTATCTTGTGATACGGGCCCGGAGTGGAACTTCAGACTTAACGACTCGAGACCATTTAATTCGGCTAATTACATGATGGAACATCTGAACTTGGCAGCCAAAACAACAAATTATACCCCAAAGTACACAGCTCAGTGAAAACTTTGCGAAAAAAAACCCCCCAACAAAACGGCCTTTTTTCCCCCCCAGTTTCAGGCGACCAAGGAAGAAGACAGCTGACGCTCGCGTTGCTATGTGAAAGTTAGCCTTGAGTCGAAGCAGGCTTTTGTCACCCTGTTGACTGTGTTGATGTTGTGGTGACATACGATTGATACTTGTTCCGTTCCCCTGTTTGCATCCGTCATAACGTTCATTGCAACTAAGTAGCCCACATTTACTCAAGGATAACTTCATAGTTTTTGTAGATGACTCATTTAAAGCGACATTCTCTGTCTTCCTCCAGATAATTGTTCACCCGATCTTCCACCTGCTGACACTGATTTGATAGCGCTCGTCTCTTTTTGGGTCTGAATTTTTTACTTTCCAAATGCAGCAAATTGAAACATTGAAGCACAAACACTTTGAATTTCCTCCTTTGGTTTCTCACTATATAGACTAACTGACACTTAAGTTAACTTAATGTGTTGAAACATTGAATTCACCAACGGAAATCAAAGAAGTGTAAAAACTGAAACCCAATCCAATCAATTCTATTCTGTTTTCAGCTTTTTTTTAATGTTTGCACAACCTCAACTTTTAATTCTCCGATATGAAAAGTGCGCTTTATAGCTTGCCTCTTAATTAACAAAGAGAGATGAGGTCGCCATGAGCCGTATCAGGTAAGCGTCAGCAAAGAAAGCCATTACGTTTCTCAAAGTCCGGTCATGGAGGAAAGATGCCAACAAGAAAAAAAAAACAAAAACCCTCAAACCTTTTTAATCAACTGAACTTTCTCTTACAAAAGAAGCATCACGATGGTAACTGTTAATGGCGGTTTCATTTTGATCACGAGGGGTTGCATCAAGTTTGATTGGCCCTTTGTGTTCCCTCGTGATGGCGTGTGTGTGTGTGTGTGTTTTGCTCTCGACTCGCTGAAGGCACTGGATCATTGTCGGCCGGCGTTTGTTGGCTCATGTGTTATTCATTGAAAAGCTGTTTTGCTGTTTGCTCTCTGCGTGCTACCTGCCGACTTCACATGGGGTCACTTTAACTGGCTGCTGCGCGTTCCTCGGCAAAAGGATTGCCAACGAGCGCGAGGGCGCCGCATTATTATCTCGTATTTCATGCGCGCGGCAGCGAGACGCACAATCAGGATTTATTAAGGGCCTTTCACCAAAATCATGTTTCACATTCTTGTGATGTGTTCACTTCCAGAAACCGCCTCTTTCCAAAATCAAAGTGTACCTGTTGTGTTTTTATCTCGCGGTTTTACCTTGACGGCGGCGAGACGCGTCAACAGCGCTTGATTTGCATTTCATTCCTCCTTGTGTGTGTGTTTTTTTGGTTTTTTTTGATCCCCTCGTATCAGATCTGGTATTAACGCGTTTACCCAACGTAATTACACAGGGTCCTTTTTTCAAGAGGAGCTTCTGATGACATCTCAAATGGTGTCGAAAAAACCATCCGAATGCCCACATCCTGTCTCCACATCGTAAATATATCAGGCTTTTATTCAACATTAATACCGAGCTGGGGAAACATTGCACTCCGAGTTCTCTAATTACAATGCAGCTAATGTATTATTTCCTCCCCATGTGGGATTACTTTCATCTTTCCCATTAAGATGCACATTTTGTTTGGATACTCAAATTACAAACCCCATATTAAATCTGACTGTGCAAAAGGCATTGATCATAGCCCCCGATAGCTGCACTCCAACTTTGATTTAATTTGCACTTCCATTAATATCTATGAGACGTCCGATTGTCGTCTTGGGCATATTGATGGTATTGTAAGCCCTGCCTTCATATAATGTTCCCCAGCGGCAATGAGGAAATGTTACAGAGAATTAGGCCGAGAAGCAGGCTCAGTGGAACTGGCACTGCAGTCGGAAATTCATTATTCTAATAAATAGAGGAGGGAGAGAGAGAGAGAGAGACAGAGAGACAGAGAGAGCGAGGGAGGGAGAGAGCGAGAGCGAGAGAGAGCGAGAAAAAGCAAGAATCTTAAGAGAAATTTCGCTCTGCCTCCCTCTCTCACCCGCTTTCTCTCCTTCTTCACCACAAAAAAAACACACACACACATCCGCACACACACATACAAAAAAAAAAAGCCCTGGCTTTAGCTTGAGAGTGCCCAACTGTAACGTGGGTTCCTCTCATTATTGCTGCCCAAGGGGTCTTCCCGGGACCCTGAGAGGTCTTTAAAATGTGTCTGATGATTCAATAGAATAAATAAGAAAAAGAAAAAGGCAGTCACTTACAGCCCGTCCATCACGGGGGGGGGGCTTTATGCCCCACGTACGTGGCTGTTTTGGGGTCTACGTGGCCGCATCTCTTTGAGTGTTACGTCTCGGAGAGCGCTGGGCCAAATCTCATTAAAAACCCTCCCAGCACGTGAATGAAATGGGAGAGCATTTGAAAGGGGAGCACAATGCAACTTCAAGCGCCCGACTCGGCCCGAGGAGTGTCAAGCCACGCTGATTCCCCACGTTGATTAATGAAGTGCCAAGCGAGTATATGTACTGTTCCCCTTCCTTTGTTGGAGCCCTGACACGCTGTTTTCTGTGGGGAAAACGCCGCTGGAGCCGGGAGACGTGAGTTATGCTGTAATTAATGCAATCATGAGGATGAAAATAGCTGTTGTTGCAACCAGAAAAAAAAAAAAAAAAAAAAAAAAAAAACGACAATGAGGAGCGTGTGAACCGAGAAGGAAGAAGATTCATTGTCGAGGCGGCCGCGCTTCGTTCGTCCTCCGAGGTCCGCTTCCCTCCGAGGCTCCACGGACACGTCTTTCCGAGGCAAATATGTTTTATTGCACCCCCCCCTCCTCTTCATGCCTTTTTTTTTAACCCAAGATGTCTGTGAGCCTTCTTAGCGGAAGGCGCTACCCCCCCCCCCCCCCCCACACGCACACACTTTTTTTTTTGTTTTGGAAAAAAAAAAGAAGAAAAAAAAAAGGGCGGTCTCGACTTCTCTTACGATTCTGCCAGAGTGATTCATTTGCGGGTCATTAAAAAACTCGTCTTTTGAAAAGCGTCGGGCCGCTCAGGTGGCGAAGCCCCGCGCAGGGGGAGCCGAGTCGTAAATAAAGGCGGCTACATTTCGAATGCCATAAATAGGGGACACCTAAGGACCTTGCATGATTGCAGACATCTAATCATTTAATTTATGCGTGTCTAAAGGAGCCCTCATTAACATTCAAGTAGCACTCATCTGTCTAGCGGGGATCACTCCGAACGGCTGCCTCGCTCTTCGGCTGGCGCGGCTCTATTTGGGCAACGCAGCATGGCCGCGCGCACGCACGCTCGCTCGCTGGCTCGGCGAGCCACCTTCCCCGCTTCCGCCCCTCAATGTCACGAGAGACGCAGCATGGAGCTCTCATAACTTACGCCGGTGTGATTTGTGATCCCGCGATTGTGTTGCCGTTAACGCGGGAGGGGGGAGGGGGGAGCGGGGGGGGGGACCTTTGACAAAGTTAAAGCCATATTCTGTAGGTCACAGCGCCGCGCGGGGACGATCACTTCGGGCTTGCGTGTTGCCGTGGCGAATCACTTAGCCTTTTTTTTTTTTGTAGTTGTTGTGCTCCGCGCATCCCAGAGAGAAGAAGAAGAAGAAAAAAAAGGTGCGTTTTGGGGCTCGTGTTTGTCGATGATCATCAGCGGCCTTTTGATGAAGACAACTGAAGCCTGTGATGTTTATTTTCGACGACCGTCTGAAGTCTTTGTTAGCACTGCGATACGGTAACACACCTCAGCGTCTGCGCGGCAGACGCATGCATGACAGAAACTCAATAATAATTGGCGTGGATTGCTTCTGACACGTGCCGGTTGCTGACAGCTGCTTTGTTCTATGGTCAGATTTCATATTTAACACATCAAAGAGTCGGGATACTTCACACTCTGCTGAGGACTGATAGCAGGTCTGACACTTTGCTGTTAGAGCGCGGCGCGCCGGTCTCTCTCCTGGCGGAGGATGAAGTCAACTTGCATTCTGTGCTCCTTTTTTCACAGCCCTTCCAAACAAATGGAGTTACACTCAGACGGTCTTTCGTTTTTTTTCTCTCTTCCCGAGGAAAAAAAAAGGAAAGAAAGAAGCATCGGAGAGGTGTGAAGTGTCATGTTTACCGAGATAATGAAAGGATTACTGGCAGGAAATTCCCGCAACATGGAAGTGTATTAAAAGTGTCCTTTGCATGAGTAATCTCTAAGCCTGCGGATTTAATCTGTGTCGTCAGAATGGCTTTGCACCCATGAATCACTTCCCACAAACAAGAAACCGGACCGTCATTCACTCGTAGCTGCACACAGCACATGAGGCTGGCCTCGGTTACACTCGCTCTTGTAATGCAGTGCAATCCCCTTTTGAGCAAGTCTTTTATTCTGCAGAGGAAACCAAAAAAAAACAACACACCAACACATCCTTTTTTCTTGTTGGTTGTGTTCTTGTTGGTGGAGCACCCCAATGAAGCGGCGTCACACCAGTATCGAGTGCGTTTCCGGTGCTGGTCTAAGCTGGAGACAGGGCCTCTGCGCGTTAAATAGTACAGCGGTCGAGAACCGCAAACCAGAACAGGTGAGGACTGTGAAGCGTTTGATGCTCTCTGTCCAACTGTGCCAGTCTGAAAACAGTAAATTGATGCCATCAGGACCCCCGGATGTCCCTCAACGTTGCGCTCTTTTGCAGTTTCTGGTTGGCTTACATTGGCTCCATGTGTTCCCGGTTTCGTTCCTCCCCGCCACAGTGACGATACCACTACAGTAAAGACATATCACCACTCGCCGTCTGATGTTTCAGAGCGAGCGTTGCCCGATGAGGCGTTGTTGAATACAACATTGACAAACGTTGTATTTTGCGGGGTTACTGGCAAAACAATTTTCTCATCAAGCACGTCACAGTTGGTTAACAAAACCAATTTTGTTTAGAAACCTCTGAAAATTTTCCAAAAAGCTCAGAACAAAACTATGGACCAGCTAACGGTCGCGAGCTGAGCTGCATATAGTCCTCAGTGACCTGAGTTTCATTGTTTATAAATCATATGTGGTGTTTTTTTCCCCCTACGTCTAAAAATCAAGATCTGAACGTTTTTGGGTGGATGGACGTGTGATGAACACATGGGCGTCATCTGCAAAAAAGAAGGACACATCTGGAATCAGGATGAGTTTGTTTGGTTTGTTGGTTTTTTTTTAGCACACGCTGAGAAAGGGAAGTGGCGGTATTTTAGACTGAGTCCCCCGCCCTCTCGTCAGGCCCCGGAGACCCTCAACTGCCCCGTCTTTACAAGGCGAGGCAAAGCAGGGCGAGGGTGGGAGAGGGGGGGGGGGGCTTTTGAAACGACTTGGAGTTAAACACCCCGTTTTAACTGATGCACGAGGAGTGAGGGGAGGCTGGCTGCTTTCCCCCTATAGTCAGTATCCAGCCGCATTTTGATGTCTCTAACAAGAACACAATAAATTGTTCCTCATTATTCAGTAATTAACTCCAATGCGCCGGGTCCCCATCCCCCTGTGCCACGCTCTAAATCACCACCCTCCCCTCCTCTTCTCCTCCTGCTACACAGCTCTTTAATTTCCTCTATGCTGTGGGGGGTGGGGGCAGGAGGAGGTGGAGGCGGAGGTGGCGTTGGGGGAGGGGGAGTTGCGTGTGTGTGTGTGTGTGTGTGTGTGGGCACACAGCTTGATGCACTCCATCATTCCCTTGCCACCCTCCAGTCACCCCCCCTCCCCCTCTCACCCTATCCTCTGCCACACCCGCACCCCCTCCCTCCATCCCATCTTATCCTCACCCACACCCTTGCCAGCCTCTCACCGGTGTGTGTGTGTGTGTGTTGTGTGCTTTCCCCGCAGGGCGCCACCTGGCTTAAAGCGAGGAGAGGTCACCTGAGCCGGGACGGCGGGCTCCAGTCACGTTGGGGCGTGCGGAGGTGTCTGGTTCCATCAAGGCGCCGCTGCCGCCGCCCCCCCCTTCCCCCCCAGGCTCGGTCTCGCTGTCTGTTCGCCGGGCTTTCCCTCGTCCTCCTCTGCTCTTAATTGTTAAAATGAGGTCATTAATTGGAGGCTGAGTCAAATCACCTGTCATTTCAGCTGGGATTCATCCGCTGATTGAAAGGTATCATAAAAACCTGCCCAGGGCCTGGTTTTTTTTGCGCCGCCGTCTGCTGGGAGCTCCCTTTGTGCCTTGACAATCTCCGCCCATGGGCCCCGCAACTCACTTTACTTTCTGCGGTGGAGATTAGGCGAGTAGTCTTGGGTGACACACATCCACGCGCGTGGCCCAAATATAGATTCAAGGCAGTCAGTAGTGTCAGGCGCAATTCCTGGAGGATGTTGTGGGGAGTGTTTCGCCGTGCTATTAACGCCCCTGACCTAATTGGGAATGATGCTCACATACACGCGGCCTCCATATACGCGAGTGAGGTCAGGTTCATTTGAGGGGGTAATTGTGAGATTGGGATGTAAACTAGGACAATAGAACAAATGACAGAAAAAGGAGGACAGATGACAAAATTTTCTTGACGGATCCTTAATAAACGTCGACGGCGTTCCCGCCGATGCGCCGCGGCCGTCCGGTGGCTTAGGGGGGAAGTTGAACGCGGTGACCTTGATCGCGATCGGGAGTGGGTTGTTTTTTTTTTTTTTTGCGATGTTTATGGCCTTTTCCCGGGGTTATAATTCAGAGTGTGGCTCTGGCCGCGCTCGGACTTGGGGGGGAAAAAAAAAAGATGAGAAACACGTGCGGTCGGATATTTGAAGTGACGTCAACCCGAATGCGCCCAAACATTCCTCACCCCCTGACAGCTACAGCGGCGCACCGTAAGGTACAGAAGGCACTACTCTCGTCCACTTAAAAATGCTCCATTTACTTAAGAAAATCAGAGATATTAACACAGAAAGACCATTAGAAAAAAAACAGGCCTGAATTATTCCGGTGGCACGATGCCACATGAAGCGTCGGGACCCCTGTTTTTTTTTTTTTTTTTCCCCCACATGGACTTAATCTTGAAGAAAACTACACGAGATGCTGACAAACCCACTGTTTGAAATAAAAACCCTCTAAACACATGGCATTAATATTTAATGGTGCTGCTTCCTCGGGAGGCCACTCTGGGCTGCAGCGCCGTGTCTGAGGGGAGACGGTATTAGCGCTGTGTGCTCAGGAGACGCGGGAGCGGCAGAGGGAGCGCGGCTCCGCGCTAATGAAGCGATCAGGGCCCGAACTCTGCGAGGGAAGCCTCATATCCGATTAGCGGGCGGAGACGCATGTAAACATGGCGACGCGGCGCGATTAGATCACTTTGTTAATGCGGGTCTTGTGTCACGAAACACAACAGCGTGGCACGCCGCGCGGCGTTTGAAGTGTTTTGGTTAGCAACAACCCATTTCACTTTTAATCATTCCAGCGTTCGCCTCTTTCTTCCTACCCCCCCCTCCCCCCCTTCTCTGAACCGCTCCGCGAGTGTTTTGAATTAAGCCTCGGCGCTGTAGGAGCCTTACGCGCGCGCGCGACACTAATGGGTTAACGCCGTCCTCGGAGCGGCCATTAAGGTGCACGCATGTGTTGCGCGGCAGTGAAAACCACCTGACCTTGTCCGCGTCCGCTCGGGGGGACGGGGACGAGCATTTGAACCTGGCTAGTAAAAAAAAAAAAAAGAGGACAGGCCATTTGGATGTTATTAAAAAAACGTTACGGGTTCCCGTCGCCGCCGCCGCCGCCGCCGTGCGGCTCCCAGAGCCATCAGGTAATTTGAAAGGGATCCAGCGAGTTTAAGATGTGCAGATGTTTTTGCTTTAAAACTGGCATCTGTTTATGCAGACGCGCTTTATGTCGGGGAAAAACCACAGAGGACCTCCAATAGGTTTTTATGGAGCGGCATCAGCCAGAGCACTCAGCTCTGTAATTGTGCTGCACCAGGTAATGAGAAAATTGGTCACAAGCAGTGCTCCCTGTAGATGTAACCCGCAACATACAATTTTGCACAGCGTGCGCAGTGCCTACCTTTATTTGTCCGCGCTGTGCCGCCCGAGCCCCTGTGCAGCTTTCAGCGGGTCAAACATGGCCACAGTTTGGGGGCCTCATCCACATCGGAGGACTAATTCTGTCTAAAAATACACGCGCCGCTACAACAGCTCTCATTTGACTTCACGCAAAAACCTATAAAAACGGTACATCGGGCCAATATAAAGTTTAATTCTCTCTCTTTTCTGGTGGGACAGGAAACAATTCAAGCAGTGTCAAAGGTACACGTAACATCTGACTGCTTCATGTGACAAGTGAAAGTTATGTGGCATTTAATTTTGAAGGGAACAGTTTGGGCGGATTTCAGCCTGGTTTGCGTAAACCAGAAGGGGTGCGCTCGAGAATACAGATAATTTGTATTTAAGAGGTCATTCAGCTGCGTTATGGATCCCTCGGTTGTCAGTAAAGCACCGTGTTGGCCCCTTTTCCGTTAGTGAGACTCAGTCAGTTTGCCCCAATCAGATTACCAGGGTAGAATGATGGTTTTAAGAAATGACTAAAATACAACCCGGGCAGAGAGGGAAGAACATTAAAAATTGGACAAATACCTCAAAAAGGTGAAACAGGCTTCAGGAAACAAAACAGTCCACAGGAGGGGTGTCGGACTCGTTACAGTTCAGGGGCAAACTGCAGTCAAAATAACGCAAAGTAAACGGGACAACTAACATCCTGCTTTGTTTACCTTCAACTGACATGACAGCAATAAAAAATATGAATATAATACCTAAAATATTTTAAATATGACTATTTTTACAGTAACTATTGGTAGGATGATAGCTAGCTTTAACTCATCTGTTGTTTGAGTGTTTTTGCCGCCCTCTGGTGTTCAGTTTTTGATCTTACTCCTTTTAAAAAAAACGTCTGAGATCGTCTTTGAGGACAGATTGAATGCTACATGTTGGTCTATCGTGTTGTTCTGCCACTGCCAGTATTATTCCGTGGGTGTGTGGTTGTTTCGGTTGCAGTGGTCAGAGTTCTGACCTCCCATCAACAGAGTCCTGAGTCGGCTGTGCTTCTCTGCACGGGGCGTCCACGCTCTCCCCCTGTGCACGTGTGGGCGGTTTTTCTCCCACAGAGCCACAATATGCTTGAAGGTCAATTTGCGGCTCTAAATTGTCCGACGTGTGAATATTAGTGTGTGACCGCGTGTCCTTGTTTGTCCTGTGAAGGACCGGCGACCTGTCCAGGGTGAGACTGACTCCAGCAAGTTGTTTGTTCCTTCCAACATCACAAGTCGGTTTTTGCCAGATTAGATTGATATTACGGGTCAGCATTCACACCAAAAACCTGCGCTAAGCTGAAAAGCCTTCCTAAAGAGACTGCAGAGAAACACCGTTTACTAATCCTACTAATACAAATTGAGTATAAAAAAAAAGCTGCGACTAAACAGCATTAAATATGTTCTACCGACTCACTAATTGGCCCAGCGAGCGATATTGCGCACTGTGGGGACTCAGCACCTGATTGATTGGTATGTCGCACAATGATCGCAGTGTGTCTTCGTAGCGCACAGCAGCACCGGTGCTTTCAGGGAGCCCGTCGCGGGCCCGCGGCGGCAGCATCGCCAGCCCGTCGCAACCGCAAAAAAAAAAACCAAAACAGGAGTGCGGCATAATGGGCTCTTTGTTTGTGGAGTGCGACGCCACTCTCGGTCTTTATATGTAACGGTAGAAAACAAATGTTTGGGACAGTAATTGGGCATAATCCAGTGACGCGGCGTTGCGCGGCGTCGCACTCGCGCTGACCCCTCGGCGGAGCAGATGACGCTCAAGAACAATGTTGTCCTGTGTACCGCTCCCTCAACCGCCGGCGCAGCGTCGCTCCTGTGTCCATTTCCCCATTATGTGACAAGGACATGTTTCAGACTCAAGTGATCCAAACAGCGATCTCCCACTCGAGAGAACTGTCTTTGAGAACGGAGGTCGAGGGGGAGTGACAAGGACAAGTGTCCTACAAGCGCCACATCCAACAGCTCCTGTGTTTCCAGTGCCACTTGAACTGAAATGGGCACGCTCAACAGGGGGACAGGCTTCAAGATTTCTCTTTTTTTTTTTCTCCCCGTACTTCACAAAGACTATCATGTTGGAGGTGGAGTACTTGTTGATGTGTGTGTGTGTCAGTGTGTGTGTTTGTGGGCACATCAACAGAGCAGCGGTGGAATTTGAGGGGCCTCGAGGCTGGCGGGATGTTTGCGGGCGACTCTGCTGCTCTGTCGCGTCGTGAGTCTGCGCTGCCTGACTCACTCCGTGAACGTGTTCGCTCATGCAGTATTTAGCACATGTTGGGGGTCGAATCCAGTCGCCACAACCAAGGTCCCACATGGTTTTCAAATTGAGATCCGGGACCCCTTCGGGGGCACCAGGGGTCATATTTGGGCTTGCAGGTGGTTGAAGTCACAACTGCACAATTCGACGAAAGAAAAGCATTTCCTTGAAGCAAACGGAAACCAGCAGAACTGCTCATTGCTTTTATTTTGAAGGTTTCTGCTTCTGTGTGTTGGTGAGAGTCTCTATTTGCAAGTAAACACTTTGTCGTTGGAGTTGGTGTGTCAAAGCAGAATGACAGCGTCACTCTTACAGTGGTCTGTAGTGGTCGGTATTAGTCTCAGGTGGTCCAATAGGGCCTGAGAGGGTGACGGGGTGCCGAGGCTTGATGGCACCAGGAAGGAATCCAACTCACAGGCTACTGTAGTTCAGAAAGCTGCAGAAGTGACTGCTGAGTTTGACTGACAGATGAACGTTTGCTTATGTCACAGCGCTTTGTGGACAAGTGGTCCAAATGTTTCGGCTGGCCAGTGTCGGAAAACCAAGTGAAACCAACAACCATTGCAATTCAAATGAGTGCGTTCAGATGAGCTGTATCACAGTTATATTCAAGCGAAAAAGACAGAATTCATCATTGACTTAAATCGGGGGAAGAAAAGTGAGTTCATGCAGCTTTTCTATTGCATAATTGCAGCACCACTCCCCATGGGCTCCACATGGTTCTGGTCATTTTCCATACCACAACAACACAGGGGAACAAGAGGCAACTGGAAACTGGCATGACATCATTTCTATGCAGCACAAGCAGCTGCTGCTCTGTGTCTCGTGTTGGTTTTACCTCCTTCACAGAGACCGTCAAAACACGCGGCGGTCAAAGTCAAAAAAACTACAGGTTGCTTTCTCACGAGTAGCTGCTGTCGCAACCCGTAGGATGCTGTCGCTCGCTGTCCAATCAGAGGCGCGATATCAGGAAAGTTTGCATGGAACCAACCGCCAAGGAGGTCCTGAATCAGGGTCCGCAAGAAGGTACAGTCCGTGCACGGAGCAACCCTAAAATAAAAACAGAGTCTGGTCGACTCAACAGAATGAAACACTGCTAATGAGCTCCTGCAGCTTGCCATCGATAGATGAAGGAAAAAAAGACTAGTTGTGTGCGAAAGTTAGAAACAGAGTCCATAAAGTTGGAGCTGCAAGTTGTTGCATACATTAAACCCCTTTTAATGCTTCATTGCTTCAAGAGTGCAGCGGAGACGGCGAAGAGTCTGAGAACTTAATCAGCAGGCAGCGGTGACTGAGTGAATGATGCAGGACGTACAAAACAGGGGGAGCCTCCGTGGTGTGAGGCAATCACACAAGCTCACATGCATACACGCACGGACAGGATGACCGTGTGCGCTCTCGTTCGGATGTCACGAACGTCATTTTAGCCCTTAGAAATTCCCCCTCCCGCACCGCGCGCGGGCAGTCTGCCGGGGGACGGCGGGGGGGGGGGGGGGGGGGGGGGGGGGGGGGGGGGGGGGGGCGGCGGCCCCCCCCCCCCCCCCCCCCCCCCCCCGCTAGTGGTAGCACAACTCGGACACCTCCATGGCCAGCTCCAGGCAGTCGCCGGCGTCGTGGCAGGAGTCGAACAGGCCGCAGTCCAGGTCCATGCAGGGCTCCTCGTCGCTGCCGGGCTCCGCCTCCATGGTGGTGATGATGTGTCGGTAGCTCGGGCAGCAGTGGTGGGCCAGCTTCTCGCACGAGTCGGGCAGCATGTGCAGGAAGTCGTAGAAGCGGCAGAAGAGGCAGTTCAGCACCATTCCTGCACAGTCGACTGAAGGAGAGACGCGCGGCGTCAGGACCGTATTTCACGCAAGTGCATAACAGCTCTTTTTTTTTTGTCTTTGGAAAGCGCTGCAACCTTTTCGCGCTTTCCAAAGACCTCCTTGAAAGTAATATATGATGAATAGTGCTTTAGCCATATCTTTAGACATAAATCATCAGTGCTGCCGTTGGAGCTGCTGGTCTTTTGCTTACGTCTTATAGCATTTTAAAAGCCCCTCTCTTTCCTTTACACATGCATAATTTAGGAAATCATGCCTCGCTCCCTCGCAGAGAGACAAGCAAGAAAGCTGTTTGGAGACATAATCAATTACCAGAAGTCTCCCTTGTATACTTTGCCAGGAGCACTTCCAGCGCGCATTGTGGTTTGCGCTGAAGCGATGCTATGTGTCTTCCCAGCAGCCCTCTGCCAAACGCCGCCCCCATGGGTGCCATGAAGCGTGAGATCATCAAATGACACTGACCAGGAGCAGACAGTTACTCACTGATGGCATGTCAGAGGAACGACCTTTGGACTCGTGTTGCAGAGGACTCAGGAGCCGGCCGTCCTCTCGGGGGGGGGGGGCACAGTCCCCCCCCTAAAGCTGTTAGGCGACTTTATTATATATAAAACTATATAAACTGCTTGATTTAAGCCAGAAATCACATGGACAGGAGGAAATCTTTGGTCTTTTGTTGGATTCTTTTGGGGCTTAACCTAAAGTGACATTATTCACACAGGAAAATATTGGTGCTCAAATCGTAAGTGTAATGTGTTTAGGGGGTATTTTGTCCTGCAGGACTGAGGAGTGTGTACGAATAATACCAAACTCGCACACTGGGAGTGGTTTCATGTTACACAGACACAATCAGTCTCTCTGCAGAGTTCCCACATCGTTTTATAAGCAAATCTTTGATGAATATGATAATCTGCACGGAATTAGAACAAATACTGCAACACTTTTGGTATTTTTGCTCCCTCAGAATGAATAAAAACATTTTTTTCCACAATATTTAGTGTCTCTTAGCAAATTTGGTATTATCTGAAATCTTCTTTTAATGGTTCCAGTTGTTCATTGTGACCTTGAAATGTCGTATTTATGACGTGCAACACAGGAAAGACGCTGATTAGTTCAAAAGTTTACATTCTAGGAGGAGGAGGTTGGGGTAGATGGACGGACTGTCACCATGGAGACCGCCGTCTGTGTGTGAACTCATCATTTTAATGGACTCAATGTACAAAACAAGCTGGGTGCTTTTAACAAACCAAAACAAAAACTCCAGTTTTGGTGCTTAAATCCAACCAAACAGCAGCTGAGTTACTGCTTCACAGTGTTTACTGCGGCGTGTTTTGTTTTTGTTTTTCCCCCCCTAATGCCTTTTTATCGCCGACACCTCCGTTTTCAGATAATGAAAAGTGCAAATAATGGTCCGGTCCTCCCTCATGTTTGTCCTTTCTAATCAGGAAAAGGTTCTGTGAAAACATGAGCGAGGAAGGATCCTTCTCTGTAGGCAGCTTCAGTCCATGGCTGCTGTGTTTTTTTTTCTACACTCCTTTTGTGCAAATTGAGGGTTTGTCTCTCAGGATTGTTATCTGATGTTCCTTTATATTTAGAAGTAATTGGATGATTGTATTCAAAAGTTTGTAGATTTTGAACAAAATGACAATCGGTCCTTTGTTTTTGCAAATGTATTCACAATTCCTATTTTTCATTCAGCAATGATGATATTTCATTGTTTAGTAGAACAATAATAACCTCCCATTTATCTATTTTGTGTGTTATTCCTGTTATCAATCATAATAATGTGAACAATAAATTGTGATTATGAGGTATTTTTAAAAACCAATTGAAACACCTCGACTGATGCTGAAAGATTACGCCTCTCAAAATGACACGCTGGTTTATTTATCAAACTATTCCTTTGACATCGTTCAGATTCGACTGAATATTCCACTGAACACAAACAGTCTGTGCTGGAAATCACTTATGCTGCTGCATCCACTGTTGCCAGTCGACTTTGGTGGCCATTTTTTTTTTCTTATTCTTTTGCATTAATCTTTCCCTTTTTTGCTGCAGTTTCACTTTCTAAATTATTCACACATTTTCATAATTGATTATATGAACTGTATTTAAGCATTCTCCCAGCATGGTGAGGCATAAAGCTCGCAATTTGTCAAATTTCCCATTCTGTCTGTGGTCTTTGGCATTATTATTCTGCATATTAATCATCGTTAATTTCATCAGGAGAAAAGCTGTTTGGATGAAATGTTAATTTCATAACGGGACTCAACGCGTGCTTCTTTTTTTTTTTTTTTAACCCCTACAATAATTCCATATGAGTGTTTTGAGGGTTGGGGGCGATCACGCGGAAGCTGGTGGCTGCGGCGTCGCGCGACGTTGCCACCGACCTCCCGTGTTGCTCTGCTGGGAGGAGGACAGCGAGGAGTCGGTGGTGTGGGACGCCGCCGAGGACGCTCTCCTCAGGTACATCCTCAGCGAGAACAGAGGCGACGCGGCGCTGTCGCGCTCCCGGGGCCGCGCCGCGTCCCTGCCGCTCCCCTCGGCCTCCGCGTCCCCGGGTCGTCCGAGTCTCCAGTCGCTGGTTTGACCCTCGCTTTGGCTTCTTTCTGTCCAGGAGACAAATTGTTAAAGGTCCTATTTGATTCCAGCATGGATTAGGAGTCTAATTAAAGGGAAGGGAATGGGGAACAGCTGAGGACGGACCCATAGGGGGACTCTGGGTTGGGAAGTATCAGGAAATCTTTTTGTCTGTCCTCAGTTCACCTTCTGGCTGCCTGGACCTCGGCAGCACTTGCCTTTCAACACATTTCCGTCTCCTCACACTGCGCTGTCCCATAAAGGCCAAAATGCCCAAAAATAAATAATAAACATCACACTTCATCTGCAGTGTGACAAGAAAGGAATTGTTTACAGCACGGTGCATTTCTACATGAAATACAGCTCGAGATGGGAAGCGATGCAAACATCATGCAGCATGACGCAGCGCGACGGGTCTACGACGCGCCACCTTCACAGGTGAATGTCAGCACCGAATGTTCAGTGACGTTTCCAGTCTCTGCTCTCTCCTGCAGTCGGTGCTTTCTTTCAGTCTGGAGTCGGTGCTCTCTCTCTCTCCTCTCCGTGCATTCCTGCGGGACATTCGCCTGGAGCACTTTGTGATCACTACTTCCTGCCTCGGATCAAGTCTGTACAGTGTTTGTGGGTTATTCACCCATCTGATGTCACGTTGTTGTTGTTGTTGTTTTCGGTTTCTGTCCACTCCTGCTCTCTCTCAGCCCCAATTGGTCTCTGATTTCTATCTGACTGCAAAGTACCTAAACAGTGGTGTGTGGGTGAATGGATGAAAATGACTCTAAATCTGACACACCTTTGGTCTGCCTAATGTGTTTGAAAAGCGTCCATTCGCCATAAATCGTAAAGAAGCGTGAGACCAAGTCAGTCTGCGTGATCCTTTCACTTATCCAGACAGCAGACTGCAGCGAAGGCTGTGAAATTGGTCAAATTAAAGGATGTTATTGTTAACATTTGATTTAAATAGATATTAATGAATTATTGTGCCGGCTGCAAACTGTTTACTTTTTCACCACCTATCTGAGATGAAATATTCACCATTGCTTTCTGTGTTGCATTAAATATTGAGCGGCTTGTTATTAATTCATTTGTGAAAGTTGAATAAACTGTATTTGTCTTACCTAAATTCTTGAAGGAGAGACACAAGCGGACGTTGCTCAGGGCTGTATTGGCCACTTTTAAGATTTCATTAGCTTTCCTTTTTTTTTTTTCCTCCTTACAGAAATGAAACAGCCAAAACTTTCACAATAACGTCTTTATTTTTCGAACTTGCGAAACTCTCTTATCTCTCGTTAGGAATACTTTCCGTCTGTCAAATCTTGTCGTCTGGATGTCGGAGAGAAGTGAAGACCGCAGAGTTCATTATTCGAAAATGCAACTTGTGAAAACAAACTTCCAGATCATTGGCATCTCCGTGTGTTGGTTTCTTTTTTTTTTTTTTGCAGCGGCGAGGGCGCCACGCTCTCGGGTTCGCGTATGAATTAGGTAAGAAGTGCAGCTGGTTTGTGCCCATGACCATTAACTGATAGAGAAATAAGGCCTGCGGGCACGCGATGCATTTTTCAGGTTCTGTTCCAGTGTTGCAACCAGCCTCGCTCACTCATTAGGCGCCGCGCATCCTCTGCGCGCCGGGATAATTTTATCTCCTGTTTAAAATTAAAATGCAAACTCTCATTTGCGGCACAACAGAACAATCGAGCAGAAAAACACGATGGGGATGCGCATGACTGACCAGATATTGTTGGGATGGTTTGAACCAGGAGGGTCCGTATCAAATAATAAAACTTCACTCGCCGCATATCATCAAACACCAGTAAACAGGCTGATCAGACCGGTCAGCAACAACTTGCGCACGTCAGCCTGTGTTGACTGTTAGTGTTGCTGGCTGCAGCGTCGATGTCTGGCTGTCATAGGTCAGAAAGTCGAGGTCAATAAGCAGGAAAAAAGTCAGGACTCTTTGTGTTTTATTGACTTTTTTCTTTGTTGGAAGAATGCTTCTTCTTCTGCTGTTGCCGTGGACCGTCTCGGTCCCCCAGCCTGCTGGTTTGATGTGTGTGACGAGGCTGGTGACTGGTGTGATGCTGTGGCTGCGTTTGGTTCTTCCACGTGTGATTGAGAGGCCTGTTTGTTACATGAATGAGGCGTTCAAATGCAATCTGTCTTGTTCCTTCCACCTTCAATCGTTCACCCAAACCACCGAGCCAGAGTCAAAGGCAGAAGAAGCTGTTTGGCATTAGCAACCCACAAAGTCGGCTCGGCTGCTCATCCCACAAATGCATTCTCCCTATAAATGGGGCACCATTTCAAGGGGAACACTTGATCAACCAAACATTGAATTTTCTGACTTTTGGAAAGTTTCTTTCTTTCACACACCGGTGCAAACAACACATCTTGCGGTTGTTGTGAGGTTTGTTTGCTGCACTTTTTACAAGATGAAGCTTTAGCTTCATGCTCAACAGAACAATGAACCCTGCACCACACACGGGTCATGTGACCACAGCAGCCAGCCGCAAGAGAAGCAAATCGGGGCCTCCAGTTGTCGGAATGATTGTTTCTTTGGATCTGAATCTGCAAAACTAAACAGAGCTGTCTCACAAAGTCTCTCTGCACCTTGTTATCCTTGTAAATTATTCAAAATGCCAAAAAGTGACAAAATGCACTACAAACGAAGATAAAGAGGAGATTGTTGGATTGCATCGTATCGTTATCGGGATGTTTTTAGTCAGTGTCAATCGTGAGTTAAATGAAGTGACGGTGGAACAGCGTCTCCTGTCAGCTCTCCTGCTCCAGGAACAGGATGCCCTCATCCACACTTCTGTCAGCAGATTTACAGGAATCACAGGAATCACGACTGGAGAAGTTGAGGTTTTGTTTTTCCTTCAAAGACCTGAGTCACAACAACTTACCTCCTCTCGCCCACGTCGCGCTCTCCTCGCCGGCGTTCGCCCTCCCTTTGTCTTGCGCGTCAGCCCTCAGAGTCGTTTCATCCGCCAGCTGCTCCATTGCATCACAAATAAGAAATGCACTTAGTATGACAAACCTGATTACCTCACGCCAAACAAAAAAAAAAAAAAAGAAAAAAAAAAGGGAAAAGAAACCGGGGCCCAACGTGACTTAATGTCTAACGCGGTGTTACCGCAGCTCGCCGGCTCCCGGGACTGGGCTCTCACGCAGCCGCCTGCAACATCCCCCCCCCACCCCCACCCACCACCACCACCGCCGCCACCACCACCCACCCTCCCCACACACCCACCCACATCCCTCCATCCTGGCTGCGGAGGCGGCTGTTTACCTCGGCAAAAAGCGCGAGAGCATCCAGGAGGAATTATCCGTTGCATTGCTCAGGGTCCATTTGGCCCGCTGCCCACCGTACTGCCGGCCTCTCCAATGTTCCAGTGACGCTGGCGAGAAAAAAAAAACAAAAAAATAGAAACCACTCGAGGTCCGCCCCCGTCAAAACACCATCACGTCAGCAACATCTTATTAGTTTATTCCCCTCTATGAAGTGATAATGAAGCCAAGGGGGCGAACGCAGAAGTTTCGCACGAGAAGAGGAAACGCCACGGTGAAACGAGTCCACCCCGATCAGATGCATTATTAAGCGACGCGGACACACTTTAAAGAGATTTTGTAATGGTGCGCTGAGAACAGAGGGAGGTGGAAAACCTCCATAAGTTGTCCCGGCGGTGTTTTGTCGTCAGCCGAAGGAGCCAAGCCGCTGCCTGCGAGTCGGTAAACACATGCGGGAGGCGGCCTGCGCCGCGTTGTTTGTCGGGAGCGAACCACGCGGTGGAACGCGGGGTAGCGAGCCGCATTCAAATTCCTCCCGATACAAGCCAACCAATTTAGTCTAATTAGGCTCAACACCAGAGTTGCATTTTAATAGACGCCCCGCTGTGTTTGCATATGTTTAGAGAACAAGAGTCATGCTAATTGAAAAATTAAGACGTGGGAGTATTTGTCGACCGAGCTCCCACTATGCTGCGCTGAGTGCAAATGTGACTCCCGAGGAGTCTTTTCCAGTACTTCCTTTCCCCCCCCCCCCACCCCCCTCCTGCAGGAAGTTCTCTTGGAGCAGCGCTGGTGATGGAGGAGCGACTGAACGGGAGTAAGCGCCGAACACGCCTCCCTCTTCGGTGGCGTCGTTTATCACCGTCGCATCAGGATTCGTTTCATCCGTCAACTTCAATCATGCCGACAGAGGGGTAGGGGTGGGGTGGAGGGGTCAGCAGGTTAGGCGGTTCATTTGGCTCCGATTGAAATGTGCTCTCCGTGAAACGAGCTGCATCGTCCTGTGACTGCAGAAGAAGTCACCACCGCCCCATATGTCGGGGGAATGGCTGGGGAAGCTCAGACTGAGGAGGAACGACAGGGAATCTGGGTGTTTTCTGGTTCCCTCACCAGGCTACATGATTATTCAGCATCCACGTCCACCCACACTCCCTCTCCCCAGAACTTGGCTCAAGCTTATTCCAGCTAACTTCACGCTCATTTGCATAAAGACGATACACACATTTACTCCTTTGAACTATTCATCCACAATCTTCCCTAATAAACGACGCATGACTTGCACTTTTGGGAAAACCCATGCAGACACAGGTACAACATGCAAACGCGCTATGAGGTCCTCACTGCACCACACTGCGACCCAGAATGCATCCGTTCTTATGATAAATGCAGGCAAAACCAGCTTTGGAACAGGTCAGGTTTGTGCAGAAAACCACTGGTAATTTGTATGCAGATGAATGTGCCAGTTTTAGGTATAAACACACAACAAAACAGACAGATAGGTTGAAGTTGTTTAAGAAGAATTTCTGCCGTTGTGCTTGCCACTCTTTGTGTTGACTTGAAGGTCCTTTTTACTTATCATTGCCAATAGTGATGGTAAAAAATATCTCTTTGGATGCCTGATCACTAACTGCTGAATACTGCTGATATACTGAATACTGAATACTGCTACTGCTGATACTAACTGCGGAATAGTGTGCAAGATAATAAGAGAAGCATGAGGTGGTTTTTTGGCTTTCGGGACATCTTTGAAAGAAACCAAACATGTTTATTGTCTGATCCGGCCCTGAATCACCTTGAAGGGAATCCGGCCTTTGTGTGTGTGTGTGTGTGTGTGTGTGTGTGTGTGTGTGTGTGTGTGTGTGTGTGTGTGTGTGTGTGTGTGT
>JASSRZ010000072.1:1800286-1814483 GCA_032164315.1 Malacoctenus gilli | reverse complement strand
GTGCGTGCGTGCGTGCGTGCGTGCGTGCGTGCGTGCGTGCGTGCGTGCGTGCGTGCGTGCGTGCGTGCGTGCGTCTTTCCAGATGGGTACATTTTAGGTCTGATGTTCTTTTGATGAATGTGTTGCAATGACGAAGCGTTCCAACACATATTGCGTTATAATGTTTATCATGATCCCTCATCATTGTGTTTACCCTGTTGTTGTGCTTTATGGCAACATGATCAGACTCCTCATTTCAACCTGCCGATGCTCGTTATTGTTTGCCATGTTTCCCACAATCACAATCTTTGACTTTGCCTGGACTTGTAGTGGGAAAGTAAATAGATTCAACAACCCAAACGTGCAGCGATCAGTCAGGACAGTAAAGCCACTGCCAGATATCATGTAGCCTCATGTTGCCCGACCAGCTCAGGTCTGCCTGAGCTCGGCTGCCACAAAGCCTCTTGAGAGTTTTCGTTTTACTTTCCAAAGTGTGAAAATCCCGGTTGTGCCTTCGTTGTCCCACTTCACTTATCTGGCACATCCCACAAATGCTGAATATGACTAAGATAAGCTGTATTAGGAAGCTTCAAACCACTTAACATCACACTCACGAGGAGTTTTGATCTACGGATGCTTTACATTAGACTGAACACTTCAGAACATAAAGGAGGATTCCTTCAGTAATCAGCTCTCATATTCAGGCTCTCCAACAACTCAAATTACTGCGTCAGAACCCTCGTTTTGTAATTATCACGAAACACCACATGGCAACAATGAGCACACTGAGACTAAAAAAAAACAAGCGTGCCACTGTTTTATTGCCTAATATCAAAGGTTTAATGCAGCTCGAAAATTCTGTATTTATTTTGTCGGGACCAAAAGTTGTCAGTTGTAATAGAGCGAAAGCATAAGAGTTTAAACGGTTTTTCTAGCCCCCCCCTGGTTGAAGCACAGAGGGTGTGAAACTAACAGTTTCTCTGCCTCCACCCCGCTGACATGAACCATCGAATGGCTCAGCCTGGCTGCCGTTTATTTCTTAAAGAAGACCCCCGGACCTTTATTCTTGGACCTGGATCGTGATCCTGTAAGTCAAACTGTTTGTGTCCTCAGCAAGCGTTCATATGTTTGAATCCCGCTATTACAGACAAAGTTACAACTGTTTTCTAGATTCTTCAAAAAATGTGTCAATATAGGTTTTGCCTTCTCCTTAAGTCTGTCTGAAAAGTACTGCTCTTGTGTCCCCACACACACATATGCAATTAAGATAAGATTAAAAGTGATCAATCATTTACAATCCCCAATAGTTAACTTTCTTCCTTTAAATCCAGTCTCGCTGCCACTGAAACCACAAAGTAAAATGTCTCTTATCTGTTGTGTTATTGATGAGTTTCAGAGAAAACATCAATAGCCTCCAGCGCCGCCACGGAGCAGCGTTTCTAACTCGCTGACCAGCGCGGAGCATCGCCGCTCCACTAAACGCCGCCTCCTTTCATTCCCCCAACCTGATTGCCTTGTTTGACTTTCCCAGTTAAAAATAATAAATCCTGCAGCTCCGGTTTCATAGCAACCGACTGTTTTCCCCCCCGTTTGTTTGTGAAAACTATTCTGCTCCTCTGCGAAGCCCCCCCCCCTGTCTGGAGGCGCCTCCGGCTGCCCACGGTTGCTGCCCGGCGGGGTCCGCGGGAGTCACCCCCGGGGCCCCGCCCCTCGCTCGCCTGAGGTCCGCGAGGGGGGCTTTTAGACCAGCGCTCCGACACCGAGGAAGCCTGCAGCTCATCAATATTGCAGGGAGCTAAAGTAGGCTGATGGCGAACGGCAGCGGCGCCGAGGCCTAATCAAGCGTCGCCGAGCCTCCAAACGGCGGCGGCAGTGCTCTGGGTTTTGGGGGGGGGGGGGGGGTTCCGCTTGGTGCTTAATAAATGATGAGAGAATGGAGGCCTGATTGCACATCTTACAGGGATGTAAAGACGACGCGTCATGATGTTCCTGAGGCCTGACATGTCGGTCACTCAGGGAAATCCTGGACAGCTTCATGCTACGACTCGGCAGCGAGATGAAGAGGGACCCTCGATGACCACAGATCCGATCTCACTCTCTCATAAAGCTCCAAGCACCACCTGTTTATCTTTTTGTTTGGTGTAGAGCAGCGAAAAAAAAGAGAAAGGAATGGAAGCTGCAGCTCAAATGGATGGAGAAATTACCTTTATTTCAATTATAGAGTATGGATATGACTGACTTTGAACACAGCGGGGGCGCGGGAGCTCCTGCGCGCTTTTCTCTTCATTATGCGGCGCTACCTCAGCGACAGCCTACAGTGCCGCAATAAAAGACCAATGAACGGTGCACATCCTGTATTGATTTGTTTGCTGAATATCAGAGTGAATTTTCAGATGTATTTATAATGGCCTTATTAAAGCCCCCTTTGATCTAAAGAATGCAACAATAACAGAATCGTCCGTGTTGTTTTGCAGCCGTGGAAAAAAAAAAAAAAAAAACACGCGGCGGCAGAAATGTCAATATTAACTGGAGCTTTTTCTGTTATTTTTCCTTTTAATCATACAATGTAATCTGTTTCAAAGGTGGGAGGTGGGCCCCGCAGTTCTTCTTCTTCTCCATCATTGATGCGAAGCCGTCCGTCCGCCGCTGCGGTTCCACGCACGCTTATGTTCCTTTCTTTTTTGGGGGGGGGAGGGAAGATGCAATATTCTATTTGAAATACAAACAGCTTTAATTATTGAAATTGATGCAACGTTTGACTTTGAACGAGGCCGTCCGCTGTTGACATTGGAGGGAGAGACGAGAGGGGGCCACGAGGACGCCCGGCACTCGGCCACTTGTGCGGTGGTCACATCGCTCGGAGGTGACTCTCGTCTGCTCTGAAGCGGGCGCACACAAAGACAAGTGAGCTGATGAGCTGGTGATTAATGTGAGAGGGTTTTAAGGAAGGATGAGGATCAACTCGCGCTGCTTGTTTTTTTTTCTCCCCCCCCCCCTTCGGTCCAAATGATGCTCGAGTGGAGTCGAATGAAAGAACAAATAAAGGAGACAACATCAAGTGAAACTCGAAAGACTCTCAATGTCATGTTAATCATGGAAAAAGAAGAGGTAGTGTCGGTCTGAATGCTGAGATGTGGGCGACGAAAGAGCCGAGATCACTCCGAGGAACAATTACGAAGCAGGAAGTAGACAAAGCGGTAAGCGACCACCGTCGACACAACAAAACCCTTCAATCGCTCAGTGATTCGTTCGTCTTCTTTGCTTCTCCCTATGAGAGTCTAGGAGCTGCAGCTGAGACCACCTCTCACTGAAGGCAGGAAAGGCCCCAAGAAGGCTGCCAGTTCACCACAAAACACACACAGACACACAATCGCACTTACGTGCAATTCAGAGTTGTCAAATGACCCTTATATGCATGTTTTTAAACTGTGGGAGTAAATCCAGCCACACAGGAAGAACATGCAAACTCTGTGCAGGAAGGCGCCTCACAGGTTCAGACCCGGCACTTTCACACAGTGAGGCAAGGCAGAAAACCGCTACACTGTCCTTCATCTGTATCCGTAAAAGGGAAACAGAAAAGCAAACTGATTTAGGAATTCGTCTTCGGTGTCTTAAGGGCATCTCGTCATGGAGACTCAGTCCAAGCCAAACGTATTGGAGCAGTTAGCGCTTCGGGCTGCAGCGCCCCGGCACACCAATAATAAATACGGCGCGGCCAAAGTTTCAGCGGCGAGAAGGTTCTGTGTCAAGAACTGTGTGGGCGGATGTTTCAAAGTAATTGGACAGACTCGCATGAAGTCAAACCAAACCAGCACCAACCTTTCGCTGCCAATGAGGGACTGAAGCGCCGGAGCCGCAGACACTGGTGGGAGACGCTCGGCCTGTTCATTGACGAGGCCGCCTCCTCCTCCTCCTCCTCCTCCTCCTCCTCGGCTCTGTGTGAGAGACCTGTACAGTCCCCAGTTCTCCCCCGTCAATAACGAGTGGACTGGATGAAACATGGGCCATCAGGATGTTCTCACCGGCATCCCCGTCCAGCTGCAACACTTTTCCAGCTGAGGCTTGAGTTGTGTTTGACCTGCTCCCACATTCATAGTCGCCATGTACCTTTTTCTCCTGGTACTCCAGTCCCCCCCCCCCCCCCCCGAACAGCCCAGGCAGATAAGAAGAACTGGTGTCTTGAACAAGAAGCATACTGTTGGTCTGAAGTGGAAACAAACAGCTGTCTGTCACGCCACAGCTGGTGGCGACCCATCCATCCACCCCGGCCTCCTCCTTTCACCAATTGTGCTGTCACTTTACCACATTACCTTTTTACCTCTGACACCTAAATGCACGTCTACTTATTTATCCTACACATGCAATTCCAAAAAAGTCACTAAATCATCGCAACAGGCTGAACGATGGCGCTGTATCAGAAATTCAAACATATTTGCACATAAACCTCATCCATAAACTGTCACTCACCCCACTTTTTCCAACACGAGGTGACATTTGCTGTTTGTTATATTTGGCTCAATAAAGACGCGGTTTTCGCCGCGTTACCAGGGGTGACGGCGGGCTCGGCTGCGCAGCTAATGAAAGCTGACATAAGGATTGAATCAGTATTCATGAATTTGTCTTGTCGCTGACACCGAGCTATTGTTTAGGTATTCCACGCGCTCAAATAAATAGCTGCAAAACTGCCGGCGCGTCGTCTCGCGAAGCAAATTCTTCATAACGATTTTTTTTTCGTGGAAAGTGAATCTCAGATAAGACCCGTGCAAGCCTGGACACGGCAGATCTCCCTGGCGCTCTTCTTTTTTCTGGTCATCGCTGTGCCGCACAGCTTTTTTTTCAGTGTTGTTATCATCTCCACACTTTCCTATCTCAACTGTGGCTCAGTATAAATGTGTTGGGTGCTTTTTTTTTTTTTTTCAAACCAAGAATCTGTTGGTTCCCATATTTAGGGAAACTTGGTCTCAACCCAAGAATATCATTTGACTTGGCAGGCCTCTCCCGGCAACCAGTTGCTACTGCCTTCTGCCTTTGGAGATGAAAAAACAGCAACAAATTTACCCTCCTTATGGATTCAATCACTTGGAGCGATGGAGTGAGGCAATCTATATTTATAACACTTCCTCCTGCTGGACGTGCACATACGTACCTGGTTCGCATTAAGCTTGCAGGAGTTGGAGCCATCTTCAGTCTCTTTTCAGAAGCAGTCGAAGGGCTTTTCTCTCCTTTACCAGCGAGCGAGGACAAATAAAAGAAAAGACCGGCGTGCGGGTAATTCGATCCTGGAACACGGCGGCGGGAAGATTCGATAAAAAGCAGCCCCGACGGGGGCGTCGCATGCTTCCCGTGTACGACAGTCGTGCTTCCTGATTGGGGGGGGGGCTGTTCGGGCTCGCCAACCAACACAAACGGCCGCGGCTCCGTTTTCCTCCGCGGGTTGACGAGGTGCCGGCGAGGTGCGCCGTATGGAGTAGCCAGAGTAAACTGAGCCGTGATTGCTCGGAGCCCAAACGCTTCCATGTGAGCCGACCGGCAGGTCCCCGGAGCACTCCGGGGCGGCGGCAGTGTTTGGCTAAAGCGCGGCTCCGCACCACGCTGGAGCCGTGAGGCCGACTGACTTGCGCAAATATAATTCCAACATGACATGAAAATGCTTCATGCTGCTCGCAATGTTTTCCTTTTTTGGCGGGAGTCAGTGACACGGAAAAGTCATTATACAGGCAGGAGTTGTTGTTGTTCCACAAATAAGTTTGCTCAAGGTGGGTTGAGCAGAATTTCCTCTCGCTGAGGTTCAAACGTTCACATGGTGGTACGTTTTTCTGTACGTTTTTAACTGTGAAATCATGTTAAACTGTGAAAACTGACGCACAGTGAAGAAACAAACACTAAGTGAACAATAACTGAGTGAGCAGATGAAACTGTTGTGGTTCTTGATCCACCATCAACAGTCTTTTTACAACAGAAGCGCAACGTCACAAGAGAACTCAGTTAAGACATCACTGAATGCCTCCGTGTGAATCACATGGCTCGCCTCTGCCTTTGGGTGGCCTACAAGTTTAACTCTTGCCGCCCCCCCCCCACCCCCTCCTTCCTGCCCTCGCCCACCCACCCAAAAGACCAATTCCTCTGGATCTGCCCATTTGAAAACATCCATAAATCGTTTCATTCAGTAAAAAGAGAACTCGGCAGAGATGTCAGCAGAATCTCTCTGCTTCTTCTCTCCGGCCAAGACAACACAGAACGTTCTCTCTGAAGGCCGCGGTTTTTCATCGGCGGCACGCTGCAGGCCAGCAGCAAGGGCGCTGGTTTGGCTGCGTTGCCAGACAGGAGACAGAGGAGGGAGGGGGAGAGAGGGCAGGTCGAACAGTTGTATTAGTTTAGGATTTCATAGATCATTAGAGAGCGGACCGACTGGGTTTATCCGCAGCTGCTGCGCGGTGCGGCTCTGCCAAAACAGACGCCTCCTCTGTCGCAAAACCTGAAAGACGGGACTGAGGGGGAAATGAAGTCCTTTTCTTTCCTTCTCATAAGCACAAGCAAAGCATTTGTCACATGTCGCCCTTTGTGTCCCTTCTGATCATGTCATGAGACTGAGGCCAGCAGTGGTTTTAAGGAAGCCAAATGAAGCACAACAGAGCGACGCTCGGTCCCGATGACGAATCGGATCGTTTCGGAGGACTGGAAATTCAGACAAACAGCAAATAAATAAACAATTGCATTCCTCCAAAGACTTCGTTCCTCCACATTTCAGATGCGGCAGCGGCGGCTAATTATAGCCTTAAGTCAGGCGCTTTGATGCATTTTCCCCCAGCAGGATTCCCTGGCTTTTCTTTTCCTGGAAGTGCTTTTCTCTCCGTCCTGAGGTAAACTGGCCGATGGCGCACAGCGGGCTCTGATGGCTGTGAGCATACAGTGTGTTTATCTTTGTGTGTAATGCAAAGAAAAGGGATGCAGTGTGTGTGTGTGTGTGAGAGAGAGAGAGAGACAGAGACAGAGACGGAGACAGAGTTGACCTCCAATGTCTTTCTGTGCAGCCTGCGTCGTGTTCAGGACTCCACAGCTTTGAAGTGACCACAAAACCAGAACTTGCTCATGACATCCTGCAGAAAAAGTGAGTCTCCACTGTAATAAAAAAAAAACAAAAAAAAGAAAACGTCTCTGGTTAGGCGTTGTGGACTCCCGGTGGTGTGGCGCTCCACGTCTTGGCAGGCCCCTCATGCGTGCGCCGGCCCAAGATCAACAGCGAGGCAGCAGAAACCACCCCGGGCGGCGGGCGGGAATCGCTGCCGTCGGGCCCGTCACACGCAGGAGGGTCTGCCGCCGCTGTCACACTGAAACGCACGAAACCGTAAAGTCGCCGGGCCCCCGAATGAAATGCTGGGGAGGGGGGGGGGGGAGGAGGAAGAGAGAGGGGGGGGGGGGTGGACGTGTATACCCTGGGCACTGCCGTTTCCTCTTGGCTTGCGTCCCGGTCTGTCTGCGAGCCCACACCCCACGCAGGCATCCAGGCTGCCTCACATGCAAAGAAGTGCGAATGCAGCGGCGTAAAGCTGAGGAGGAGGAGGGAGGAGGAGGGAGGAGGTGGTGTGGGTGGGTGGCTGGTGGGGGTCAGTGCGAGGGTAGCAGGATTTTCTCCAAGAAGTGACGCAGCTCCCCCCCCCCCCCTTTCTCTCCATCCCCCATTAAAAGTCAACCCAGGGTGACACATGACATCCAGACATGAGGCGGGAGGGGGGGGGGGGATGATAGTTTTCTCGGATGCTCCCCCGATGATGCCCCGGCCGCGTCGGAGGCCTCCGGTCCCGGCGGACCGCCGCTCATGTGTTTCCCATCAGGGAAGTCTGTGGTTACCTTCCTGATTTTGCTGGACTGGAAAAACAGAGCTAATATGGTGTGATCTGGAAAAAGCTTTGATGCCGGGGCTTTACAAATAAACCTCTGCATGCCATATGGTTTGCATTCATCTCTTAATTTATTTCCTATAAATGTCTATTGAATATTCTGCAGAGCCAACATGTGTGTAACCAGACTTGGAAAACAGAAGGCCGTGGAGAGCAGTTTGTGGCAAAGTGTGATTATTATGATGTGTCCTCCTTTCTCTTTCTCTTTCTCTCTCTCTCTCTCTCTCCTTTGCGTCTCTCCGCCTGATCGATGAGCTGCCCGAGTCGCTCCAAAACAAGCAAACAAGAAAACACGCAAACAATCCTCCTCAGGCGTTTTTTTTTTCGAAGGGCTCCTGGCTCGCCTTCCAGCGCCGCGCGCCGGCAACAGAGATGGTTCCACTCGGAGGGCGATTAAATGGCAATGATGGTGCGCCTCGCCATGACTCATCATCTGACAGACTTTTCCCCATTAGGTGGGATATTGGGTTACCGCCGAGGGAGAAGTCAACGGGCGGCCGGCGGCCAGCGGTGGACGCCGCTGGAAGCCAGCGTTTCCAGAACACAGCAGACTTTCCTAAGGCGGCGGGGACGTAAGACGCTTTCTGCATGCAGTTTTGCCGTGGTCGACCGGGGGAGGTGGGGGGGGGGGGCGAGGTTTGTCCTCGGCCTGCTGCCTCGGCGGGTGTTAGAAACACACGTTCCAACTATGCACCGCTTTTCCTACACTGTGGGCCACCAACATGCAGACAAAACAGCACTGGCACACGCACACGCACGCGCACACACACACACACACACACACACACACACACACACGGTAACTGTGTCAGCAGGATGGTCCGCAGCCTGACATCGACCAGGGAGCTTCTCATTTGGAGGAAATACAGCAAGCGGCGACACCACTGCGAACCACGCCTTCATTCATTCGTCTTGTGTGTGTTGGAGCTGATCCCAGGTCACCCTGGGTGAAGGTAAAGTACACAAAGGTTACACACACATAGAGATGTGCAGGCAGTTTGAATCTTGAACTGACCTCGTGCATGTTTTTAGACTGGACACCCTCACAGACATGAAAACAAAAGGTGCAAACACACGACCCCCCTCTGATTGTGAGCTGAGACCGCCAACCAGCCCACCACCGAGCGGCCTGCACGGCAAAGCACGTAAACGCCTCGCCGGCTTTAACCTTTTGAGCCTGCAGCAGCACGACGTCATGAAGTTCGAGCCGCCGCGCACCGTCATTTTCTTTTTGCGCCCAATAACGTAAGCAAAAAAAGGACAAGCAGCAGATTCGAATTCAGGAACCAACAAAGACGGAGCGGCGGGCACGCCGCTTGCGCTTCGGACACTCGACCATGGAGCAACAGCGCCACGCGGCATTCGTTGGCCACCTCCAGCCGAAGAGCGAGACGCGTGCGGCCGCTTCCGGCAGTGTTTCCGCGCCAACGCTGCGCCGCACACAGAGCGGCGCGCTATTAAAGGAAGCACTTGCAGCGTGTGACACTTCTGCAGCAAACAGAATATTCATGGCCGTCCCTCCGGTGCCACCAAACACAGTTCAGCTGGAGATAGTGCAGTCCTGTATTTACTTTCGGCGGGGCGCGCGCAGGAGAGGCTGTAATCACTGATTGAAATGTAAATGTGAGGGAGCTAACTGGAGTATCGGGGGGCCAGCCAGCGCGCCGAGTGGAGATATGGATTGCAATCTGTCGGACAAATTTTTTCTCATCGGACATTATGTAAATGGCAGCGTAAGTGACTGGTAGGATTGGAAACAAAAAAAAAAAAAAAAAAAAAGTCGATGCAGGAGGCGATAAGTGAGAGTGGTTGACAGAGTGGTTCAGCTTCTCCGCGGATATTTTGAATTCCGGGCTGATAATTTGATCATGCAAAGTATATTCATTACATAAGGGCCCCTGCATGCTAATAGAAGACATCCAGTGTTTTATAAAGTTAATATTTGTAAGAGGAGGGAGGGGGGCGGCGGGGGGGGGGGGGGGAGAAAGTACTTAAAACAAAAATGTTCTGTCCATTGGATTTTTTTTTCAAACCCAAACTTCAGTTTATTTTTTATTTATCGCAGCGTGCTGGACTGAACCAACAACCATCTGGTTCCAATCTGTTTTAAAAAATGACACGTTCAAAACTGGGATTGATTTTCATATCTTACGATTGTTTAAAGAAACATCAGACCTCTTCTTCTTCTTCTTCTTCTTCTTCTTCTTGGCTTTGTTGGTCTCAGCGAAACATGAGTGATTTCAACTCAATTATTGCGCTCACGAGACAGCGCTCGCCCCCTGGTGGTGGAGATGATGATCACAGACACAATGATGAATATCAGGTAATACTGTAAAAATGGAGCGCAGTTCTTACTACGACACATTTTGATCGATGGAGGAAACTGTGAATATCTTACTACAAGTAATCAGGCTAACATAAACACATGGAACAAATGTGACAAACAGATTCATACATTTTTGTCGAAAGTGCTGAAAGGAAGTATATTTTGATAAACATGATCTTTACAACTTTTTTTTTCTTTGTTTTTTACATTTCTCTTTCAAATGATCTTCTACGAACCAAATTTCCCATCAGCCCCCACCGGAGAGGTCCGATCACAGAGAGGTAAGCGGAACACGTCGGACCGCCGGCTCAGACGTGTTTGCTAACAACACGGGGTCAGAGGGGGTGGGCGGTGGTGTTGATGGTGGAGTGTGTTTGTGTGCGACACCTTGCTGACGTCGCCGTGCAGCGACAGGCCCGCCGTCCTCCCTGGAGTGTGGCAGCGCCCAGTCATGTCTCCGAAAGACCTCTCTGCTGGCAGCGTCGCTTCAAGCATTGCGGAAATTCCGCAAATCCCGTTTTATGCTGAATAACACAGCATAGCGCCTCTTCTCAAAGCCACGTCCTCACATGGCTCCACAACAAAGTTTATACTTGAGAGTCTGACTTCCTGTATTTTCACATTAAAAGTTGATTTTATGGTTGGTCGATCCGCTGAAGACAACCGGCGTTTGTTGACAGGCGTTTTACTTTGAAGCGGAGTGAGAGGTTGGTGCGTACGGGGTGTCACCGTTGTCGTTTTACGCTTCACTCAGTCTGCTTGCCTTTTATTTTAATCAGCGAGCTCTTCACTGCAAAATTACGTGATAAATCGTTGTACCGAAATAACCTTTTATCTGTTTTGTTCTCTGACCCTCAAGAGAAGAATAAGTCGTTCATTCCATGAGGAAACGAGTCCTGTTCTGGTCTAACTCTAATCTGGGACTTAGCTGGCTCTGAAGAAAGCAAAATTGATCTTAAATAAGTTGCGAAAGTGTAGAAATGTACATTTAACTTCATCGCATCGCATCCTTTCCCAAGTGTAGCTCTGAGCACCCCAAAAGGGGGGCCTCCTGGCTTTAAAGTCCATCGTCAATATGAAAAGTATGATTTTTGTATCAGAAAATCGGTCCGAGGGGGGGAAGTGAAGTTCCAGCTCGGCTTTGAAGCGAGTCCGGCCTCGCCGAGCGAGAGCTGCGCCTAAAAAACCTCGATCTGACCTGAAATAGCTTCAAAGTGAACTCCCGCCTGACAGCTTCACCCCGCACCCCCTCCCACGGCGGCCTTGACACGAGGACGGTGGCGGGTTCGTCGGGGCGGCGCGGCCCGAGTCTGCGTCCTGCCCCGTCTGTAAACAATAGGGGTGTGGATTAGTGTGGAAACAATGTGTTTATTTAAAAAGGCCACTTCCTGTATGGACTCGGCCAGGCTCCCATTAATTTTATTGGCGGCGGCTCCTGTTCTGAAAAAGAAAATCATTGTTCGGAGGGGGAGGCGGGCGACAAAACACGGCGGGCCGCGCGCCGTGTTCCTGCATGATAGCACGGCGGCGTTAATGGGAGCTGTTTGTGCTTTTATTTAATCACTCCCCAAGATCTGAGCCGGGCAGGAAAAAAACAAACCGGCAAACATTCGGGGCTGTTTTCGTTGAGGCCCGCCGCGTCGCGCTCCACGTGTGAGCTTCAGAGGGTGGGGTGGAAGGGGAGGGGGGGGGCAAAAAAAGAAAAAGGAAAGGCAAACAATTTTTCTGCTTAGTCTAAACTGCCATCAGCGGTCTGCAAGAATCCGCCTGCAGGGCCTGAGACGGAGCTGGGGGGGCTGTGGAGCCCAGCAGCGACGCCCCCCCTCCCTTACCCCCCCCCCCCCCCCATCCCCAACTGCCCCAAAGCCACATCCTGTCCAAAAAGGAAAAGACTTGCACTTTCTCCTCGGGAAGAGCACGCGCACACTCACGCATTCCCGGTTTCCCCGCCAATCCCCCCCCCCCTCCTCCGCCTAACCCCCACCCTCGCACCTCCGTCCCGCCTGCAGGAAAGTTGCGAGACAAACGAAAAAACTCCTCACGCCCGTCGCTTGCCGGACCCGCCGCTCGTCGCATCGCCCGGGAGGCCTCGGCGGAGTTTAGGAGTTCTTTCCTGAGACTGACAGATATGAGGGGTGGGGGGATGGGGGTGGGTGAAAAGGCATTAAGAATAAGCAGCGCAACCTTCGCACATCCAGACGCACGCTCGCGGGCCAGAGAGTAACAGGTAAACTCGGGGGAGGGGGGGGGCTTAAGCCCTAGTTAGGCATGTAAATCCCACCCTTTACAGGCAGAGCGCTCCAGTAGATCCCTGTCAATTTCCTGCAGCTGTGCTCGGGCGGATTTACATGAATACACTCTATCACTAGCGCTTAGCCCTCCTGTGTTATACATTGACTCACTTTTGGGTGGGTTATAAAATTGGTTATTCCCCCCCCCCACCCTTTTTTTTTGTCTTCCACAAAGAAGGGGGGGGGGAGGCTTTATTTACGAGCCACCCAGCATGGCGCCTTTTGTAAATTGACTCCTCAGTTTTGTCCACAGGCCAGCCACGAGGAGGGTGAGCCGCCTGCTCCCCGATAAGCTGGCAGAACCTATCAAACGCCGGCGAGGAGATAGCGCTCTGTATTTCTGTCATGCTTTATCATCAGCCGGGGTGAAACTAAACCGCTGCTAAGCGGCAGTAGAGGGACCATTTCCCTGGATTACAGGCGTCAACTTTAATTTCAAAGACCACTGGTGTATCCAGGGAAGGTGCAGGCTTCGCTTGCCACAGATTGGCAGCGGAGCGCCGACCCCCCCCCCCCCCCCCCCGCCCCCACCGCCACTCCGATAAGGGCCCCGGTAGCGTTGTTCGCATTCACCGCGGGGGCCTATTGATCTCCGAGCCGCTGGTTCATTTCGTGAAATACAAGGCGCGCGGCGTTTTGGAGCGAGCGAGCGGCGGCGCGGCGCCCGTGTTCAGCGTGCCGCGCGGCGTCCTGTGCCAAGTTGCACACCACGGGGGTGGGAGAGGGGGGGGGCGGGGGGCTATTTGTCAGGAAGTCATCAAAGAAGGAGGCGACAGTTCAAGCTTTCCCCTGTTTTTCTTTTTGTCCTTTAGAGCTTTAGAAGATGTTTTATCATGTCCAACAAGGCAAGTTCATTCTACCAGCCATTCAAGGTGCTCAGAAGAAGATAAAAAAAAGAAAGAATACATTCAAGTGAAACAATAAACTTCAGTCTGACATCATTTACAAGACAAAAGCAACCAAAGCAAGACAATAAACTCGTGAGAACGCGACAAGAATTTCTCAAAAAAGAGCGAACAGAAAGAAGAGAAAAGTAGCCAAAGACGATCTCAACAAGAAGTTTTCATGTTCTTTTCGACAAGTGAACTGAACAACGTCACGGTTGAAGCCGCTCGACTAAGATCAGAGCTAAGCCAACTGCTAACTACCCCTCCACCCTCCGTGGGTAGCAGCACATGAAGCTCTGGCTCCAACCAAACATCTCCCGCCTTCATTTCTTTCCTTTTTTTTTTTCATATTTTCCCCGCTGACCAAATTTATGAAAAGCATAATCACAACATGAGGGCCCTCTTATTTTATTATCAGTGGGTGTTATTATTAGAAAACCATTTCAGATGATATGTCACATGGGAACAAATATCATTTACAAACCACTAATGACTTGCAAACACTCCTCTAGCCTCCGGTGCCGAGTGACGCCTTCACACAGTGTGTGCTCGGCTCGCCTCTCTACGGGGACGTGCGGTGGGACGCCGCCGCCGCTGCCGCGCCGCCGAATCAAACAGAATAAACAGGAAGCTCCTCTGTGCCACGGCGCGGGGCCGTACGGTGGCAGCCAGGCATTAATTCTTAAAAATAAGCCCATTTAAAGCTGTCATTACGGGCCGCCATCTAATGGTGTTTTTAAGGTGTGTCTCTGTGTGTGTGTGTGTGTGTGTGTGTGTGTGTGTGTGTGTGTGTGTGTGTGTGTGTGTGTGTGTGTG
>JASSRZ010000072.1:1743811-1754085 GCA_032164315.1 Malacoctenus gilli | reverse complement strand
ACACACACACACACACACACACACACACACACACACACACACACACACACACACACACACACACACACACCCTGTTTTTTATCTTGTTATTTCAAAACTGTTTGTCTTTGCCGGGAATGAATAGTCAATGTCATGTTTCTAAAAACCCCCGATGACGGCGTCTTTGTCACGAGGCGCGGCCGCTCCTTAACAAAACACCAGGAAAATAAATAAAGAAATAAACTTCTTGGCCAAACAACAAGTATTGACTCCCTATCAAGTAACAGCCGGTTGCACAACGGCGAGTTCACAGGCAGTTTACGGACAATGGCTCCTGTGTTCGTGCAGTCTGAGGGAGGCTGCCACCGAGGTGCCAATCACTCCGGCGCGGGACGGGCAGCTGGAGGGCAGCGGGTGGATCCCTGACTGTGGACGGTGTGGTGGGACGTATTTAGGGGGGGGGTGCGTGCACTCGAGAAGAGTACATTGTAACTACTGTGAAGCTACAAGGCGAAAATTAGTCGCGACGTGTGAAGATTTACGGCAAGAGTGTGCTGAGTCACTCCAACAATGCATAGAATGTTGTCACATACTTCACAGCTGCTTTGTTCACGCTGACTGTGTAAATCTGTGCTGAGGGTGGAAGCAAGTGTCTGGCAGTGGCAGGTATCGGAACAGACACGGTCTTACAAAGCCGCCTGACGTTCGGGACACCTTTGACGCAAAGCAGACGTGGTTGTTTGACGTTGTTCTTCCAGATTTTCAAAAGAAGATTGAAGGGCCCGTCTGAGGCTGACGAGCTTCTGAGAAGCTCACATAAATGAGATAACTTCTACTGTGAATGATAAAGAGTTGTTGCAAACTGAGCTTAACCGTATGCAGCTGATCAATAAAATAATAAGTGATTGATTTGCCAAATTTTTATCAAAGACTGAGGACACAGAAGGAATGACGGATGGGCAAACGGATGGACGAGGGCGTGGGGGGGGAGGACTGGACGTTGGGGACGGAGGCGAGGTACTGACCCTGAGTGAGGGAGTGCAGCGGCAGGCCGGTCTGTCCGGGCTGGATGGTGAGCAGCCCTTGCCTCTGAAGGTTGAGCAGGTGCTGCTGCTGGACCTGCTGGACCTGCAGGAGCTGCTGCTGGAAGGCCAACTGCTGTGCCGACACCTGCTGCTGCGCGCACACACACACACGCGGGAAGACAGGGAGAGAGGCACACTATCAGCATACACATGCAAACGCCGTTGACGCAGAGACAGAACAGCCAGTGCGAACATGTAAATTGGAATTTCAGGTTTGTACACATTACAGTAGGCCGTTTAAGATGAACCGTTCTCAGTGGGAGGCCACCGAGTTACACTTCAG
The DNA here is from genome assembly GCA_032164315.1 of Malacoctenus gilli. Lineage (NCBI taxonomy): Eukaryota > Metazoa > Chordata > Actinopteri > Blenniiformes > Labrisomidae > Malacoctenus > Malacoctenus gilli. The sequence goes on along the minus strand of JASSRZ010000072.1, from coordinate 1,752,738 downwards.
AACAACATGTTCATTCATTAAAAAAAAACAAAAAAAACCATATAAAAGTGATGGATTTTCTCGCGCAACAGAAGCAGCTCAACTTTTATAAATTTCGCCTTTCAGAGGGTTTCTTCCCCCCCCCCCATTGTCTGGCCCCACTTAAGACAGGTAGACTATACATCTCTCTCCCTGCTAATTAACGAGGAGTCGCGCAGCAAATGACAAACAACGAAACAACATAGTTAATCATTCATAATAAGAGCCACAGGAATTTAATTACAGCCATTCATAATTCAGCAAACAACGTGTGACTAAATCAAAGTGCTTAATAACCACACGGGCAACTCTTGCAACTCTCCCAGGAACGGCGCTGCGCTCAGGGACATGCTTGTCCTCCCCCCCAGCTCCCCCCAACCTGCACGGCAAGCTGCGTTCAATCACGGCGCCGCAGACCGAAGGTGCGATCGCAGGCTTGTGAGTCTGACTGTGCGCCGGCTGTTTCCTGGAGAACCATTTAACCCAGGGGGGTCTGTGCCCCTCTACGATCAGAAGGCGCATCGGTGGCCCCTGAACACCGAACCCGAGTGGCCCGGTGCCGCTGAACATACGAAACCTTCCGAATGAAGACAACACGGCTTGGAAACTTGGAAAAGCTGCCAATATTTTCAGAATTAAAGTGTCTGATGAGACTAAATTGGAAAAATCTATTTTAAAAAAAGAAGGATGTCTAAAATTAGTAACAAAAGAACCAAATTTTGGGGGTGTAGCCGGATGAATTTAAATCTTTTTCTCTCTTTCTTTGGATGAATCCATCCTCAACCGACTGACATCAAGGATCCTGAGAATGTCAGCCTGCAGAGAGCGACAGCAGGGAGGTAACCCAGCCGGATTTACGGGACAAAGTAATGAAACGCTCCAATCATGACCTGTCAAAATTGTCGCCTTCAACTGAGAGCCGAGAGCTCCTTTAAAGGATTATCTGCTGTGGAACACAATTGCAGATGAGATACAATAGCAACAACTGTTGATTTAAAAGCAATTTTCAAAAGCCACTGGGAGCCGCCACGGAGAGGCAGAGGAGCCGCTGGGCTGCGCGTCCCAGGTTACGCAAAACGAGTGTGTGTCCGTGTAAAAAATTGTCAAAACGTGTAGACTCTGATGGGATGACAAAGTGAGGAGAGTGCAGGAGAAAACGGGTAAAAAAAAAAGACAAAGTCAGAAGAATAAATAGAAGGAAATTATCTAATATCCCCAATCTCCTACGAGTCAAAACAAATGAGCGATGCTATTTAGATAACAGGAGCACAGAGGAGAGCGAGAGTGAGATGACTTTTAACTCTTTAGCCAACACCCGGTTTCTATCTGTCGTTACGGATTACAGATGATCCGTCGGTGCGTTACTCTCTCTGCCCTCTGACTGATAGGACCGGTATGTGTGAGACTCAACAGGATGCTGCGTCTGTTTATGAGGTACACAAGGCCAGTTGTCAGGCGGGTGGAAGGCAAGGGGAAGGGTGGAAGGGGTGGAGCAGGGGCACTAAAAGCAGTGCTGGGGCTGCCAAGCCTGCGCGCCGCACCCTCTCACCAAACACAGGATACACCACTTTTGTTTACTTCTCACAATTGAGTGCGTTACACAAAAAAAATAATAAAAGATCTCGGCGCAGCGCGGCAGCCGGGGCACCTCGCTGGCGGCTCTGGAACTACTGAAACAGCCAGATAAAAATGAGACCCCCCCACCCCCACCCCTACCCTCCACCAGCAGCCTCCACCCACCCGTTTTTCCAACCTGTCACGAGGTTCAAGCCAAGTGTACGCTGTCCAAACTGGAAAGTATAGCAGAGTCATTCCTACCTAAAACACGTCGGCCCACTCAATACGAAGCCCACTCACCTGGATGGCAACATTTCAGGGAGATTTAGGGGCTTCGTTCGCGACTGGGCAGAAAAAGTCCAGAAAACAGCAGCGGAAGGGTGTTTTGTTTTTTTTTTTTTACATGAAGGCCGAAGAATGGTCTTATTGGTGTATAATGCCAAAGATCCTCTTCCTGATACTGCCAGGAAAGCTAATTCCAAGACATTTAATCTGAAAATGCTCTTTCTTATCTGACACATTGAGGTGGTGAACTCTATAACCCCGCAGCAGGCGAGTTAAATGCGCCTGAAATAAAGATCGTCATCAGAAGTAAAAGTGGAAGAAATTCCAAGCCCAGCATGAAACAAAATAAACTTCTCAGGGCCACAAAACAAAACCTGAAGGGGTCTTTGCAGCTAAATTCACCGACTCCTGTTAAGCAGCTTCTGAATTATTTTGTCATGAAAAGGAAAAAAAATGTTTGTTTTAATCAATTATCACAATCCTTCTTTATTTATCGTAAGAGTGAATTTATTTTAACTGTGTTTTTTCAATCTTCTTCTGCAGACAAATACCATAAGATTAAACAAACAGGTGAAAGCAGAGACCTCAAACTTCATTTGTTTCCCCCAAACAGTGGCAAAAAGACTCATTTATGGCCATTATTTTTAGACGGAAGAAAAGAACTAAAAAACATGAAAACTGGAGAGGGAACCTTTTTAATTGAACCCAAAGATGAGAATCCTTCGTTCCTTTTAAAAACCAAATCTGGGAAAAGCCCCCCCCCTCAGACACAGCCACGGTCTCCGCCGGCTCCCACTGCGTCTTCCCCCTCCTGTGTCGCCCATCTGAAAAACGCTTATCTGTTAATGCGAGTATTATTGGATCGATCGAGAAGAGGGGGAGGAACTCTGGTGCGGAAAAAAAAGAAAGAAAGGACGACTCGTCAGACGTGTGCGATCAAACCCAAAAATAGGGGAGGGGGGGGAGTGAGAAAGTGAGAGATGAAGAGGGAAATCTCAGCGAGGTTTCAGTGCCTCTCAGGATGCAGGTGGCCCTGTGATCTCCTCTGATCTGCCGTTTATGAAAGATGGCTTCCCCCCCTCCCTCCCTCCCTCCCTCGCCGTCTATCGACGCGAGAGAAGTTCATCACGTCGTCTGTGATTCTGCGTTCGCCCCGCTCCTCCCTGACAAGCCTCAGATAAAGATAATAGTGCTCCGGGGGTGGGAGTTCACAAGGAACAATGTCTTTCATCAAAACGCTAAATAAATAGAGGGTGGCTTTTCAGAAACCAAAAAAAAAGAAGAAAGAAAAAAGGAAAAAAGGGAAGAAAGAAAATCAAGCGCCGCAAATGAATTTAACTCTCTCTCCTCTTTTCCACAATGTGTTTTTTTTTCTTCTCTTCCTCTTCCTTCTAGTCCCATCAGCTGACAGCAGCTCCTGTGCGCTCCCAGCATGCAGACACATTAAAAAGACCCGGACCCAATAGACCAAATAAGAGGTTAACAAGAAGTGGCACGAGGGAGAGGGGAAAATACAGTCCCTGACAAATGATAGAGAGTGGCACTGGCAGGCCCTTTATTGTCAAGCTTCAAATATAAAGTTAAAGATCTTTGAAAAACTAAATTTTGATGTCTTTAAAATAAAAGAGGCACAAAGCAACAACAGGGGGTTATTGTCTGGGAGCCACAGGGGAGTCACTGCATAATTCTTATTCTGTCTTTTGATGGCTGCTCTGAACGCAGCTGAAAAAGAGAGAGAGAGCGAGAGCGAGAGCGAGAGAGAGAGAGAGAGAGAGAGAGAGAGAGAGAGAGAGAGAGAGCGCGAAGGGAGCGATGGGAAGAGAAAGAAAAACATCGGCGGAGGGGGAGAGCCTCTCGAGGCTGCATGCATTTCCTGTGATCATACATAATATGCTTCAAAAGTAGTTTTTTTCTTCTTTGCTCTTTTATTCTCGTGCGCCATTCAGCTGATCAATTGCACCCCCCCTCCCCCTCCCCCCTCCTCCCACTGCTCCTTCCAGTGTTTACATCAGATGCGACTCGGTGACAGGCCCTATCTGAGGCCGAGGAGCTCCGCTGTCACGTTGATTTATGGGAGCATCACGCCACAACTTGTCCAAACTGAAGCCCGCAGTTCATTAATTAGGGAGCGACGACTTTGAAGTTGGGAGCCTCGACAGCGCCGCGCCCGCGCGCCGTGCACGGACGGGTCTGTGCGCCGTGGTTTTTTTTAAAAAAAACATTCGTTGGGGTTTTCATTTTCGGCGCTCTTGAAGTGGGACGAACGAGGCCAAAACCGGAAGAAGAGGAGAAGAAGAAGAAAAAAAACAAAAAATTCCCCAATCGGATTTGAACTTCTTCTGGCCGCACAATAATTTGCTTTGTCCACCGCGACGCCCGTATCCGCTTGTCATTAACGCACGCTAAAACGCCGCTTCCCTACAAGCGAGCCCTGCCGCTGGACTACGGGGGGAGCGAAGGAGAGGAGGGAGAAGCGGTGATGAAGAAGGGGGGTTGGAAAAACCAGCGGCAAACCAGACTGGGAGCGCTCTCTGCACTGATATCTCACAATTACATGCCTTCTCTTCCTCTGCCATTTCCATGTTAATTACCGAGAAAAGCCTCTCAGATTTATACGTTCCCTGTTTCTGCCTCTCTCCCCTCCCGCCCCTTCATTATGTCCGACACCAGGGACGGTCAGCCCTTTGTTGTGCGGGACACTTGTTTACTCGGATTGAAAACGAATCTCGAACAATAGAGCGCGGTGCTGTGAAATATTCCACATTGCGCGTGGGGGACAGGTCCAGAGTATTCTTAGCACAGTATCAGTCAGTTGTTAGCATTTTCCCAGCAAGTCTGACATGCTAATCAGAAGCATGAGTGCACTTGATCCCCCCTCCCCCCCCCCTTCCCCGCCACCAGCACCACCCTCCCCTCCTTTAGTTTCTGCTTTAACCACAGCCTGAAAGCAGATGGAGCTGAGGGAGGGAGCGCACATGCCTTCCATGCTCTGTCTGTCTGTCTGGCGTTGGGGTTGATGGCAGACGCTGCGAGTGATGTCAGCCTACCTCTTTGCTCTGCTTGCTGCCTGCATGTTGCTGCTGCTGCTGTTGCTGCTGCTGCTGCTGCTGCTGCTGCTGGAGGAGCTGGAGGTGGAGCTGTTCCTGCTGCTTCTTGTAGAACTCTTGGAGCTGCTGCTGCAGAGGAGACGAGAGAAGCGAGGCACCACACAAAGTCTGTCAGTCGCGTTCAACCCGGAACAGCGGTTTCGAACAGAAGTCGTCTTGGCGGAAGTTGTGCATGAGAAGAGTTTAATTTCAAACCAATTCGACCACCGCTTCCAACTTGATGGCTCGGCGTGACGCCCTGAAATGAAGAGGCCTGCGCTTCCCGGACGTGGACGCCGGTGGTACATTACCTGCTGTAACATGAGGGCCTGCTGCTGCTGGAGGAGAACCTGGAGCTGCTGAGGGCTCAGGACTTGCTGCTGAAGGATCTGCTGCATCTGCTGTGGAGTTATCACTTGAGGTGTCATCATAGCCACTGACACTGGAACCTACGGACACACACAGGAAGACCAGGAGACGAGCGTTACACGAAATCAGTCCAGCATCACTCAGGGACATGAAAGGTGATTTCAGATTTACGAAAAACTGCGAACTTTCAGAATAAAAGTGCAAAGCAGGTCTTTAATTCTTTTGTTTGTCATCTACAGATCAGATTTTTCCCCCCTTAGAGAAGGCAAAGCCTCAGTCCCCTTGTGATCTCGACTGACCACCAAGTTGGGGAGCCTCGACCGTAAACTTCGCTGCTTCTCGTCTATTCCCACAAGTAGGCAGCGAAAGAGTTCAACCCAATCAGAACCAAGCAGGTGTCACTCTGAAGCAGCCAAAGAATGATCCTGACTCTGTGATGAGCGGTGGAGCTCAACATCGTCATCGTTGAGCGCAACGCGTTGTAAAAGGCAGTTGGGTCTGGATCCGACGCTAAAAATTGATTTCGAGTGTCAGCTTGAAGTGTTACATTGTACCCCGACCCTGCGGAAAACACACAAACACACACACACACACATCTCGAGCCCTCCAACCATTCTGACACCACGCTCCACTGAGACGGGCTCAAGGACATGGCATAGATCAACAATATGCCCAATGTGCCCATCCCGACTGCCATCCACCGCACACACACACTGATAGGGAGCCATGTGACGCCTCTCAGAGAGCGCCGGTTCAAGCAGCCCGGCAGATATGTCATACCTGAGGACGTGAAGGATGGGCTTAAAAAACTGCCGCGGCCTGCTTATGGTGCACGCACGCCGTGTCATGTGAGAACATTTCATTAGAGACGCTGTCAACAGCGATCTATTATTGTGAAGATACGGAGCGCCTGGAGGAGGAGGAGCCACGGCGAACAACACGCAGGGCCCGCTCTCTCTCTCTCCCCCTCTCTCTCTCTTTAACTAACTCCCAGCAGAAAAGGTGTGAGTGCGCGACTCCTCAAAACAAGTGATTTGTTGTGACACTCAAAGAGCCCCCCACAGTTGTCAGGGTGCCTTAATTGCTCCGGCGACATGGGGGGGGGGAAGAGGACGCGGAGTGTGTCTGGGTGCTGCCACTCACCGCTATGATGTGCGGGACCATTAAAAGCTCCTTTCTGTGACATTTGGATGACAAACAGCGGCTCAGATGTGCCCTGATACGATTGTTAACATGTTGTGGCGACTGTTGTGTACGAATACATTAGGATGTATATGCATAAGTGGTGAGAGGGAGACGCGCCGCGGGCCCGGTGGGCCGATGTCAGCGGCTGATAGAGCAGACAGAACGGATGACAGTCCTGTCTTCACCAAGGTTACCCAAATTGTGCGGCCACCTCGCAGCTAATGACACACACCCCCCCCCCCTCCCCTTTGAATTTTTCATTTTCTGAATGTGATTTAGCTGTTTAAAATCTCGTCCGGTAACTAAGGGTGGCTTTTTTTCCCCCCCTCTTCCTCATCACACGCCCTGCATGCATATCACCTTATCCCCCGCCCCCCCCCCGCTCCCCATTGTGGCATAAAACAGAAAAACACAAAGCGGCGCCATAATGAACAGCTTGTAGGGAACACGCGGAGGGAAAAGGGCAGCGGTGTCAGATGGGACGAGGCCCCGGCTCTTGATGCTCGCCGTTAACTTTATTGAGCGCTGCCACGGTAAACGCCGGCTCGGCCCCACCCCGGGACTGACACGGACGCTGACACGGACACACACACGCGCGCGCGCGCGCTCCATGATCTCTCATTTCCAGCCACAGACGGAGCGTTGTGAGCGGGCGCATGCAATATAAACCCCCCCCCCCCCCATTATGTCTTGATATGCACTTCATCTTGACTTTTGCACATGACTTGTCCTGTCATTTGCACGGCCCCGGCCTCCCATTTTTCTAATTTCACAGTCATTATCCATTGAAGTCTTTTTCTCTCCCTCTCCCTCTCTCTCTATTTTAGCTGGGCATCACTAATTTTGATGAACTATTTTGAAGGTCAACCGAACGGCTTTGTCCGTCTGACACGCGACCCTCTTCACGATGTGTGATATGCGGCGCATATCTAAACATGACATTTACCCCGCAGAAAATTTCGACCACGGCATGAAACAATGGCTGCTTTAATTTTGAAACTTTACCCTCCGGTTTCGAGAATTTACAAGTTGTAAATTTGGTCTCATTTGATTCTGTCTGTCATCATGTCGTTATGTTGAGAAAACAGTGTGATGTAGAGCACAACGCACAAAGTAACACACTGGCTTCTACACATATGACAGCTGTGAATTTCACCACTGATTCTTCAGACAGTGAAATCAATCTATAAAAACTACATTACTGCAAACAGTATTTTTGCTTAAGAGTGGCTCGACCAGTATTTGACAATTTCACTCACTGAGTGTAGTTCACATTGTTCTCCACTTCTCTACAAAATCAAAACCATAAACTGCAAGTAAACATACACACAATTGAAACAACTGAACATTTAATCTGTGTTACTGAAGAGGATAAATATCTCATTCCAACAGAGAAAAATGCTGCATTCGCTTGACAGCGTAATTTGCATGAACCTCCTTTCTCGTGTGAGAAATGTGCTTTTAATGTCGATATTGTTACAACAAATTGAGAAATCAAAAGCACATTATTTACAATCGCTCAACGCCAAAAACGGTGAGGAACACTGCAGCTGAGAGGAGTGCTTTTCCTCATGAGCGTGTACAACTGAAGCAGGCAGCTGTGCTCCAGTCCAAAATTGAAGTACTGTGGATCCTAATTGTCCTGATTCTTTACACCTCTTCGCGTCACACTCCCTCCTCGGCGCGCAGTAACAACAGCCAGCACGCCTTCCCTGTGCGCACGGCCCCAGTGAGAGGCTATTACAGAGCCCCTCGTTTTATTACCCATTACTACTGAGGTCATTAGCAGCAAGAGGGATTGTATGCTTCTTAACCTATTGATCAATGTAACTACTACCATTTAATCCTGTGCTGAAGGAGTGAAAATCTGCCCAAGACTGGGTCCTATTGAGTGGAAGGGGCGGGAGGAGCACTTTAACTGAAAAATATTGCCTTGGCCGCTGTATCATGCCCATTTAACGCAAACACAGGACGCCAGTCGCCATTTAGAGCACTCCCATATGGCGCACTACCCCCCCCCCCTTATCTCCTGGATAACATCATGACTCCAGATGATCCGCAAAAATATATCACCATCTAAAGATAGCCTAAAAGGAGACTGGTACTGGGCTAATAACTGGAGGGATCCGCGGAGCCCAGCTCTAATCTGCTGCGCCGATAGGAGGGTGTGAAAAAAAAAAATGAAAAGAGGACATTCTGAGGATGCCAGAAATAGCTGACGTTTATGAATTTCACCAAGGTGTGGTGCTCTCCAGGTGCCTCGCATACATAAACATTCAAAAGCTGGAACATTCTCACACAGCTGCAGAGTGACTGGGGGCGATATACTGTACCAGCACAGGCCTGCTGGCCAAAAAACACACACACACACACACACACACACACACACACACACACACACACACACACACACACACACACACACAC
>JASSRZ010000072.1:1728979-1743634 GCA_032164315.1 Malacoctenus gilli | reverse complement strand
CACACACACACACACACACACACACACACACACACACACACACACACACACACACGCACGCACGCACGCACGCACGCGCGCACACACACACACACACAAGGATCTCAAAATGTGAGGAGTCACAGCTTCAGAGTTAATGAAGATGCTCCCCTCCCTCCTATCACAAGCCAGAGGTCAAAGCCTGGCGAAGAGCAGCAGAGTGAACGAGGTTGAACGATAACCCCCCCCCCCCTCCCAAAGCCCCCAGCTCCCCTTCTTTTACCCCCCGCGCCGAGGCAATTAAGGAGAGCAGCAATGAGGGACAAGGAAGGAAGAAGGGGTGGCGCGAGAGCGGCGCAGTCGCTCCGCTGGCCGCAGACGGTGCAGCGCGGCTGGAAGAGGGAGCGGGAGAGCGGGAGGGGGAATAAAAAGGCAAAAAATGAAGGGAAAAAAAAAAAGAAGAATTATCAAATTTTTATTCTCGTTCCCTGGGGTCATCTTGTTTTGTGCGGGGGGCATCAAATGGAATGAAGAAGTGAAAGAAAAAGAAATAAGAAGCCCAGGAGAAATCACGCCGCAGAGTCCGTTTGATGCTGTTGTTTCACCTTGGCCTCGCTGTGGCGCAAGGAGACAACTTCCCCATCCTGCGCCGCCATCTCCTGCATGAAAATGTCGCCGCAATGAGGATTTCACGGGAGCTATTGTACTTAAGTGATGTGTGAACGTAATTAGTCGCCGACAAGACTGCAAAGACTAATTCCATATTACCCATTCACGATGATTGAAATCTCTCAAGTGGAGAGCATTTATTCCCCCCGGAGAAAGAGGGGGGGAAAAAAAAGAGGTGCAGCCAGTAGATTCACTCCAGTCTGCCTTTTTCTTCCCCCCAATAATAATAATTGTAATATTTTCTGAAATAAACGATGTGTAATTGGGATTTGCTGTTTTAAAAAAAAAACAACGCAAAGAGAATTATTCTGTAAAATCCTCCGAACGTTAGGAGCGAGAATAATTCCTGTCTGGTCGGCCACAATCAGGCAGTTTTAAAAACATTTACAGCTCAGATAAACATGGATAATCACAGCCACATTTTTATCTCCATTTACCATACACTCCATACTTTGTACTGTCAGTGTGTGTGTGTGTGTGTGTGTGTGTGTGTGTGTGTGTGTGTGTGTGCGGGTGCGTGCGTGTGTGCGTGCGTGCGTGTGTGTGTGTGAGTGAGTGAGTGAGTGTGGGAGGGAGGGAGGGAGGAGAAGGGGTGAAGGGGGGAAGGGGGTGGGAGTCAGAAACTCAAATTATTTGCAGCAACTGTAAAAACAAAAGTTAAGATTGCATTTTAATTAACTTGTCGACTACAAACAAACAGGTTTTCGCGGCGGAGCTCGACCCCGGCGAGTGTCGGGTTTAAGCAAACAAACGGCCACGGCGAGCCGAGCCCAGCTCGCGCCCCTACAACAACAGCTTAGCAGCGACCTGGACGCCCGGTTCCCACACTGGAGGCGGCCGCCACTGCAGGTGACCACTGGGCTGAGGAGGGGGGGGGGGGAGCACACGGGGGCACCCTTTCTCCCTCCACCTCAAATACACACACACACACACACACACACACACACACACACACTCAAAGGAACAGACACACACACACACACACACACACTATCTGAAGCTTGTTTTAGGAAACAAATCCAAAATCTAATTTTGACTCAAAAATGCGTCAGCATTTTTATTGCGACTAAAGAATTTTGTGCAAAAAAATTATCAATCCCTCCTCACAGGAAAACGACCTTATTTGGTCAACCGACAAACTCACAGCAAAATGCTGACAGTCACACGTTATGTGAAGCAGTTGCGCTACACAGTAAAAGAAGCTTCCTGACGCATTTTCCTACGTACAATTTTGAAGGCTGTGACACGAACACTGATTGCAGGCATCACACACACCTAAACAATGCCAGTAAATTTAAAACACACACACACGTGTTTAGAGCATCATGTTTATCCTATTTAAAGAGCATTTTAGGCAATATGTCCAAAAATCCTTGTGACTTTTGGTTCATTTTACACCTTTAAATTAAAATATATTGTATTTATGTGACACTAACAACACCATTGAGTTGAAAATATACATTACAAGCAGTTTCACCACACGCCCTTCAAAGTATCACCAACAGTTCTCAGTTCTTGCCTGTTCCTTCTGACATGATGATGTGCCACTCAGTGTCCTGTCACTCTTTCTGACCTTTCAAGCCCCACCTCCCAAGTCCAAGAGCCCCCCCCCCCAAACCCGACGTTCAGGACGGCTCCCGGCAGCTGTTTTTTTTTTTTTTTTGCCACCTTCCTCCGGAAGCGCCTGGCATGTTAAAGAAAAAAAAAAACCAAAACCCTGTGACCCCCCCCCCCTTCACCCCACCCGTGATCTATAACCGAGCGTCTCCCCGCGAAGTTACGCAACGCCGCGCGCTTTCAGATGCCTTATTTGAGTCAGTTGAGATTTAATTAAGATCACAGCCTCTAAAATCCCTTTCAAATGAAACCGTAGTCAAAAGACAATGGCTGACACATCCTCGTACAGATTGTTTCTATTCTCTGCACACCAGCAAGGCAAAAGCTAATCCTTGTTTCCATGACGGCAGACAAGGGGGACACACACACACACACACACAAATTACGTTGCTTCTCAACACTCTTGATGTTGTTGTGTTTTGCAAATTATACAAAGTGTGCCGCTGATTAATTAAATTACAAATGGAACACAGAGTCAGCTGTAGGTTTGTGGCTGAAAATGCCCACCCGTGCTGTGTAAAATGCCACAGGTGACCCCGAGTGTGTCTGATACAAAAATCTTGGAGTGAGAGGCGAGAGGAGACCCCTCTGCGCTGTGTCATCTTGTCCTGATCCCGCCGCCTTAACCTCTCTGGGAACACATGTGCTCCTCAAGTGCTGGGTTCCTATTTGAAACACACTCCAAAGCAATAACGGCGCTTTAGAGGAGGAGGAGGAGGAGGGGGAAGGAGAAAGGAGAAGAAGAAGGGGGAGAAAAAAAAAGCATCTTTCAAGTAAAAACATGTTTGAGCGCGGGAAGAATAAGAGCAGCGAGCAGCTGGTGGCTGACTAGATCACTGCTCAGCTATTCCCCCGTCTCCACTCTGTCCTGCCTGCCTGCTCCAGTACAAAGCTCAGACCACCCCCCCACCCCCCCACCATCCACCCACCCAACCCCGTGAAGGATATCCCAACAAGCCGAGGGGCTCTGCAGGCAACAACCCCCACCCCCCCCACCACCACCACTCTCCGTGCACCCCTCTCTGGGTACACGGCTAATATCTGGTTGCCTATGTCATGGTTTAGAAATGACAGGTGCTGGCAGCCCCTCGCCTTGACAGGCCACTGCACAAATAACGCCCCTGCCTGAAAGGGCTAATGCACTACTAATGAACAATAAATCAACTTTGATTACAAACTGTCAACCCAATCAGCTCGCACTCCAGCTCTCCCAAACTGCGAGTCCCCGGTTGCACAGCTGCACGGCATTACAGTGAACGCTACCCGGCGCGCCCCCTCCTCCTCCTCCTCTTCCTCCTCCACCACCACCACCACCTCTACCTCCTGCTCCTTCGCGACCATCTGATGGTCACTCCACTGATGCCCGCCGACAAAAGTTTCAGCACGTCGATGTTGAATTCACGCAGTCAGAAACACGCCGGGCCGTTAAGCAGGGGAAAGCCAGTGAACTTGTGCGCTGTCAGATCAGTCTCAAGTGGCCACAAACTTTCCCTCCTAAATCTGCCTCCTTTTGTTGGGAGCTCACACACACGCGCGCGCACACACACACACTCCCGCACTCACACGCTCAACCCGCTGTTGACACACTCTGAACTTTTCAGGGAGATACGAGCGATGACATTCGGAGTGACAGCGCGTCTCCGCCGTGGTTTGTGGTGACGGTGTCAAATATAGAGCGGTGCCAGCCTCCGTCTTGATTCACTGTGACACCGGCGAGGAGGGGGGAGAGAATCGGCCCGGGCCGTAGCCCCGAGAGCAGCCTAAGTCTGACCTGCAGCTCCCTCAACCTCAGAGCAAAAACAGGTCATCGCACAACACAAACAGTCAAGCAGCCGAGAGCCCGGAAAAATGGGAAGCTTTCTAAGTATGTAAACGTGTCAGCCGGGGGAATATTTGTTATGAGAAAAAAGCGGTGTGAAAAGCGGACTACTGGAGAGAGACAAGGCAAACCTGTCTGAACTTTCCATAATTCAAACAACACCACATCCTGCTTGACTGGTTGGCTCACTGTACGCAAACAGAACTGATAAAATACTGTTGAGGAAAAGAAAAGAAAGAAAAGAAAAACAAACAAACAACAATGACGCCAGCCTCATTCAAAAAACGACGGTACAAAGTGCGGAAAACTGTTGCTCTCACTCAGTGGCGCCAAAAAAGCTGAGTTTGTGACAAAACATCCAGCAGCACGCGACACACGTAAACACAAGCAGCATGCAGCTCTGCTCTTACACACACACACACACATTCACACTCACACACACACTTAGACACAATCACACAGTAAAGCTGAAAGAAACGACATCAGGACGCATCCGTCTCAACGACAAAGTAGCTCGACTTCTCCGCTCAGACAAAGTGCATGACAAAATTAACCAATTACAATGATAAGACATCACAATAGAAGCCCAACAAACCCCCCTCTTTTTCTTACTCCTTTTCCCAGGTCAAATTAAATTGTCAAGTTCTTTTTTTTTTCTCCGGTTGTTGTTACACAAGAAAGCTGGCAAAATCACAGAAATCAATCATATTGACAAACCTGACAAACTCCATTTAGCTGGCAGGGTAAACAGAGTGCCGGGCCACGCGGTGTGGAGTGAAGCAGAGCGGAGAACAGAGCAGCGAGGGAAGGAGGGAGAGAGTGAGTGAGTGGGAGAGCGAGAGAGAGAGAGAGAGCGCGCGAGCGAGAGAGAGAGAGAGAGAGAGAGAGAGAGGGAGGGAGGGAGAGAGGCAGAGGCGCACGAGAGCTGGCAGGCAGGCGGGCGGGCGGGCGGGCAGGCGGGGAGGCTGTGAACAAGCGCTGCTGTGCTGTGGAGTCTCCAACCTTCCTCAGGATACAGACAGATTGCACGCGCAAGGTTGCTCCCCGGCTGACAAGATACAAAACTATCCAATCAACCACGCCCTTCTCCACCAATCACAACCAGCCCTCTAAACATAATCAATTCAAATGGGGCCACACAATAGGGAGCCTGGGGCTGGGCTGCAGGTGAAACCATGCCTTTGTGTGGGGGCCCCTTTAAAAAAAAAAAAGAAAGAGGAGGGAAAAAAAAAAAAAAAAGCACAGTTGACGGCTGTTAACCCTTTGACCCCTGCCGGGACTCCGGCCGTGCTGCAGAAACAATGGGAGCTTAAAGAAAAGAGGCCCTTTAATTAAACAACAGATAAGTAAACACAGCTATCCAGTGGAAAGACAGACAAACTGGCCTCGCTATCAGCCCCTTTATTGTTCTGCTAAATGGAATTGTTTACAGTGGCCGAACAAAGACACAACTCATTTTGCACACTGAGGACAACAAGCGCACAAACAGTTCACAGCCTTTGTAATGCCTTCCTTTAAACACGGCCAGAGAGATAAAAACCACTGATTTTGCAATCATTTCTTCGTGGGAACAAATCTTTTAATTTGGTCTACTTTGTTTTCATGGTTACATTTAAAAAAAAAAAAAGTTTGACATCTCACTGTGAACATTTTCCGCACTTTTCAAACACTTCTACAACAATCTGGCCGCAGACATGCTTAAAGCACTTCCCCTAACAGCTAACATTACACCCAGCTAGCAGCCCATCCATCCAGCTCCATCCCGATGAGAGCAATTAGCTGTCATGATATCATCACACTCTTTTAACACCCGCGTGCACTCAGCGGAGAGCGAGTGAGAGACGGCGGAGGGGAAACAGGACCCTGCCACCTACTGGCGATCTCTGTGAACTCGCCCGCAGAGGCGCCGAGGCAGGACGAGAAAAAGACACCCCGCCAAGACTTTCACTCTCGCTCACGCCGAACCGTCTCTCCCTTTTTGTTTTCAGGTGCCGCTCACTAAAGTTTCAAGCTTCACAAATATACGGAAAGGAAAAAAAAAACAACAACCTGCGAGTCAGACCTGCTGTTAGTGGAACCAATAAAGATTAAAAAAAAACCCACAGCAACCTACTTAAAGAATTAGAGGCAAGATTAACACCTCACTTTGTTAATTATCATGACAATAAACACGGAGCAGGGGAACAGAGCTCCAACACGCAGCTCATATCAACAGCTATAAAGCCTTTGGCCGAGGATGAAGGAATGTTCACGGGATGCATTCCAGTCTGCAAACACACTGGTAAAATAAACAAGAGCGCCTGCGGAACAAGCCTGCCGCTCTCATCTGCTAATAACTAACAATGAGCCGCGCCGAAACCCGCCTGACCTATATACATTATTGACTGGGACACCTCCAGTGTCAAACGTGACAATTCCAATACATATCATAGTGAATAATTAAGTGGAGAGGAATGGATGGGGGGCTTCCATGTACAGTGGCTTTTTTAGTTGAGTGATGGAACGTGCACGAGCGCGTGCACAGAGTGGTTGAGGCTACGGCCACCACACCCCCCCCCCTACACTCCCTGGGGTGGCATGTCGGCGTATTCTCAATAAAACACCTTCTTAGCAGTAATAGGCCACTGTTCTCATTTCAACGCTCCCAAAGGCCTCATGATAAATTTAGCAGACACACAGTTCAAGCTTCCCTTCTCACACACTGTCTTTCTAATCCATTGCCTCTGCGCCTGCACCATGTAAAATAATTACACATATGCGTCGATGTGATACACACGCTATATAGATTTCTTTCCTTTTTTTCTCCTCCTGCGCCGCAGAGAAACATCAATATCCCGGAGGCTTGAGCCGCCGTCCCCTGTGATAGTTTACAGGAGAAGCGCTGAGCGATTGTGCTCGTGACAGAGTGGATGACATTATAAAATACTCCCATTTCCTGCTCGAGTTGGAGTGAAAGTATGAGTTAACGTCTGGCCTGGCCCGGGCTCGGCTCTCGCTCGGCTCTGGCTAAAGATAACGACTCGGCTCCAATTACAAAGCCTTTCCCAAAACACGAGCGCGGCCAGCGAGTGAGCCGCGCCGCGCCGCCGTGCCAGCCCACGTCTCCCTGCTGCTGAGGAGGAGGAGGAGGAGGACGGAGGGAGGAGGGAGGAGGAGAGAGATTGAGGAGGAAGTGCAGGGAAAATACTAAAGCGCGCTCGTTCTTTTTCCTTGAGAGGCACCGGTGACCCCGAGCATTGTCATGAGAAAACAAACACAGTCTGCTCCCCAGTGTGCGTGGAGTAAATCATTGTTTACTGGCAGAGGGAGTCAGCAGGGCAGGTGTGGGACCTATATAAATAACAGCTGCTCTATATAATATCACCAAGGTAAGCATGCTCTTTAGCGGGACCGTAATATCTGATCTCGCCGCTGTTTCTTTCTGAGAATCACCCCGCTAGTTGAACACACTCCGAGCCGGTCGGGGGACGCGTCCAACTCTGAGCCGCGGGCTGCGCAACTTCGCACAAAGTGTCACCCGACAACCATTCTTTTCAATTCTTGTAAGAAAGGGGTTATTTGGTGACACACTGACACAACGGAGACGGAGCGCTGCGACACACACCCCCACACAAGTGTCGACGCTCAAGCAGCAGACACGCAAACCTCCAGACACACACAGGCGTGCTCGCACTGACAGATTTATGAACACATAAACACACGTTCCCATCCCGCGATTACACACTCGGCTGTCATTATCGTAATTCGACAACTTTGGTGACTTTAGCCAGCCGGTGGCTGCGCGATGCATTTCCAATTGCGCGTGATCAGAACCTGTGCAACGCGCCGCTTCTCACTCCAGCACCTGGGAGAGAGAATGAGGTTATCACCGGGAGCAGAGCGGAGTCGCGGGCAAGTCACGGCTGACTCGCTGCGTCCCTGCCGGTCTATTACATACGGGTTTTGGTTATTTACTTTTAATTTCAGCGTCGGGGAGCACATTGTTTAGTCAGCACATGCGAACTCGGTATTTTTTTTTCGAAAAGTATTTCCTGGGGTGATAATGCCAGCCCGGGTGTGAGTGCGCGACGGAGCCCGAGTTTCAGCACACGCCGTCCTGCTGCGGTTTCCTTTTTTTTTTTTCTCTCTTTTAGTCAAAACAAGAGCGCTTTTGGCTTCGAGCGCCATCGATTCGAGGAGGCGGGGGAATTTTCTCTCGTCTTGTTTGCTTATTGATTCCTCTTTGATTTAGATTGAAAACAGCTCAAAGATAAAGAAAAAAAACAAAAAAACAGGCAGTTCGGTCAAAGACGTCTTTTGTGCCGGGGCCCCGCGGGGCCTCCGAAACACTCCGACCAAACTTTGCCTCCGCCTGTGTCAAGCGCCGCTTTGCGCTGCGTACATGTGAAAACGGTAAGTTCGCTGAGATAATGGGCCAGATCCTGGCAGAGGCGAAGGACGTGCGTCTCCGTGGGTGGCTCTTGTCGTCACTTTTTAGAGAGAAGAAAAAAGAAAAAAAATACACTCAATGTGGGACACGTGCGAGTCTGCAGCGCAGCTAACCGCGGTGATTAACTGCTTAGCGAACCTTCTCCGCGGTGTTATTAAACCCTGTTTGTTCGCCTGTCCTGTTTCCAGCGCGAACCAATAAAAAAAAACTTTCCTGGAGGTAGGACGTCTCGTGAAGCTGCGCGCTCCAAACCGACGGCACGGGGGGAGAAAAAGAAAAGGAACCCAAAACTGTATCGAGAAGCGTCTCCGGGCTTTCTGCGGACTGGGTGTAGCTGCGTGAATGACTGTGATGGTTTACTGTACAAAGTCCAACACAAATACAAAATGCCTCCAAATTACATCCTCGTGTGGCCCCGTCTGTCTCTGGACTTTTTCCCCGCTGTCTGAGGCAGAACACTTTCTCTCCCCGTCTCCTCCCGGACGGACAAAAAGTGAAAATGGGAGTGAGGGAATTGCCGAGCTGTCAGGAGTGCGCGATGGCGCCCGGGGGAGAAAACGGCATTGTGAGCCGATAGCTTGACTCGACTGCACCTTGCATAGCTGTTAGTGTTTATTAATGCTATGGTTGACTGTGCAGCCCATCCATCCTTCCACCTCCTCTGCAAAGGGCGTGCGAATCACTCCCAGCAACGCGCGCGGGGGCCCGCATCAAGATGGAGTGCGCGCGGATGACACAAAGATACAACAAATTTTAGGGCGCCCGTGTGCTCGCGTGTGACTGAGTCGGGGCGGAGGGGGGGGGCCGACGGCTCGGAGAGGAGCCGTCGGCCCTCCCCGTGAATAGAGGCTCCTGGAAATGGTGGAGCGGCTCGCGGCGCTGTGACTGGAGTCAATTCGACAGTCATCGTTCTGGCTGAGAAAAGAGCTCCCAAAACAACGAAGCCCAAACAAAACAAAAAAAAAAAAAAAGAAAATAAAAAGGCCCTCCCCCCACCACCGCCGCCGCAACTCTCAGTTTAGCTCTGTGGAAGCAGGACGGATGACTTCATTCTGACAGGATTATCCCAAACCTGGTTCCAATCTATACAGTACACATAATGCATTTTTACAATATGACAAGGAAAACAGGCAGCGAAAGAGACGGCCCCGCTCCCCGGGTCGTGTGCGCGGAGCGGCGGCCCCGGCCGCGCCGCTGATCATTCCTGACAGATTGGATCACCTCAAAGCGACGCGCACTCTCCAAAATGAGATTTCATTACAGCATCACCTTGAGACTTTCTCTCTCTCTCTTCTTTTTTTTTTCCACAAACACAAAGCGATGTAATGCTTCCGAGGCTCACGCGCGCGGAGCCGAAGAATTACGGGATTTCACAGCTGAAGACACTCTGCCGACTGACACGTGAGCTGATGTGAAGGATTCTTGCCGAGAATCGAGACGGCAGCAACACATCCTGGAGGGCGAGAGAGGAAGTTGAAAATCTGTATTCTTATGAGGGACATGCTGAGGGGGGAAAAAAAAGACTCCCATGTTTTCAGTATTTTTTTCCAGAGATGTCATGTTGTGGATAAAAACCACTCCTGCGTCTGAGCAGGACGACAACTTCAGCTTATCTCAAAGACAAGAAACAGCTTGCACCTCTAAATCTCGATAAATAACCTTTGATATTTAGATTTGTTTAATCTGCATACAGACCAACATGTACAAACAAGCTGTGGTTTTATGGGAGAGATTTATGGCTCGACTCTCATCGTCTGCAGCAACTCCCTCGGATTTGCCGGCTGTGTGGCGACGGAACAATGAGGACGAGACCCAGTTGGGCTTATTTTGTGTTTCTGAATGACGAGCGAGCCGTTTTTCCTCGTCCAATTCACATCTGAGCCTGGAAACTTTTTCCTTCGAAGCAGTGGTTCCCAATCGAGAGACTGGGTGGGCTTTCAAAGGAGGGGGGGCGTCTGACTTGCGCATGTCCAAACCATAACATGACACTCTCCGATCCAGAGTGGACCAGGAAACGGCCGAGTGTTTTTATTTTGAAGGCTCCTGTTTCCGAGCATTGGTGAGCGTGGGTGTGTCCGCCAGTGGTCGCCTTCACTGCCTTGTTTTGGAAAATCGGAGCGGGTCTGCAGAACTTCTGAGATAGAGCTGTTTTCTTTGGGTTCCAGGGGGGGGGGAAGAGCCTCTGGTCCTTCATGAGATTGTGGTTTTATTGTGGTGGTCCTGTCTGTAATTCTACAGGGTTCTGGTGTCAGGAAGGGGTTCTTGCTGACCTTTACGGACAGGGTCAAGACCCCTCTGGAAGAGACCGTTCCACAGCTGATAGAACAGTTTCACACTGAACTGCTATTTATTACCGATTCGCAGCGATGGTTCACTTCAGGGAACCTTCAGCAGAGAGAACAGGTGGGCGGCTTTACCGGAGCAGTCGGCTTCCCTCGAGCTCCTCCACTTACTGAGAAAAACGCTCGAGTTTTGACTCATCTGACATTAGCACCTCAGCCCCACATTATTGTTGATCAATGTGTAGTTTTTTTTGTGCACCGCTGAACTCTGCGGCTACCCCCCCCCCCCCGCCAATAAAACGGCTGTCGAAATCACTGAAACTGCTCCTGTTGACAGTCAAACCATGTCCCGCGATGACTCTCTGACACTGAGGGGCGAGCAGCAAACATCAAAGCCCTCACCCTGTTTACTGATCTCTATCTGCTCGCCTCAGTCACTGATTGTGTTTAAACAACAGCTATCTGGGCCCTTTGTGTGACTGCAGCTCCCACCCACCGTCCCACACCGGTGAACCATCACTTATGGCCACGCGGTCCGAACACAGTGCATTAACATCCACAAGATTTGACCAGAGAAGGGTTTTTTATAGACATTTCAGAGGGCGCAAATGGATGTTAACTGCTCCACTGTACAATACAAGGAGGATGTGCGAAAGCTCATGGCTCTACTCAACCTTTCTCTGGAGTTTTCAAGATTTTAGTGCCTGATAAAGTAACATCAATGGAATATAGCTACCGGTTGGTCAGAGAGTGATGAAAATAGATGGGTAGTAACAGCAAGTCATTCACAGCTTTTCTTGCTAAATGCCAGTCAATTGTTGTGTTGTTTTTCTGTCACAGACAAAAAAAGACATCAGGACAGTTTTTGGGGACGACCCCACACGCGCTGAGCTATGAGACCAATGTAACGGACAACAACCAAAAGCAAGTAAAGACCAGACGAGTACACGAGAGCAGACGAATCTGTCTGTTCTCATCCAATAAACGTGACTCCTGAAATTGTGGAGTTTCTCCTCCCGTCTGCGTCCACAGACACTTTATCTGCATTGAAACACACCGCTTCTGTCCAGGCCAGGTGTGCCCTTTTGTTCGGAGGATCTTTAGCTCATAATAACCCGACCAGAACATTAATCCAGACGCGGGCTGGCTGTCACCTGGCCAGCGGGCGAGCGCCGCCGCCGCCGCGCCACTCCAGGACCGCCGGCCCGGCCGGGCCGCGGGAGCGCCTCGAAATGCTGCCTCAGATCAGCCCGCAGCACTGGCTGGGCTCCAGCTGACAGGCTCTGGCCTAGTGCTCTAATGACTTACAGATTGGAGCGCAGTGGTATACATGTGTCAGGACAATGCCACGGGCCCACTGCAAGCACAGTAGGAGAGGGAGAAGGGGGACAACGAGAGCCGGCGGCTTTCTCCCCGTCCTGTCATACCGAGGCTTGGCCCCTGGATTGTATCACATCACGCCCCCCCCCCCGCCCCCCCCGCTCCTGCCAACCCCCCACCCCAACAGACCGCAAATGAAGGATGTGAAGAGCAAACGCGGAAAGGCGGGGCGCTGGAGAGGAGCCCTCTAACTTAAAAGGCTTTCATCCAGTAAACTGAAAAGACATTATCTTTTGACCTGGAGATGCCCTCGGTGAGACCATTCACCGTGGTGTGAACACAGCAGCAGAAAAGGGCTCGGAAAGAGAGAAGAGAGAGGGGAAAGAATGAAGAGAAGCGAAAGACACAAGAGTGGACTGTGCCTTCACTGGGTAATATAGCAGATAAGAGAAACGTCTGTTGGCATGGTTTTCAAACATTATCAGCGGATTCTCTGCGCCTGACGAATAACAAGCGATGCACCTTTGACACCATGAAAATGTTCAGTCCAATATTTATCGGAGGATCGCGAGCAGTGTTCCTCATTTAAAATACAAAGCCAACACATAATTACAATAAACACAAAAACAAAGGAGCGCAGCGCCGCCGGAATCTGTCAGTGTCTTTGTTTGGGCAAAAAAACAAATCCCAGCACACTTAGACCTAATAACAACAACCAAAAATAATGTAATTACATGTTTGAATTATGTCTTCTCAGAGGTGTTTATGCACTGAGGGAAGTTGCCCAGTTAGCTTCACGATCATCTTGTCTTGTAATACTACTTTGCACCATAGTGTGGCGTGTTGAATGGACTTTCTGTGGTTGATAGTTTAAAATTTTAAATGCCAGGAGCACAAATGACAGTTCTCATGGTGAGTTTCTTTGAATAACACAAATACTGTATCTGTAAAAAAGGTAAGTTAGAGATTTTTCGTAGTGTAGCTGCTGATATTTGTATGTGACTGAGGACAGTGATTCACAACTGAAACGGAAGTCACAATTTTACAAACTGTGCCTTCGGGCCAAACCTCAGAACCCAGAGAAAAAAGCCTGATAAACCTCAACAAGAAGCATGTTAATATCTCTACACCAACTATTCAATTCAAGTTCGAGTCACCACGGTGTGTGTCGAAGACCCACTCAATGCCGTTCGAGCAGTGTCCACAGGGGGACGTCGAGCTGGCTGCTATCCACGCGTCACGCAGCAGCAGCGAGCCGGTAACGACCAATCACAGACGGCCCCGGACAGGGGGGGAAACAAGCGTAATCTGGATATTACACTGATAGCAGAGGCACCATGTTGACACAACATCCACTGCCCAGCTGAGTGCCACATAATCCCCCCGTAGGAGGGTGGATGCACACCAAGGATCCCTTTAGGATGAGGTGTAGTTAACCAGCCGGCCTCGCGTGCCGGCGCCACAAAAACGAACAGGCTCCCCCCCCCCCCCGCTCCCCTCCCCTCCCCGGCACTGGTGGACTATCAGCGAGGGTCCGACAGTGTTGTTCCTAATTACCTATTTCTCCACTCCTGATCCTGCGGCTGGCATAATTAGTTACCTGGGGCTGCAATCCAATTTGAAGTGATGACAAGAAAGTGATCCATGAAAAAGTAATAAGTTAAATCCAATTTCAGCCTGCCTCTAATTAAATGCACATGGAACTAATGAGTCAAACCCTACCATTTCACTGATAATGGTAATTAGCGGGGTGGGAGTTGCCGGCTCTCGTCGCGCGTGCCGCTGTAGGTGCGAGGCGCGGGGAAAAAGGTAAAAAGCGCCACGCATTCTTTTAATTACACGTGTCATCCTGTCAATGTAATTTACTGGCTTTTTGACCAGTCAAGTATGTTTAGCCCCCCCCCCCAGCATGCACGGCAGCTGTTTGTGTATCTGCTATGATTAAAAGGCCTCTTGGCTGCTGAGCACACAGCATCTTCATCCAGAGCCAGCCAGGAGGAAGAGAAAGGGCTGAGGTTCGGAGGAGGGGAGGGGGTGGGATGTGTGTTCGCGGGGCGCCGTCGTCGGCGATATAAAACCAAAGAGCCATTTAATGCTGATCAAGGATTCTGAAGCCGGTTTGACTCATATTTTTCCCCCCCCCTTCTACACGGGTCTCTGGCTTTTTTTCTTCTTCTCTTTCTCAGATGCCTCATATATACAGCGCTTCATTATTTTTTTTGACTTGAATGAGTCGGAAAGTGAGTCACATCTGCAAATGAGTAAAAAAGAAAAAAAAAAAAAGTCGGTCGGTCGGTGCATCTCCTCGCGTCTTAATAGGAAGACCGCAGAGATGAATGGAGCCTCGTCTGCAGATCAGGTGCTTTTATGAGGTGTCAGCTTACTACACAGCCTCATAATTGTTGGATCACGTCTTTTGATGACCCAGTCCGGCTCAACAGAGAATCATTATCCAGGCCCCGCGCACACACGTGTGTGTGTGTGTGTGTGTGTGTGTGTGTGTGTGTGTGTGTGTGTGTGTGTGTGTGTGTGTGTGTGTG
>JASSRZ010000072.1:1691512-1718721 GCA_032164315.1 Malacoctenus gilli | reverse complement strand
TACCCCCCCTTACTGCCCCCCCCCCCTCCCTCTCTGCATCCCAGCGAGGTCAGCTCAGCTATGCGGGCCTGACAGCTTCCGTTTGCTGTGTGCTCGGCGTTTGTTTGGATTCCCCAGCCCTGCTTAGCCAGCAGCTTAACAACAGATGGCTAAAGAAGGCCTTTATTCAGGCTGGTATGGATGGGCAAGGAAAAAAAAAAAAAAAGAAAAGAAAGAAAAAGATCACACCAAAGAAAGTACACAAGCCGCAGACAAAACACACAGACGCACACCAGCGGACGCGGACGCACGCATGCAAATGACATGGATTGTCAGAGTTGCGAAGGCTGCAAACGGGAGGGAAAGCAAACAAGGGCCTCCACTCGCCGCAAACAGTTGCTGTGTCGCCCACGGAACAAAGACACAATGAGGAGACATATGCGGCAGCACCAAAAGAAAAAAAAAAGAGGGAGCGCATATGTATGCGCGCCGTGTTGTCCGATTACGCCAAACAACTTCCCCGGCGGATCTCGGCGGACGCCTTGCCGTCGCCATTATTAAAAGGAGGACTGCCTTTATTGCAGCTTTAGTGTGGTGTAAACGCATAAACACCCTCCCAGAGTACAAGAGGAACTGTCAACTAAATATTGTTTCTCTCGCGAGTCGCTCTTCCACCTCAATTACGCCTTTCAACTTCGCAGGCTCAGTGTGATAAAGTGGCAGTAAAAATCATTCACATTAATACACCATTGTGCATCTGCTGCTAAAGGTAATTAAAGAAGTAAATGACTCATAAGAATAGACGTATTAGGCGCAAAATGGAAGGCAACTGGGCTGCCTCATGAAAATATGTACCATTAAGATACTGCATTTTCATATTGAGGTAATCAGCTCCACTAGCCTGATGCTGATTTAATCCACTCCAGTGGAAAGTCTATCAGCGCACAGCCGCGTGTCACTGTCTCGCTGATGTCTGCCCGCCAAGAGCCGGGGCGTTCTGCCTCGCCGTCCGCTGCGAATGGCTCCGCCGGAGGAGGGAGGTCACACACAGGCGCATCAGTCGGAGGAGCAGCCGATGCGGAGGGTGTCATTTAGAGGCGAATGGAGGAGGGGAGGGGTTGAAGGAGAGTGAGACGGGGGGGGAGAAAAAGTAAGCGGGAAAAGAGTAAAGAGAAAGAAGAAGAAGAAGAAGAAAAGCGCAGTTGGTCTGGGAACAATGCGGCGGGCCGATCTCAGCAACTCCTCTCACCCTGACCTTAGCTTTTCTTTTTTTTTTGTTCTGAGCGCATGATGCCTCGGGATGCCCACCGCTGAATACGCCGATAATATCCGTCAAGTTGATAAAGTGAAGGCGAGAGGAAGCGCCGGCATGCCAACTGTGCCGGGGTGCTTAGACGGACTGCTTGAAAACACGCGGCGGCTCCCGATTGCATCTTTGGTTGGAAGCGTTGCATCACTTTGTAGCAGGGAGTGTTGTGCTTGGGAAAGTGGGCGCTTCCAAAAGCCCAGCGTGAGACCGAGAATACTGTGAGTGGGTTTTATCATGCGTGAATGATATTGTTTAGAATGGGAAGAGCTATCTGCCCCGGTCTCATAGACGGGAGGACTCAACATTATTGATACGCCCGAGACTTCCGGTAAAACCCCTTAAATCTTCAAATTTAGTTGGGGTGAATATAGATGAATGTATTCGGTGCTGCGTGCGGCTCGGAGGAGGAGGAGGAGTTGGAGGAGTGATCGCCGAGGTCACGGGGTGTCACGGTCTCGAACGCCGGCCCGCTCTCCGGCCCCCAGCACCACGGGGCACGTTGATTAACTCGGCGGCGACGCTAACAGTAACTCATCCTGATGAATAATCCCGCTAATCAGCAATGCGGACAACAAGCTCAACACTGCCCAGAGCTGGTTTCTGACCGCCCCCCCCTTGAAGACGGATCGGAGATGACATCTGGCTAAAGAGCAGGCCAGCTTCCTGTTGGTTTCCTTGGAAAAAAAAACAAAAAAAAAAAACAACAAAGCTGGACGGGAAGCAAACGAGCTCCTCCGCGTCTCAGCGTCACGTCTTTCGGTGCTTTTTCTCTCTTTTTTTCCCCCCCACTGATGCTCACCGCCTTGAACTGTCCTGACCTGAGACCTAACACATCATGAGCTGCTGGGGGAGAATTCCCAGTGTGAGCGTGTGCCAGTGCGTGCACGCGCCTGTGTGTGTGTGTGTGTGTGTGTGTGTGTGTGTGTGTGTGTGTGTGTGTGTGTCTCTCTCAAGCGAAAGTCCCCCCGATGGAGAGGATTTTCTATAAATCACAGGCCGGCCCAATTGGCTATGGATTGAGTTGCAGCGGGGAGAGACAGCTCCCTGGGAATAGCAGTGTCTCTGTTGAAGTCATTCCAAGACGGGTAATATGATCCTATGCCGCCAGGAATAAAGGAAGGGAAGAGAAAAGCAGGCCAGAAAAGAAGGAAAAAATCTGATTGCCCCGGCCATAAAAGACGAGTAATCTCCAGCAGTGTCCAGACACATCACCCGTCACACTGGCCTGTAATGTATCACAGGCAGATGATGTGACACATGGTGGGCCCCCTTTTTTGGGAAGGGGGGGGGGGATTTTTTTTTCTCTTTTTCCAAGAATTATTAACCTTTGTTGACTTGGTGGGAAGACGCGGAAGGTGAGTGGCGAGATGAGAAGTGGAGGATGACAAAGTCCCCCCACCCGCGTTTTCTCTTCATTGAGTGATCTGACCCGGGTTTACGTTGGAGGGGGAGCAGGTGAAGTTACAAAACACATCAAATATTCATCGCAAAGGGCTTTTCTGGCCACAAGGATAATTCATAATGTATGCAAAGAAAGGCTGCTGTGACATCTGCAGTGACTTGTGTGTTTTATCGGCAATAATGACAGTGAAATGAAAAGAAAATCGTAAAAAAAAGTTTTAAAAAAGTAAGTAAAGTGGAGAAGCATCAGCTGTACGTTCGCTGAGATAGAAACAAACCCAACCTGAAGTCTGCCGGCACAAACTCAATAAAAGGCTTGAAAGCTGACTGTTAGTTCGGAGTTAACTTAACCTGAACCCCGTTACACACGTGAAACACACACGTGTTGGTTAAAGGTGACAACACCTATCCAAACACAGCGAGTATTTAGCAAGGCTGCATAATGAACCACTTCTTCCAATCAACTGCTCACAGCCGCACGCCGATCCGAGGTTACAGTCTGTTAACCGTTAATGTGGAAACGCTCGCACGGCGCTAAAAAAAACGATGGCGGCGGACCGGCCGCGATCCACACTAAATCTGCGGCGAGTCGTTCTTCTCCAAGACTAAACTAGCTGATTAATGAGCCTGACGATCGCCCGTCGATTGGCGGGGCCCAGCGGAGGGGGCCCGTATCCCGTCCCCATCTGTGACTAGACGGTCCACAACTGTTCAGGACCCGGCGTTCGAATTGAAAAAAACGCAATAAAGTTTAGGAAGAGCGGGGGAAATCGCTGAACATTTGGTGCCGTTTCAAGAACCTGCTGGCGACGGCCACCATCGCGGCTAATAACCGATTTATTGACAAATCCGTGGTAGGACTTTCTCGCGGCTTTCGGGCGCCAACCGATCCCGGGTTTGTTGAAACATATCTAACACTAAATTGCAACGTCTGTAGCCATCAAGTGCAGAAAAATTAAAAAAAAAATAAAAAAATTAGCACTTCGTGCAGATGAGATGAGCAACCATATTGGCCGGGAGGGGAAGCATCCTCGCAGAAGAGTTCACAATCCTGATTTACAAATCCCATTTCCTTTGAGCCCCTTATTCTCGAGTGTTTATGGACTAACAGGTCATTTCATTGCTTTCGGTGTAAGCACTTTTCTAAAACCACCCCCCAGCTTAATTAACATGCGGAGTGCGCGGCGGTGACAGAATTGGTCGCCCTCAATCTGCCTGAGCCACCTTCAGCTTTAGGCGCCGAGACCTGCGGGCAGCAGGCTCCAATAAATGTCGCGGGAGAAGATGATCACAACTCAAATTAAGTTACGCGCTAAGCTCGAAGGGCTTACATAAACATGTGATGAAAATATTAAACAACGACAAACTGGGAAGTGAAGGAGGGGTGTGTGTGTATGTATGAATGTGTGTGTGTGTGTGTGGGGGGGGGGGCGCAATAGTGGGGGAGAAACTCAAACGGTTTCTGATGCAACCGCAACATCATTTGAATTAGTGCAATTGGGTGAATAATTTTCCCAGATGTTGGATTTCCATTGATGACTGAACACTGCGTGGACGCCATAAATCACGGTCCTCCTGTTTTTCCAAAGGGGAGCTACTTAGCTGGCAATGAATAAGAGGTGCAAGTAAAAAAAAAAAAAAAGAAGAAGAAGAAGCAGGAAGGCAGAAAGTAGCCCAAACAACAAGCACTGCAGGAACCAAGGGCATGTGGGCTATAGAGCTGCCGGGGTGGGTGGGAGGGTGGGAGGGGATGGTGGTGGCGGCGGCGGGGGAGGTGGGGCTGGGCTGGGGCTGGGCTAGGGTGGGGAATGACAGACTGCTGTTCAACTCCATTAGCTGCTATGTGAGAGGGGTGCATCTAGCAGCACACGACCTGTGAAGAATCTTAGATCTCACTCTATCTTGAAATGGGGACTGCCGCATTAATTCTAGGAAACTGTAATCTCTCAAGCAAATCAAATTACTCTCATTAAGCGCAAGAAGAAAACTGCCTCTGTAATAAGTATGTATAAAAAGTATTTATTACCAATAATCACCTCTTTAATATGAGCGAGCGTACAATGGCTTTATTTTTGCTGATTAAGTTTAAAAAATGGGGGGAAACAAGGAAGGGCACACGCTCACAACCAGCACACACACACACACACACAGCGTTCATACACTTCCCCAAACACACACACACACGCTCGCACTAATACACAGCTCATGGAGTTTATGAGAGCGGTTGATACAGTGATTAAAGGGGAGGGTGGAGGAATACAGTGCTGGAGGGCCTTGGAGAGGACATGCCTCACCTAGTCATAAAAACACACCTCTGTCTTTAAGCCGGCACCAGAATCGCTCTCTGCTGGGTTCACGCAGAGGTGAATCGCTCAAGAATTTACATGCAAAGTAGCACATGTCATCACCCCGGAGAGAGCGCACTCGCGGCGCGAGCGGTGCCGCGCTGGAACTTGGCGCGCGCTCGCTGACCGCCGCGCATTTTCGCGAAGGATCGCGAGGTCGACTGCGCCTGACCCGGGGCCGGGCGCCTTTTTTTCCACCGGCGAGCTATTTTCTGACTCGCACGCGGCTACCGCAGACGTTTGATGTTTGTTTGGTTTTTTTCCCTCTTTCCCGCACAGTTTTTATTTGCATAATTTGTGTAGACGCAGGTCCAAACAGCCAGCTGTATGTGTGTGTGTGTGTAATGTATGATTTTAAAGGGTAAACAAACATTTTGTGTGGGCAAAGTCACTGCGGTGGGAGGTAAAGCCTTTGCTCTGCTTCCAGGATGTGACATCACTCCACAAAGTAGGATCTGCCAAGTGTAATTGCTCTGCTGGTAAATGGAAGCGACGCCACTTTCTTTCCCCTCCCTCCTCGTTTCTACTATTCCAGATTTTTTTTTTCCATTCATACAACCAATTAATTACATCTAAAAGAAGCAGACTGTTAACAAAAACACATCAAATTGGGTGATAACCGGACCCAAAAAAAAAAGAAAAAACAATTTGTCTTTACAAAATCAATTAGGATTGAGGGTCAGTGGGTCATTCATTTACTGGTTGAGCATAATTACCTGTTTTTCTTCCCCTCATTTACTTCTTTATTCATCTGGGACACTGATGTCTCTGCAAACCAAAAGAACACACACACACGCACGCACTTTTCTTTCTTTTTTGTGTGTGTGCGTGTGTGAATATTCAAATTAAACGGCGGCTCCTGAGAGAAAACGTCTGTCAAACGACGATAGCTAATACGCTCTGAAAACAAAACTCCCTCGTGGGGGAATTCTTATTAGACGTCAGCCTACATACTGGAGATTTCATTCGCCCCATCGAGTGGTAAATAAGTATATAAATAATGAAAAGAATCAGATCAGGGGGAAAAAAAAAGAAAAAAAAAAGCCCAGTTTGATCTTGTGGATTAGTGATGGAAATATGTTGCCCCCGCGCCTCTGTCTGATATGCGCTTGGCACGAGGACAGGTTACAGCAGCGCTGTTGCCCCGTGGCTACAAATCACTGCTGTTGCTTCTTTGACTGTCAATCAAGGGAGGCCGCATCCACTCCTGTCTGTCCCGTCTGCTATGATTCACAGTCGGTGAGATGAGGAGGGAGGGAGGGGATGAGGGAGGAGGAGGGGAGGCCGAGACGAGGAGGAGGAGGAGGAGGAGGAGGAAGAGGGTGGCTCACTACAGCGGCTCCCTCCTTCCTCCTCACCAAAGCTGTAAAGACATTTTTAAACTGCTCTTTGTACAAAGCAAAAAAAGTGTTGCTCCTCCAACAGACAGGGGCATTTATCATGTTTAACACATAAAAGCGGACTCCGTTAGCCGGCCTGCGCAATATCACATTAACACTTTGTAAACATCCACCCATAAAGATAATTATTTTGATTGCGCGAGGCTTTTGCGAGGCCTCCCCTCCTCTTCAACATCTGGTTAAAATATGGGGCGAGCGCCGGGGTTGCTGGCACCCGCTCAGGTGGTTAAAATAGACTGCACACGTGTAAATAAAGAGGTGGCTAACTTTCATTCTTTCCCTCCTCCGGTTAAGTTTTTTTTTTTTTTTTTCTTTTCACTTGTGATTTTTTTTTTCACCATACGGTAAAAAAAAAAAAAAAAAAGCTTGCCATGCAGCTCCCCCACATCGCACCTGCCAGGAAGTGATCCGTTTTCTCTCCAGCCAGAAGAGGCTGCTGGGATACGCCAGGACATGCAGCCGTAGCGTGAGCGTTGCGCTCGATGCGTCTACGGGCAGGGCACTCCAGGCACTGTTTTTTTTGTTTCCCTCGCTCCCCGATACGAGCCAGCTAAAACTTGGAATCACCTGCAGTCGCGATCCAAAGCGAACGCGGCTCTGGGCGATGGAATAAAGCAAACCGTAACTCAGCCCCCTCGGTTTTTGTGCCGTCTGTTGCGTTCCCTCTCAAGAGGAGGCCTCCGAGAGGAGGAAGGGGGAGCACTGGAGATTGTGATAATTGACCAAGAGGCTTCTCCCGCCCAGTCCCCCGTCCCCTCACCTCCAAATCCCAGCGGACCCGTTTTCAATTTAACACAGGACTTGACCAGATTTCACTCATTGCGGGGCCGAGGCCCGTCTTTGACACTTTTACATTAGAAGCACAGCTTTCTGCTGATTAAAAAAAAAACCCGCCCTGCGCCTCTCTCTGTTCTCCCGCCGCACGCCGAGAAGTAATGTGAGATGGGTGTCCATTTCCTGTCCCCCCCACCTCCCCCCCCCTTTCCCTTCGCTCTAAATCAACCACAAATAACTCACAGCCTCCAGTGCCTATCTTGATTTCACTCCCAGGGAGATAAGGACACCATTTATTGTTTTCATTGAGCTGGAGTGCTAAGACAGAGAGCACCAAATTACTCTCCAAACCGAGATAAATACGCCACAAATGGCTAATTCAATCCATCTTGGAGGCTGGTGATGTTTTGAAGAGAGGCTCATATCAAAAAGATCACTCTGCGAAACCGGAATCAGGTGCTGCGATTGCCGCTCAGGACCTCATCGTTTCAGAGAAAAACCAACAGCAGCCGCTGGAAGCGTTGCAGAGGCCATGTGTTTACATGCAGGGCTGGGAGATCGATCCATATTTAGGAGGTTTAAGTTTAATTTTAGTCCCGATGCAGAACAGAAGAATTTCGTTGGTATCGATAAGGGGTAATAGACATGAAAATGATTTTCATGCAGCCCACTCTCAGTTTCTATCTTAAGTTTCACTTCGCCGGCGGCTCACTCATGCTTCCAGCAGCGTCTGCTCCGCCCCTTCTCAACAGCGCTGTGGTGGACCCAGAAAGGAAGCGGAGAATACAACCCCAGTGGACAGCTTGTTTATGGACCCCACAGTAACCTTTATTTTGACTTTGCTGTCTTTGATTGGATTCTGTTACAGCTGCCCTTTAGGCCCAGTTTCCAGGTGTTTAGCCACCCCTTGACCTCAACTGTGAGGGTCATCAAACAACAGAAATCCTTAGACTTGTTTCCTTTGTTTGCGTCGCAACTCAGGAGCTGGAAGCAAATGCTTCAGCGTGCAAGGAGCATCTTCTCCCCTGAGCTGAGGCATAGTGGTGGTGGTGGTGGTGGTGGGGGGGGGGGGCAGGGAGTATTTACTGATGTGGTTATCTTGTTCTGTGACAGGAAGGATCACTCAATCAGCCCTACGATGGCTGGGCCCAGGCAAGCATTACACGCACATCCTCGCACTTCAGGGGGAGGAGGAGGAGGCGTCAGCCAAGCCAAATCTGATCAATAAATAGAGTTCTCCTGCGCCACGGATATCCGAGACGTTAGGGATGTTATGAGCGAGCGAGCAAAGCGACAGGGACGGTGGCAGGGAGCAACAAGAGGAATGCAACAACGAGACCGAGGGAGACATGATGCTAGAACCACCTCGGTTGGCAAACACGGGTGAAAGAACCAGCGCTCTGTTTCACCTGCAACTTTCTGAGACCGAGGACATATTAAAACTTGTCCTAATCCAATCCAGACAGCTTCACTCTTTTAGATCCAAATTAGGTGAGCAGGGGTAGTTTTCAATCACCGATAAGTACTCAGTGTGTTCGCGGGCACAATGCTCCTTTGGCTACAACCTCACCTTTGTTGGTATGACTAATAAACAGTGACTGCGTGGCAGCTCATTTGCCCAAAGTGATGAAAACATGAGCCAACAGATCCTGAATCAGCCTGTCCTGCACGAAGGAGCGATGCTGCTTTGGCAACACAGACCTTGTGCTTCACTCGAGATACGGAACAAGCTTGAAAGAAAAACCGGTGCACAAACAACTCGAAGCAATAAAGACAATTCAGTGCGAAACGAGACTTTATCAAACCCTTGTGTGAGAAGCTGAACGCCCCCCACCTGGACCTTTAACAAGCCTAATTTTAGCGTAGCACAAACTCAATGAAAATAACATTAAGGCACCTTTAGTAGTGCTCATAGTGGTTTCACTAGGTACCACAAATAAAACGAGCTAATTTCCCTGGAACGTGATTCATGCGTTGTGTTTTTTTTTACCACTGTGTGAACCAGTCTCACTTAACAGAGTTCCCATTTATGAGGCTTAAGCCGGTCAGTGATGCCAGAGTTGTCTTCTAATTAAAAACGGCGGGCAAGCAAAAGGTCCGTGTAGCATTTTAGCATCTTACTCTTGTTCTCCTGTCAAAAAAAAAGGAAGCAGAAAGTGGAGCCAAATATATGATGGGACACATTCACAGGGAGATTCGACTGGACGGCAGCTGGGAGATGTCAGCTGCTCAACAATCAAGTTTAATGTCGCGACCCGGGCGTGAACGAGCGATAAATACACAGGATTAGGAAAAGTTTAAATGTTTCATGTCTTTAAACGACTTCTTTTACCCCAAAGAAGACACTCTTAGCATATTAGGGCCTACAAGGCCTATATATCCCAGATTCCTTTTCAACAGCGCGGACGCTCAGCGGGAGACTGATAACAGCCTCGGTCTGAAACGAGCACGTGCGCTCGGGGCCACTTTATTGCCGGGCGCGCGATAGAGCCAAAAGTGTCTCCAACATGCTGATTTATTTTAATAAAAAACCTTGTGCCTCACAACACTCTTTACCAGATCAAAGAGCCGGGCATTTATATGTTGGAGATAGTCTGGCGTTAATTATCAAATTCTCGAATTAAAAAATAAAAGCCTGTCTGTCCGGTAGTTACATACCAATTAAAAACACAATCCTGGCGGAGTATAAATGACATTTCTAATGATGCCTGTTAAAAATTACCGACGTGTACATGTTATTAACAGGTTAAAGAAATTTGCATTTAGCAGTGAGGGAAAAATAAATATAGTGTTGAGTGTGCAGATAAGAGGCCCAGTAATTAGGAGGAGGCATCGCAGTGGTGGGAAACATTTGAAGAATAAACCTGGAATAGTTTGCTTCTTTCTCTGTTGCCCTACAGATATTTTACATTATTCAATCCAAAATACCATCTTTCTGATTCTAACTTTTTCTCCCGCATGTTAATGTTTAATAAGAGCCCTCGGCTATCTATGGGCACAATTATTAGATATCCGCGGAGAGAAATTGAAAAATTAATCATCCTCTCAATTTTGTACTTCTCTGATCCATTGGAAATGGCTTGCGAGAGCTGAGGCTTCTCCCCCTGTCACAGGCGCCATCTAAACACAATCAATCCGCTGCCAGAGACGGCTTGCTTGGGCGACGGAGACAATTGCATCAATACAGTAATTAACCGAATATTTATGTGTTGGCACTTGTCCTGATGCGCCGTGGCTCTGATAAGCATGTTGCGAGTGCTGATGATTACAGAAACATTTCTTCTTGGATTGCTACATTAATACCGAGCGTGTGTTTAATTAACAACCCAAAAAAAAAAAAAAAAAATCACAGAACAAAGCGTTGTGGATATTCATCACACACGACGACGCGTCGACTCGCTCCGCGTTGGCCGTGAGCACACGCTGCTTGATGACACATTAAAACACCAACACAGTCTGAATGACACACTGGCTGCATGTCTTTCTGGGTTTTTTTTTTTTTTTGTTCCTGAACAAATTGCCAGGTGTCTTGTGCAATTATATGTCCATACAACTCAATTATCCCAGCGTGGTCCCCGTGCTGTGGGCTTGTTGCTCCCTGTTTCAGCCTCTGCCAGGACTGCCAGCGAACACGATCTATTGAGGAGAAAATGCGCCTACTTTCCAAGAAGATGTACAGGAACTTGGAGTGGATGAAGGTCTGCACATTAGAGAGTGGCTAGTAGCTTTTGACCAACGCTTATCTATTTACTTAGTTATCAATAGCTTGTTTACAAAATATTGGCATCTTCGAATAATCGGATCCGAGTGAAGAAAATGAAATTGATGTTCAGTAATCACACAGAAGGTGTCGAATTACAAGACTTCACCCCGAGTAGTGAGACAGAAGCCCCTGAAATATGAGCTCTGTTGTGTGATTGTTTGGAGGTCCTCATAGCATTATAACTCCCTACTGCCTGCACAACTGCAGGAAACAAAGCGCATCATGAACTAACAGCATGTTGGTAAACAAGCGGAATGAAGTCAGTTCGTCCATCCCCTCTGCATAAAATGTAACTTATGTAAGTGTAATAATACCTTTAATTTCTCCACTCTGCTTTGCGCTTCTACAATGATTCTCCAGGAACTCATCTTGAGTTTTTATGCTGTTTGTGTTTGCGGTCCCAGCCGTGAGCTTCAAAACAACAATGAAAATGATACCTGTTCTGTTTTACAGTACAGTCAGGGGACAGATTGGTTGCTTGTGGGACCCTATGGGCGATGCCAGGTCTGAGAATTGTCCAAATTAGGTTTTCCCATATTAAGCAAATAAACAAATAAAAAAACAATGGAAATTTTCCGGACTCTAAAATAAACCCGTAGCATGTCCAGTGCTTTTATTTTGAAATCTCCTGCTTCTGTAAGTTACAAAGACTGTGTGCTTCCACCTGCATTGAGCTTCATTGTGGTTATTTTGAAACTGCACGTTAGGTCGTATTCTTTCCAAGCAGTAAAAAAAAACCTCGTATATGACATCATATTTACTCGAACACTTGACTGTATCCTGCACCGAATTTCATTTCCTCTCATGATTGATAAATTGTGACAAGGAGTAAATGTGTGACTGCATCACAATGTCACGGCTAACGTTCATGTTTAGTTTCTCCCTTTTGCTCCACTTTTCCGTCTCCAAAGGCATCTGAAATAAATGACTTGTGTTTTTTTCCCAGTCTCACGGAGAACAAGAGCAATGATGGATCTTGTGCCTCTCCTGCTGGACTAAGCCCAGTACACCCGACCTCACGTCAGGCCCCCCCACCCCCAAAAAAACCCCTCTTCGATCCCACCCACAGACCTTAACAGAGTGAATCCGCCGTCCTTCCTAAACAACTCTTTCCTTAACGTCTCGCCAGGAGCAGCGCTGTTGCCTTTTGTCCACTCACTGTCTCCTAAGGCATGTCATCCAGCTCTAATCAAGCAGAAAATGGTCATAAATATTTCTTTCTGCTAGATTTCACATTCGCATTTCACGCAGGGACATGATATTTTCTCCCGCCCCCCCCCCCAACCTCCAGGGAGCACCTAATGCAAAAAACAGTTACTTATATTCAAGGCTCATGTTTCTTCAGTCAAATGCCGAACATATTCCCCCATTTGTGGGGAAAAACAAGAAAGAAAAAAAAAAACAGGGGGTGAGGGGGGGGCAGCGGAGGAGGAGGAGGAGAAAAAAAAGTGGCGGGGGGAAAGACATAAAGGACTGTCTTATTTTCTGTGCCATTTACTGGCTAGTACTTTCACAGCCATCCCATTACATCATGTCAAAGATTGTAAACAAGCAAATAACAACAGCGCATCAGAGAGCGCAGCGCGGGAGCCGCCTGGGGGGGGGGGGGGGGGGGGGGGGGGCAGCATCCCCCCCCCCCCCCCCGACACACACACACACAGACACAGACACACACTGTCCTGGAGGTCTCTCTGTCACCGACCGGGGAAGGAAAAAAACATTTGTTTTTATTGTCCGTTTAAATAATACATATATATCTTTTTGTAGAGGGAACAGGGCTGTACCAGGATTTATGTGAACCATTGTCTGTGGCCGGGCTAAGTATTTATGGCACACGTCATTCACGGGACGCCGAGGTGCCATCACTGTTATTTATGAGGCGACAGCCCATCATGGCATATCATTCTCTAAATGGTATACAGCTATTCACCAGTGAATGCCGACCTGTGCCATTTTTCTCTCAAATAGAGGCCATGTCAGCGCCGAGCGAGCGGGGGAGTTGTTATTAATCACTGATACACGCTTTGATGGGTGAATACATGTCAAACAATCAAATTTACTCCAACACACCTATACATGGCATGGCTGTCCGTGCATATTTACTTCAATGAAGGCTCATTTGATCATCAGAATTGGCAGTTTATCATATTCCGCCGCAGTGGGCCAAAAGCGCAGCCGTCAACTTCCACTCAGTGCGGCAGGAGCACGACGGAGGCGCGCCGTGCACTTGTTTTCTGATGAGCTGCGGGATTATTTACAACACTAGTGTGATGTTTTGCTGCCTATTCGACATTTGTTATGTTACCGTGTTTTTGAAACCTCAGTTTAGTACCAACATTTAAGTAGCCGGTTGTTATTTCACAGCCTTACAAGTCTATTCATTGGCTCCGCAAGGTTTATTTTAACTTTTACATTGAATTAATTCATCCGGGTCCAGTGTATGTGTACCAATTTGTGTGTTACAAGTTGTTATACCCATTTGTACCATTAGGTGGTGTATTAAAGAATGTTTCATGAGGAGGACGCTGATCGCTGGTGGAGGGAATAAAGAAGCAGGCGATGAAGTGGTGAATTGGAAGAGTTGCTTAATCAAGGTTGACACGCATGGGAATCACAAGTTTATATCAAGCTGAACAAATGCAGCCTTGCTGCAAAAAAATTGTTCACCAGATAAAAATGAAGTATTCTTCCCTAGATTGAAAAACATCCTTGAGCAATCCAGTTCAATAGCAATGAAACCAATTCAGACTGCATATAATGCTGCTGAGGTATCAACGCAAGTCGGCAGGCTAACAAACCGGCACGAGCATCAGAGGTGCTGCGATACCACTTTGTGCCACAAGATGGTGCAGTAAAGTGTCTCCTTTCGTAACATAAACAAGTGACAATTCTGGTTAGTGGAACAAAGAACATGTTGATGACTGTTTCATGTCTGATGCCCTCTAAACTGCTTTAAGACAGACTGGATGCTACAGTGACTAACCGACGCCTTAAGCAGAACAGTCTTCAAAAAATGATGAACACATAAGCAGATATGACATATAGTTTCTGCCATCATTTTGCCAACAGTATTTACAATATGTACTGGTCAAACATCAATTGTGGTCCTTCAAGGTTGTCTCCATCCAGATCAGTGTGTTTGCCTTGAGAATGGAAGCGTTAGCCAGCGAAAGAGCTGTGTATCCTTTCCTCTGTGGCTCCGGAGGGAGCTTTCCCAAGTCTGACAAATTAACCCAGATCATGTCATCATCAGGGTTTTGGAGCGTGACCCACACAAGAGACTCAAAGCCAGAAAGATCTTGGCCGACAGAATGCAGCAAATCTCAAAGCTTCACTTCATTTAGATCCAAGCAGCAGATTGTGGTATTTTGGCTCTTTGTTGGAATCTTTTTTTTTTTTTTGCGCTGGCTCAGCTTCACTGGTAATTCTCCCCGACATCATTTAGCAGCGCCACCTTCCCGTGGGTGAAAATAAAGCCAAGGCTTCACTGCAGGTTATAAACAAAGCTCTGTGCCCTCCTCCCTTGTAGAGCCATGTTACCCTTGTCCCTTCCTATCAGCGGACTCACTTGTTTAGACCTGCTCTTAAACACTGAGTCTTTCCTCCAGTTGTCTCAGGGTGCCTTTGGGAGCAATAGCTGCAGTCTGTGCTAACAAACGGCAGCAGGTGGCATTTCGCTACCGCACAACCACCCCGTTCCCCTCAGAAATCCCGGACCGCCCCCACCTCTCGTGTCACCTGACCTGGTCTTGCGGGCTGCTGCTCAGAATGAAGTCTATTACCAACGTTGTGCCAAGAGATTATGAATAAGATATAAGAGGCAGGCTCACTACAGGGTTTTCACATTAGCCCGGCCCTCCATGCGTACGAGTGCACCGGCGAGGGGCGCGCGCTTCCCACGCGCACGCACCACACGCCTTTCTGCGTGCGCGCACGCCTGCGACGTCCTCCGCGCAGGGTCTCGAGACCACTCTACCTCTGCGACCATTCGCATGTGTGCCCGAAACATGCCGTCATCCGCAACAAGGATTATGACTTATTGAAACAAATAAGTGTTTTAAGAGGAGACGGTCCTGGTTTCAATTTCAATAGCTCATTTAACCCTTATCGGCCCAAATCCTTGGGGTCCATTCTATGTTAATTGGATCTACATTGCACTAGCATTGAGGGGGTGTTAACAAGCACAGCCTATGAATATTAATTACCCTGAAGTTTTCTGCACAGGAAAGACTTCACTGATACATATTAATTCTATGAAGTTTTTAAAGTAGTGCTCTCATTAAAAATGAATGGGGACCGCGCTTGAATGTTTTCCCAAGAGGAATTGCGCATCCTTAAGTCGATCTCTAATAAATTGGGTCAGACTGGCTATCCTTAAAGAATAGCTTCTCCTTAAAATGGCATTATTATTCCTCAGCTATATGTAAACATACCGATCTGGTGAGGCGAGGCCTTTGTTTAAACTGTGTTTTGACAGTGGCCATTAAAGCAAGTCATGTCTGAGCGTGTACTTTCCCAACCGCAGCCTCCTGAGGCCCTGTTAAAACGGTTACTTATTTACAACACTAAACACACAAGTTGTTCAGCTAAACAGTGCAAAATTACTCGGCGTGCTTGCCTTTGTGTGAGCGCGCGCGCACGCGCGCCTGCGCGAGCCTGTGTGTGCATCTTGATGCGGAGCATTCGGAGGCAGTTGTTGGCACTACTTTAAATAAAACATAGAGGATGCATTAGTCCTCTGGCGAGCGACGGCCTCTCTCTCTCTCTCTCTCTCTGAGCCATTCAATGGTGAAACGGTGCAGACGTGTTCCCCTGTCTGCCTGAAGCCAGCTGCCTCAGACACCTGTTCCAAGTTTGCCCACTTCAGCACAACACACGCAGTATTGCGGCCATCAAAGGCCATCCGGGCGGCGCACAATGAGAGCCACTTCACTCGTCCTAATGATACCAGCATGCACACTTGCATCGTTTACACGGGGAGGTATTTGCACTTGCACGGCTCCTTTTGCGGGGTTTTCCCTCATTCGCATATTTTCCGCCGGGACAAACGGTGTGTCCGACCCTTAAACGCAGGTGATACGTGGTCACGTCATCGGCACTCAAGAAGAAAGAAAAACACCCGGTGAGGATCAGCAAGAGGATAAAAATGAGGTGATGATGCTTCTGAAACCAGGCAGTGATTATTGTTATACAACGATGAACTCTGACCTCTATACAATTATGAACCTCATGATCACAATTACACCAACCTAATGAAGCAAGAGATTGTTTGGGGCTTTTAATATGGATGAAAATCTTCAGTAACGACTGTTATTATTCACATAACATGAATAACTTGTTTTGAGGTGAGTAATATGAGTCGCCTTTTGGGTCTCAAATGCTTTGATGCAGTATTGAAAGTCTAAACTTGATAATCATTCCAATTCTAGACCTGCAAATCAAATGCAATCAATACGTCAATGTGACCTTTAACTTGTCAGTGAGATTACAACGTAACCACATCTCTAAAATATTGGTTCCTCGAATACAGAGTAAATGCAACCAGCCCTCATTGTCAATCTAAAGCACAACCAACATGACAACACCTAACAAGAGCGCACATAAACAAGAGTTTATGTCCCCCTGGAGGAGGTTTTCTTGTGCGCGACGTGACTGAATATGTGCTCGTGTGTGTCCATCCTGATTACCGCAGTGTCAAACAACTCCTGCGAGGCCCCTCCTGCTGCCCACATGAGCGCGGTGTGTAAACAGGATGTCGACCCGGGCAACAGTCAACTATTTTAAACTACGGGCCCGGGCACACATGCAACCTGCGCTTCATCTCCGCTCAGTCGGGGAGCGGCGGCTGGAGGTAGACTCAACAAAATGGATGAGTTCACAGGCTGGCTGTCTTGGGAGGCGTCGGCGAGACAAAGGGGGAGCCGCCGGGTGGTTTACCTCCCGAAGCCTTCCCCCGCCGAACAAAAGCCGGGTGACAACAGGGATTCGAAAAGTTGCACGCAGACTAAACAGATTTGGAAAAAAAATGGATGGAACTGTGTCGAAAGAGAAAATGTGATTGGAGTGGGAGCAGAATGAGCCCGAGCGAAAAAACAGTTTTCAATGACAACGGCTGTGTTTTTTTTCCCCTTCCCTTTAGTAATTATTTCCCTTTTTTTTTTCCTCGACATAAGCATCGCATCACTGTTCAATTTTCACCTCCATCTGTGTGATTATTAATCAGATCACACATCAATTGCCAGAACCAGCAAAGAAATTCAGCCTGTAATAAAACTGTCATGTGCTGTGGTATAAAGACAGATGTTGCCAGTTGTGTGATAACATAATTAAACTGTTCTGTGAGGGATTCCATAAAATTATTCAAATTGGACGAGCACTATCATTTTACCAATAAGCAATTTGGGGCAATATGCAGTGTCATAACACTGATGTTATCCTCTCTTGCCAGATTTTCCAATAAGTCGGAGCCTGTGCTCGGCCTCCAGTGACAATATGAACAGCAGATACCTGAGAGCTCCTCGTGCACGGTGGAGCCGGGGAGACTCAGAGCCACTCCACGGCAGTTTCTTGTGTGTATGTGCGTGTGTGTGTGTGTGTGTGCGCGCAAGCAGCACATGCGAGTTAAAAGGCGAGTTTCAGGCAGGAAGAGCACATTTACTCGGATAATGCACAGCCGCTATTGGTCAAAAAAGCACCCGGAGCACAGATGCTGTTATCGCTCCAGTTAAATATTCAGCATCGCAGCGCGCAGGCTGTACATATATAAATCTGCAGCAGAGCTAATACCAAGATATGAGCTGGAATTCAATTCAAAAGCGCGGCGATAAGGCTGTGTTCTTCTCGCGGAACAGTGTTTCTAACCCAGGCGTAGCGCCGGCTCCCTCTCGTTGCCCTCAGCTCTGCAGCGCGCGCACATACGATTAGCAGAGATCTGAGGCAGAAAATGCTCCCTGGCCTCCCTCCCTGACCTGCCGCTGTTATCTCTCTCTGTCCGACCATTAGCCCGTAATGTGGGGTGGACGGCAAAAACCAGCGGGTCCAGCACTCCGAGGTCTCCTTGCATTTCGGGCGGGGGCGGGGGGGGCTCTTGTACGTGCCAATGCGCCACGCAGCCAGAACATTATGACCACACAGTGTCGGTTCTCGTTTTTAGCGCTGAAGCAGTTCCGACCAGGGGACGATAGGGACACCATAAGACCTCTAAATGTTTCAGGTGTGCAGATTCTGTTGGTCTTGAAAGCGGCGATAACCATTTAAACCTTATTCTGCCTGATTCCAGTCATCACGCCTTCTTAGGAAAGTGATGCACATGCACCAGACAACCAGATTAAAAAAATATTTATCTTTCCAACCAGGTTAAATTCATCTGATTCACCTGATGCTCACATGCAAAACAAGTTGTTGCACTGCGTTCTGACGACTCTCTATCAGAACCAGCGTCTTTTGCAGCAGTTTTTTTTTGCTTATTTTATGAGAACAGTGTATATTATTCAACACTCACTACAAAACAAACCAGTGCCTTGAGATAACGTGCCAGGTTTAGCTGGGAGCAATTTTTCCATCTGTAGTTTGCATCCGTTTCAGCTCAGTTTGATGGATCCAACCACAGAAGCAACCCTTCGACTGACAGGTACATTCGTAACACTTAGCCGAACTGTCATTTTCTGCCCTTGGACTACCTCTGATAGAGACTGCAGCCTGCAGACCAGGAACATGCCACAGGAGCTGCAGGTTTGGCTGCGATCTGACCGATGTCAGAATTAACTTAAGTCCAAATGCTTTCCTTTTTTTCTGCTTCTCACACGTCAAGTTTGACGACAACATCTTCATTTGCTGCCTAACAAACAGTCACTGACATCCAGAGTCGGTGTGGCCCGTGCGCGCCTGGAAGACAGCAGCCGCTCGTCGTGCGGCGCTTCTCTCGGCTCGGTGGCGGTGGCTGAGACGCTGCTCTCCACCCCCTGCAGCCTCCACCCGTGTAAACGGCTGCATTATGCATGCAGGAAGCCGGCGCCCGCTCGGCTCTCGGCGCGGCCACCGTCCTGCGTGTCACTCTCTCCTCTCTGCACACGCAACACAACGGACACCTCGGCCATGCAGGCAGGGAGCAACAGCCACCAGAACCCACATACCCATAGTTAGCGGCTCTTATCTCTAAGTGTGTGTCTGAGAAAGGATGCAATAAAAGAAAGGCAATTATTCATTGCTGATAGTTTTCTTCATTGGTGTGTACAGTATCAGTGAAGTGGAGGAGATTTTAGTCGTGGGGACTCTCCCAATAGACAGGATATTAAAATTTAAAACCCCCACAGTTGAATCAATTGAACCGAATTTGAGAGCAAAAGCCAAACAACTCGCAGGTGCGTGGCGAGCCGTCCCTGACGCGGTTAAGGGCCGCTGCCTGTTTATCTGACAGCTGCAGCTGCTCCACACGACTTCCTGTTGCAAAATCATTGTTAATGGCAAATCACAAAACAGGTTATTGCAAAACACTCTCATACTTATTGTGCTTTGTTGTGCTTTAATTCGCTACAGTATCTTCACTTCCTCATGCCGACGCGCCGTTAAAACCGCAACTTCTGTGACACAAACAAAAACACAATAGCACAAAATAAACCGTCAGGTTGCGACAGACAAGATATGTACTTTCAAAAGAAAGTATCATACTCTGTGACTGTAAAAATTGAAATACTGAGGAAGCCTCGTGTATGAAACGCAAACTGAATCAAACTAAAAAAAACATTTACAAGCAACCGCGTAACCCCAAAGTGTTACAACACAACAGATACCACTTTTAGTTCCCTAAACGGTGAGATGTGCCCAGTTTCAACAGACTCAAATGGTTGGAGAAAGAAAAAAAGGGAGATAGAGAAGCCCCCCCCTTCCCTCCCTCCCTCCCCCTCCCACTCTTGGCTCTTCACAAACAGTATTTGACTTACTAATAGAGATGCTTATATCAAGCTTATGGTCCACTTCCCCCAAATCTGACTAGTCGACAAGATGAATTCCCCTGTCAGGATCAAGATGATCAAACAGATTACAATTATTTCATCCCCCATCTTTATTAATGAGGACTGTCTTTCATAGTTATGTTCCCTAATAAGAATAAATGATATGCCAGTGCCAGGTTTGTTGTTGCCGCTCACTCTGGGGACCCCTCCGACGTCTGCGCGTCGAGTGGGAGAGCGCTTTAGATTGATTCGACCGTCACCTAAAGAGGTAATAGCGTCAGAACAAAGGAAAAAACAGCGGCGGAGGCAAAACTAAAAGGCGACCTCTCGGAGTGTCAGTTAGGGGGGAGTGTTCGCGCGGGCCCGCAAATAAAACTT
The DNA here is from genome assembly GCA_032164315.1 of Malacoctenus gilli. NCBI lineage: Eukaryota > Metazoa > Chordata > Actinopteri > Blenniiformes > Labrisomidae > Malacoctenus > Malacoctenus gilli. The sequence goes on along the minus strand of JASSRZ010000072.1, from coordinate 1,698,421 downwards.
GAAAGGAAAGACGGCGAAATGCCACAGAAGTAAAAAGTTATCAAGTAATTGAGCGAAGATCGTAATGCCCGGGGGACAATTAACATGGTTCATGGTGCATGAGTGAAAATCCTGGGTTAGTCTAATGGGAGGATAAAAAAGAGCCGCCTGCCTGTGTGCCGTTGCCAGCAACACCAGCCCGGTAAGTAGCCTATCAAAGCCCATTGTCAGGAGAGGCACGCGAGTGAGACATCTCGTCCTCCGTCCCCACCCGTGCGTCATTTATCACGCGCGGCAATTAACCAACGCGCCTCCCTCTGTTTCCACTCCCAAATTACCCGCCGGATTTGCTCGAAAGGCAGAAGCCAAGCGGCTCTTGTTATTGACCACAGGCGAACGCGGAGGGCAGAAAAACGCGGCTGTAACATATTGAGCTGGGACGGAGAGAGTGGCTCGTGTTTTTCCCTCCCTCACCCTCCTTCGAATGCCAGGGCCAGCGCTGGAGAGCGGCGGCTCTTTCTGGATGACTTGAAAACGGGGACCATGCTTGGACGCCCGGCTCTATTCTACAGGGGAGGCTTTATTTCCAGCCTTTTTCGGTGTCAAGTGCACAGCCATGACACTTTTCACGCCCCCCCCCCTCCCCTCTCTTTCCCCCCTCCCTCTCCCTTTCTCTCTCCCCTGCCTCAGATTTATCAAAGATGTAACCCCGTTGTCTTTGCGGAGCGAATCAGAATGTGCCGCTGGCCAGGCAAAAGTCAACAGGAATTAAGTTTCAGTGCAACTGTTTACTCAACTGTGGCCTGCAGTTATTGAAATTTTATCCATGGTTTTGTGTGACTACTGCAGTAATGAATTCAGTATGGCTGTGATTTTCTCACTGACGACATGCTCATTCTGGGCTGGAAAAAAAAAGGGGTGGGGAGGAGGAGGACGAGGAGGAGGACGAGGAGGAGGAGGATGAGAACATCTGCAGAGGAAAAGGGCCTCACAGCAAACTGCTGAGGAGCAAGACACGCGTTGATGCGCACTCTCTATGTGCTTGTCAATATAATGACATTTAGTTGATGGTGCTGATGTAGTCTTGTTATAAAGTCTCACACACGGCACTGTAACACTGTTTTTAATAAGTCTATTTCGCTTATTTCAAATCAAGAGCGTTATCACACCTAAAATGAGACATTCACTTAAAAATTAGGCCTGTTTTGCCTATTTCAAGGTCTATTTCTCCTTTTCATTAGCAGATTTTTATGCTTATTTCAAGACTGGTTTGAAATAACCTTCCAAGGAAAAGAGCAAAAATCTACCTGTGAATTAAACAAATAGACAAATTGACTTTAAAAGAAGAAAAAAAAAACACTGATTACTTCGGGTGATTATGTCTTATTTTAAACGTCATAGGACAACTTCTGTGGTTTAGGAAAATTTGCAGCCACTGGAAACAATTGTGCCCCCAAAATAAGCAGTAAACAACTTTTAACCTTATTTGAAGTGTGATAATATGTATATATACATAAATACATATTCATATATAAATGACAATTAATACTGTAAAATTAACAGCTATCAAGCTGTGATTCACACATGTGCTGACACATCAGGTGTAAACTATACAAATGAACGGCTATGTGTTACACCACCTCCAAGTATATACTTCATCCCTTCCCCCATTCAAAACTTCGAATCCTAATATGGCCACTATAGTTATTGTTCTAAAACAAGAAGAAACTCATACAATGAGTTTTTATTGCATGATGAGGAAAATTTCTCGACAAAAAATGTCTGAAAGCAGCGGGGCTTTATGCTGGACTACCTAAATATCATCGAATGTTTTAGAAATACTAAACAACAAAACATTCACATGAGATGTTAAAAGATGTTCCCAAGTCCATCACTAAGTTGTGTAACGACACAAACCGGCACATCGGTTAGCTCAGTGTATAACATAGACAACTGCTGAAACACACGCACACGCACACGCACACACACACACACACACACACACACACACGTAGTGATGGCTGACATACTTGGTGCTCACACAACAATGGGAGCCATTAGTGGGTCAGTGTCTTACTCAAGGACAGTTGGACACACGGACAGAGCGAGCGAGGGGGTCGAACCTTGGAAATTGAGGACAGCCATCTTCACCAGCTGAGCTACACACAGCCTCTGCTATAAAAACTTGCAGTATGTCAGCCATGACTCACATGAACAAAGGAGTCGTGGCAAAAATATAACTGCAAACTAGCACGCAAATTGCTTTATTTGTATAATTGGATACATCAGAGCCAAGATGACAGTTTTCATAAACAGCACTGCTAAATGTTGTATAGAACAAAAACACTGCTTCTATGGAAACACTGCACTGTTGACCACACAAGAGATATTGTGGTTTCTTTAAATGCGAACATGCAGCCAATAGAATTGATTAGGATACACATGACAGTCCTTCAGATCGACAAGCACTGAAACTGGGTGGAAGACTATGCTTGTATTGTTCTTATGCAACACTCACCTTGAGCTACTCCCCGCAGTTGATTAAGAGACGCATTGTTATCTGTGGAAAATGGCATCTGACTAATACGACGGTGACGATGACTACACGATGTTTGCCTGTTTGGAGTTTCACCTGAGAGGCCCGCCGGTGACGATCTGAGTGGATCTGCTGCCTCTCATCGTGACAGCCGATCCGTGTATGTCACCGTCCACCTATGAGATCATCCTAATGCCACGAGGACCTCGCAGACGGATGATGAGTGATAATGCTGCGTTGTGGCCCAGGCCCTATATGTTGCAGCGGCCCGTACCCCTCTGCAGCAGTGTTTTTCCCTCCCTACCGCCGCTGATGGATGTGCTGTGACAACAGACGGCGGCACGGGGCCTGTGCATCATCACCAAACAGCTCCTGACAACAACCCCAGTCGCCGCTGTCGGATGGAGCCAGATAGCACAAGACGCACTGATCTTTTCAATGTTGTTTCCGTAAACGCGCTGTCGTGTGCCACACATAACGCTGACACCCACAGAAAGAGCTTGTCTGTTTGCCTCAAGTCTCAGATGGGGGGTGGGTGGGGGGGGTTGTATTTGGCTCGGCGGGCACGCATCCCCCCGCACCTCATTGGCTAGCGCGGCCCACCGAGTGCGGCATTAGTTGGGAGTGTGAGGTGTGTTCACAACAAGCCGGGGGAAGACGCTGTCCTCCGATTGGACGCGGCGGTTTCCTAACTGTCCGCGATGTCTTGTGGCACCTACACACTTAAACTATGTCCGAACATCGTGGTGAATATTTCAGGGGAATGCAGATGCTGCGTGCTCCCATAAACACGTTCACAACCAAACACAATCACACAGAGAGCACTTCTCCTTCCTGAAATATTCAGAAAGGGCCTCAATATACATAAATAATAATAATAATGTGTTTATGTACTGGATGTACTTTGAGGAGGGATTAAATATTAAGTGGCACTCTCGGAGGTGGATTGGGGCCTGCTGATGACATGGCTTCATAACTTCAAGACAGGCGTGAATGGGGAGGGGGTGGAGGGGGGGGGGGGCGTTCCAAACTCACCTGGTGCTGCTGGAGGTGCAGGAGGTCCGCGGCGGTCATCTCCAGCGACGGCGTGGCGCTCTTGGGCCGTCCCTCCCTGGGTCCGCCTTCGCCGCCAGCTCCCCCGTTTTGACTGGCTGGTCCATTGCTCGTCGCCTCCGTCCCAGATTCTTGCATCATGACTTAAAAACCTGAGCGAGGGCGCAGGAGGAGAGGGGGAAAAAAAAAAGGGAGAGAAGGGAAACGGGGACAGAGACGGAGAGAAGCAGCTGTTAAAACACACAGCAATGAGGTCGCATTTCAACTGTGGGCCAAACTATAAACATCTGTCATGTCCTTCCCACACAATTTCACTTTTATTGCAGGTTTCCCTGTTGGTTTGAGCTTCTCTGGCTCTTGTTTGTTTGCTTGTAGCGTACGCAATGAGGCAAATACACGCAGACGTGCACACACAGACACACATTTCCTCTAAACAGAGTAATGAACTGCTCCTTTGTTTTGTCCTTTTTCTTTTTTTTTGTTTTTCCTGACGCAGATCTTCAGCAGATGACATGTTCATACTGAGCGCGAGGAAAGTTGTGCAGGACTCAGGTTTTGTTTGTGTTCTCCATCGTGGGGCGCGGCGGAGGGGTTGGGGGGGGAGGGGTGGGGGGCGAGCGGGTCCGGCGTGCATCTGAGAGGAACCCAACCTGAGTCGAGCGAGAGCAGTGGAGCCCAAGAAAACACTGGACCTCCAAAACAAAACACTTTCTATGGAAATGGATATATTTACTTGCGTGGCTCCCAGAAGAACCGCGGCCGAATGGCTTTTTAATGGGAAACAGGGCGACTGCGTGAGGCCTGCCAGAGGATCTCCATGAGAAACATCCAATGCGAGGCCCAGCGAAAACAGGCAAATCCTTGAGGGCTGCTCAATTAACACCAAAATAAAAGCCTCAATATAAATAAACCCCTCGGAAAAAAATGTCCGTCAGAACTCCGTCTCGCTCGGAGGCGAGGGGATAACGTGCAAAGGCAGGCATGAATGCGCTCTATGTACAAATACAACAGTAGTAATCAGTCTGAATACACACCGATTTGCTTACATGTTACGTCCTCTGTTCTGTTTTGGGATATACAAAAGCCAGACGTGCACTCCCCCCCCGCCCCCCCCCCCCCCCAACCTCCGTCTCTCTGGGGATAATTGCCAGTGACACTCGGGGCAGATCTGCGCCTGGATTCTTCAAATCAGCCTGATGATTTACAGCTATTGTGCGGCGGTCGCGGTCCTCATCGGCCGTCGACGCGCCTCGCCCTCCTGATACCGGGGGGCTACTTAATGAAGCTGACCAAGTCACGCAGAAGCGAATTAACTTGGCTGATTAATTATTTATATGAAGCAGAATAAATGCCTTTAAAACGCGGCGCCTCGCCATGAAAGAATGTGGAGGGAAAAAAAAGGGAGGGAACTAAACGCAGATTTATGGCGGCGCTTTGGAGGGGATTCCGGCTTACACGTGCTCAGGTACGCAGGCGGCCCGGCGGCGACTCCCGGGAGATCCGATCTAAACAAGACGCCGCCGCCGTGGGGACGCACACTCACGCTGACAGATAGGAAATTGAGGTTGACAACTTGTCACACCAGAATATTTACAGAGCATAGGTGAGATAATAATCTAGACATGGGAGTGTTTGGGAAATAATAAACAGGATCCAAAGCAGCGCTCGGGATGCGCGGTAACCGACTCGGGCGGCGGCAGGCGAGAAGCTGAAAACCGGACCAGAAGGAAGCTCAGGCCCAGAGACCGCCACGGTCGTACACTCGTCTGCTGAAGAAGCGCCGCTCGCAACAAGGCAGAACCGCATGAGTCATCTGACACCGCGGCCTGTGCCGGTTCAGCTGTGTGTCACGACGCCCCCACACTCTGGGGCCTGTCTGAGCAGCTCGGGCCCGGCCTACAGGCCCCTGTTCTCTGGGCCGAGGCAACACCCCCCCCCCCCCTCCCTCCCTTCCTTCATGCTCCCTCCCGCTCTCTCTCCCTCCAGACAGATGTTGACCCAGCTCACCCCTCCAGTCTGGCACGGCCCCTCTCCTCCATAATGGGATTTTCTAAACAAGGAGTGAGCAAGAGGGATACTGTGGGATGGGACTGGGCCCAGCCAAGACTCCATCCACACCCCCCCCACCCCCCGCCCCCGCCTCTTTCCTCTTTTTTTCACTGAGACACCAATTAGAAACACACATTTTCAGGCAGAATTAAATGCCATTTGAAATAAACCATGTGCTGACGTTATTCGCCCCCACTTATTTTTCAAATAAAGGGCATTTTTTTTCCACAAGCAGGAGGAAAAAAATAGGGGCCCTCCTCTCTTTTCTGCCCCCCCCCCTTGTAAAGCTACACAAGAAGCAGTGGCTATTATACATGCACTGTCATTCCAAGCAAAAATTTTCATAATTGTAACGGAAAGGCGTAAATTTCCAAATGCATGGCATCTCCAAAAGTAATCAAGGGAATGAGCCGCGGGGTTATTTTAATGTATGCAAAACTAGTGACCCACAATAAAAGGAGAGAGAGGGGCCACAATGAATGCAAAGTAATGCGCGCGCGCTCGGAACCGGCACTGATGAGGGGATGGCTAAAATTAACACCCAATTAATTTTCGAATTGACAAACAAATGAAACCCATAAATCTACTTTCTCATTAATTTCACCACAGAATAATTCAAAGCTGCAATATCATGAGTGGGGAGAAGAAAAAAAAAATTGGAATGGGGAGGAGAAAAAAAAAAAGAAGAAAAGAAAATGGAAAATGGGCATTATCCATCATAAATATCAAGCAGATAGGAAGGAGCCTTATTAGAGAGTTGTGCTGATAGCGGTGTTAATCTGGGGAGGAGCTCGGGCGAGGGGGACACACGCCACTGTCGGCGGCAAAGGGGGCCGGCGGTCACGTGACTCGGACCTGGCACGTTTGTTTATCTATTTATTTTCACTTTGAGTCACGGTGAGTATGTGTGTGTGTGCATGTAGGGTGGGGGTTTCTTCAAGTTTTCCATACGCGTCTGATTCCAGCTATAATTGAGAGTCAAGTGTCCCACTAAAAAGGGGTGTAGTTAGCGGGGTTAAGAGCATACGTGCTTGTGCTCCCAATACAAACATTTCGACATGGAACAACACACGAAAAGGAAAAAAAAAGAAAGAAAGAAAGAAAAAGTCCTGCTCATTATTAATGGAGCATGTCGCGTTTTGTTTTTTTTCTTTCACTCGAGACGGAGGGAGAGAAAAAAAATAAAAATAATGGAAATTCCAGGAGATCAAAACAAAGCAACAACAGCAGTTTGTTCAAAAAAGAACCGGCTGTGCTGTTGATTATTAGATGTCTGTCTGCTCTGAGGAGGG
>JASSRZ010000072.1:1664753-1687108 GCA_032164315.1 Malacoctenus gilli | reverse complement strand
ACACACACACACACACACACACACACACACACACACACACACACACACACACACACACACACACACACACAGGGTGTGAGGCCAACGTGTGACACCGCTGTTTGTTTGGAGTTAATCACAATGAAACCAAGTTAAGATAATGATTTTTTTTTTCACACACACAATCATTAAGCTTGACGCACAAATGTTAAAACAGAGACAATTACCGTACATCCAGTACTTTTTCGACTCCGTCATTACAGTCTGGGAACGCAAAAATAGTTTCAAACTTCACAAGAGCTTTTAACACATCTCCTGATTGACGCCTCTTCTTTTACAGCCTGCTTTTAGAGACCACTATGGGTGCTACTGCACATCTGGCTCATCCCGATGAGCTGTTGGTAGGTCAGAGAGAGCCTCAGCAATCTTATCAAGAGGACTTCTTCTGTGAGGTCCAAACATCCATTCAATAAACACAGCTCCAGCATCCAGGGACACCCAACTTCTTTTCCCCCTGCAGCCAGACTGCTTCTAAGAAAGGCCGTGGATCCCCTCTTTGATCTGCGATTTGCCAAAACATTCTCCGTGAAGCCTAATCGCTGGTAAATAAACCCACTCTGACCAACAAACACAAGTGGAATCCTTCAAAATAAAAGCTTTAGGCAATTGGAATAATCTTCTCATCTAATTTAATTGACTTGCCCTTTCTGCCTGCGAATGGCCAGCGCCAACTGGCCTTGTTGCTTGGATGGGTTTGCCTTTGAGTGTAAAGACTGTTGGAGGTAAAAACAAAATTCAGGGTGAGCTAAGAGGAGCTCCCTCCGAAGGGAGTCCCTGCATTTCCAGCAGGCCGTTCGCAAATTCTCTCTCCCTGTTGTCGGTGTGGCGAAAGACGAACGTGCCCCCACGGTTGTGATGTACGGTGACTGGCATGGGAGGGGTCTCTCCTTCTGACCCCTCCTCCTCCTCCTCTTCTCCTCCCTCCGCCTCAGCCTCAGCCTGGCGGGAAGCTCAACGCCGCGCGTTTATCCTTTTTTAAAAGCTTCCTCGAGAGAGGACGGCGAGGGTTAAAAAAGAAAGCGGCGCTCGCCTTCCATTAAGCAGTTAAACCGAAGATAAAGGGCGGAGGGGCTAAATACCGAAAGACCTTCCGCGGATGTCTGCCTTTTAATGGAATCAGGTTTTAACAAGTCTTTTTGGTTAAATACAGCCCGTGTCAGGACGATGCGTCCCACTCATAAAGCAGCCCAATGACAATGTACAGTGGCACTAATACAAGGACATAGTTCATCATGACATTTTCTGCAATTCCCAACTGATTAGGGTCATTATGTTGGAGGTCTGATTTATGTTGTCATTTCCTCTCACCGATCCTGCATCAATGAATCTTAATGAATTGGTAAATAAGGGTGAAGATTACACTGTGTGACACCGCAACATTTCTCACCCTCGGCGGCCGAGATTTATGTAGCCAATTAGAGACTAACAGAGAAAATTGGCTGGCAGAAAAATAATATTCTTTATGGCGCAAAATGGAGGCGCATTCTCAGTGAAGGGCGATTGTATTGTCAGCAGTACCGTCCATAAAGCACCCAGCCTGACCCACCTTCAAAAATAAAATAGCGCCGAGGAGTCGGATTCGCAGGGGGCTGCACTGAGGGGGGGTGGGGGGGCGGTGGCGGCGGCGGCGGCCACCGAGCCAAAGTCCTTAACATTCACCGCGGCCCCGGCCGATGTTTGATCAGCATCAACACGGCGCCGTACGACAAACATGTTTACCTTCTCGCGGCAAACATCAGAAAAATCAGGCGCCACGAGGTGCTGCTTCTCTAATGAAGACACGGGAGCCTTTTATCAAGGCCGGCTGTCTCCCTCCGTCGGATTAAGGGGGGAAAGAAAGAAGAGGGGAAAAAACCGAACGCCTCTTTCTGCGAGACATCAAAAAAAAGAGAGGCCAAATTATTTGTACTAAACATACAATAAGGTGATATTTTTTTCAATTAGTTTTTTGTGCGCGGGGAAAAAATAACAGCGGATGCCCTTCATCTTGATTTCAAAGGGGGGGGGGGTTAGAAAAAACGAATCAAAAACTCAATCAGCGCTTTGAAGATATGTGTGATGAACACACAGAAGGAAGACGTATACAATCTGATTAGGGGCTCTTTAAGTAGTCCCGGGTACATCATTATCACAGCCGTGATGGTTTGTGTTTTTCCCCGATGCAGATTAAGGAACGCGGCGCCATGATTACGGGCCGAGGGACCGAACTGTGTTTGTGTGTCACTACAAAGCCTTACAGAAAAGCCCGGGCCTGCTTATTAATACCAACTTCTTAAAAGGGCACTTACAGTTATAATGAGAGCCTTTATGTATTACATATTGTGACTAGATTTAGTGCGAGCAAGCGGCTCTCCACATCAAACAGGCCTGGCTTGCTATTAGGCACCGGGGCTGAGGGATGCTGTGTGAAAAGGAGTGGAAAATTAAAGCTGAAGCGACGCAGGAAAGGGCTTAATTTACTGGCATGTACAGTATGCAAATGAGATTACTCTCAGCTTAACTGCATCATTTATGTCCATAATAACAGCATCATCATTACAGGGCTCAAATTAAATTACACTGTAATTAGCATATCAAAGTGATTGGTTAAAGTTTTAAACAAATACCCAATTTTGTTAATGAACATCTGTAATCACCGTGTCGACTCTCAGTGAAAACATCCAAAACAAATATGTGTTTTGGGGAAGGGGGGTGGGAGGAAGATCCCTCCCAAACGACACGTCTGTCTGTCTCCCCGCGAGTGCGTGCACGCATACGTGATTCTGCTGCACGAGGATGTGTGTGAGTGTGTGTGTGTGTGTGTGTGTGCCACTGGCAAGACAGGCAGGGGGGGGGGGTGCTTTACCTGGAGAGCTCCACACACTCAGGATATATTTCCCAAACTCCAGGAGATCAAAGATCCAATTTCCCACACTTGCCACTTTTCAGGAGCTCATCAATAAAATACTAATCACTTCACGGCTGATTCTGGAGAATGGAGCCGGAGCCGCCGGCTTAAGGGAGACTTCCATATCACATAAAAACACCTACGCTCAAGCGCTCGTCTTTGACTTGGGCTGGAGTCGCGCGCGTGTGCACGCTCACGGGCGGGGGGGGGGGGGGGGGCGCGAACAGATAATTTGCAGGCGGGTTTATCCGCTGGCTGTCCTGGCTTTTTTTTTCCCCCCGCCGCGGTAAACAGGGTGAGTGTTCGCACAGTCGCTTTGGAGAGCAGGTCCTCAGACCTCTCGCACAAACCGTGCGCATTCATTAAAAAGGAAAAAAAAAATCACAGCAGGTGACAGAAAGTCCACAAACACAACAACAATTCAATGCACCTTTGTTTTCTATGGCTTCTTTTTTTTTGTGTCCCATAATGCAACAGAAAAGAAACACCATGGGGGGAAGGGGGGGAGGTGGTGCATGCAGTGGTGTACAGCATGGCAGATGCACTCGTCAAATTTTAAAGAAGTGGCATCTTATTTTATTCATTAAGAAATCCATTAAAAGGCCTTATTCCTTGCAAGTATGTAAAAGATGTGCCTTTCAAGGTAGAGCCGGGGCAAATCCACTCCATCAGCTAATGACGGCACTCATTACACACAGAGAGGAGCTGGCTAATGAAGGCGCGGTGGCCGCCCGATCCCCCCTCGCCCTGCATAAAGCCCTATGAAATGCTAATATCTCACTTCTAATTAAAGGATACTAAGTCCAAATGCACCTTCACGGCCAGTCGCCGGCAACATAAATTTTATTTTTCAACACTACGCTACACCCAGAGATGTGCCTGAGCAACATTCCATTAATTCATGTTTAATACCCCCACTAGTCCCGCGTTTTGTCCGGCTATCGGCCTCTCCCCGATCAGCTTTATATAGTGAGTAAGCACATCATTACGCTCTCGAAGAGGGCCCCCTTTTTGTTGGTGTGCATGCTACTTTAAAGTGCATCCAGAAATAAACACATATGCACACAACAGCCTTTATGCGCGTGTCACTAGGGAAAGGTCAGGGGGAAACAAAAAAAACACACACAAAGAGAGAAACAGAAAGGAGGGGGGAAAAAAGGAGGAAAATATGCCAGTATCGCCCCTGCTGCACCTGTATACATTTACAATGTTTACACATCTTGGGCCGTAAATATGTTTACAAGGAAATCTGCTACCTTTCTCAGAAGCTGACCTTGAAGCCAGTAAACAACCCCCCCATTTCGCAAAGTTCATTAACGTCAAAGAGGGTAGACTCTTTCGCCTCACATCCAGGAAAATAACAACCCCCCCTTCCCAAAAAAAGAGAAACAAAACAAAAGGTCAGTGCCATTAGCTTATCAACAGAATATAACTGCAGCCCACTGGAAATTATTGTTGGGCCTGAACAAATACTGATGACATGCTGTGCAGTGGGTTGGCCCACCGTTTGGGGACTTTTCTGCACGTTTTCCTGGGGGCCTGCGTCACCTTCACTGTACACTGTCAGTAGGAGGAGCTACGCTTTGGGTTCACAGACGTCTCCTTCCTCAAAACCTCACGACGCACAATTTCACCGTTTTTTGCTTATTCGCTACGTTTTCAGTCAAAATCAGATGTTGCTACGCCAAATGTAAAACACAATCTCAAAAAGAAGGTTTATAGTGTGGAGAACCTGCAATTTGAAAGGATCACACTTGATTGTAACAAGTGTTTGATGGTGGAACGCTTGAAAAATGGTCCATTTATCTGCCTGTGGATCTGTAGAAGTGTCTCAGTGAGGAGCAAAGTGTTTTAATGCCAAGTAGCTTCCTTAAAAAGATTAACTAAAAGCAAGAGACGTAACCCACTCTTTCACTTCTGCTCATTGTTTCAAATTTTTGCATTTAAATCTAGAAATGTATTGAAGAATTGCATGAAAATGCTAGATTTATTATGCCCTGATTGTATTTGTAACTTGCCAAAGTTGGCTCTTTCAGAGTAAAAGTCTCTCACAAGGATTATTCAATGCATGACTGCCAAAAGATCGCCCAGAAATAATCGTAAAAGTGCAGCAGCATTCCACCTAAACTTTCAAACTTGCAATGCAAGAGGTGATCACCTTTTCCCCAAACTCTTACTTTTTCTATTCTATTCCATAGGTCGCTTTGATCAAATCTAGCACCCGACCGTCTGACTCGTAACATTCAGGAGAACTTGCTGTGCTTCGTAGCACTTTAAAATTCCTCACAAAGCCACAAATTCCCAACAAAATGGGATTTCATGGAACTTGGATGTGCTTTAAAAAGGCCGAAACTGGGGCTCGCTTTATATTTAGCGCATCATTTGCCGACGAGGAGCAGTAAAACGTCTGACTTTAAAGGTCAGTGTTAAGAACATATCACATGACGTCTGTTTGATCCCGGCCCAAGTATTTTCCCAAGGATTCTATGGCTCCGTACTGTGTAAATCATGCCGTCTGACCTTCTGCATTCCTCATGCTCTGTCCTCCCATTCATCCACAGGCACAGATAATACTGGGCAAATATCATAAACGTGAGGATTTTAGGATTGAGGTGAGGCTGCCATCATCCGCGGCCAACTGGGGAAAAGAAAAGCCCATGCATCTGAAAGAACCTGATTCTCCAGCTGCTGCCAGACTAACCTGGGCCGAGGCTGTCTGACCCTAATGCCTAACAGCCCGCGCGCCGACGATCCGCCGAGGATACGCTCCGGTGATTGGTAATGGGAGGAGTTCTGGTGGGCTTTTTGCTGGACTTCGATGGAAATTCTTGACTTTGGTTACGACAGCATCGTTTCGTGTAAGCGCCACCCATCTTTCGCTGCAACAGTTTCCAAAGTCAACTTGGAGAGCAGGACGTACCGTTTCCCCAAGTATCCCGTCTGATCCCAAAGCGTCTCCGAGCTGCTCCCAGTACAAAAGCAGCGTCGGCTTGAACGACGGGGGTGTGTATGTGTGTGTGTGACCCGCAGCTGAACTGGCCTCTGCTCGGCCACAGGGAGAGAAGGCCAACAACCCAGACACATCTGCCCCCCCCTCACCCTAACCCCCCGACACCCCCCCCCTCTCCTCCTGATAAATAACTTAACACGGCAAACAGCGGCCCATCAGTCAAGCTACACACAGCTAACAGAGAGACGGGGACAGAGATCGATGGAGAGATACAGACAAATAAAGAAAGACAGAAGGAAGGCGAGAGGAGAGAGGGGACGGGGGGGGCATTGTAAGGGCATCTAACACTGGAGAGCAGATAAATATCACATGGGGGCCTGAGCCAAGCAGCGTGGAAGGCCAAGTACTGTAAGGCTGTGAAAGGCGGCCCGTTCTGCCGAGCTGTGACATTTGTTTCTTATTGTCTAAGTGGCAGCTGAAAGCGCCCCCCGCCCCCCCCCCAACCCTCCCCGCCAGAGGCCCCCTCGCCTGGGCTCGGGCCCGGCTTTTGACAGGGAGGTAACCATATTAGGACGTGTATGGTAAAGTAAACAATAACATAGTTGCAATGAGATGGAAATTTTTCAGCTAATGGTGTTTGTCATTCCTGTTTTCAGTGCAGCGCGCAGCCCCGTGTTTTTGCTAGCCGGCCACAGAGACTTTGTTTATGAAAACAACACAGGAGCCAAAGGCTAAAACCAGAGCAGGAGGGGGGGGGGCAGGAAAAATGAGGACGGGGGTGGGGGAAAAACTGTAAATAAATATCAGTTTAAAAAATGCCTCCACCTTTTTTCATTTGATTACATAAATAAACCCACATTTGGGCAGAAATAGCCGTTGAGCTTTTCAGTCCCGTTCAGCCTGTGAGCACGCTGCGGCTGCTCCGACTGTGAAAACTCTTTTTCCTCTCTGCCGTGGCCTTCTAAACACCCTCACCCAACAAACCCAAACTCTGTCTACAGCACAGAAATCTCAGCTGGTAACATTTCCTTTGTCTGGCTGCAACAAGGAAGTCAAATGCCACCAAAAAACTGGTCAGAAATGCAACGCGAGCTCCGCTTTGGCAACACGCCTCCTAAAATAGTACGAGTCACAAGACATTATGATACCGTTTTCTATATGTAAGGTCAATTCTTGGCACACTTGGCCAACAGGGGATCAGGAAACATTCAACTACAACAACACAATTTACTCAAACTGAAGAAGGAAACTGGTCAGTTTTGACTGTGACTGACTTCACTGACGTACAGCTGGAGTCTGTGCAGGAAGAAGGATAAGCAGGAAACATCAGCTTGGAGATGCTCCTTCAACATCCAAGCCCAGTTTCCGTCCAGACAATTTTTGATCTCGGCTCATATACTGTATATTTTGTTGGTTAGATCGTCCTTAAACAAGAACAAAGAGATGAAAGTCCAGACCAACGTGCCAAATTGGATTTATGGTAATGTATGTCCCTTTCACCTGAGAAAAGGAGGAAGACATCTGAATGTTCCTCATCAAGCCGAATTCTGGTGAACTCTGACACATCCATTTGTCCCGCTGACCAACAGAATACCATGTTGACAGCACTGACCTTTCAAAGCCACGAGAGCGGCCAAGTCCAAAATATGTAGGAAGCCATCATGGCTCATTAACAGTGCTGCACTGTTCCCTTGGCTTCACAGCCTGTTGGAGCATTAAATGTTTGATAGAAAGGAGCTGGCTGCAAACGCGTGTAAAGACGGACTTCTGGGCGCAAAAGTCACTTCACAGACAGCACCTAGAATCCTAAGACAGAACATGATGACGGCAGCTTGTTTCAGAATATGTGAAAAACCTTGACCTGCTTTTGAACCTTCACCCGAGCTTGCTCACAGCAAAATTTACAAAGTACTCAGTTGTTCGAATCGAAGAGGAGCTCAACGCGCGTCATCAAATCTCACAGGTGTTGCTGTGATGTGCAGATGATCGCCCCAGTGCAGGTTTCATATTAGGCGAAATGCTCGTTCTCTAGAATCAATACGCTTACATGCAGCTTCAGGAAACTGAATTATGACAAATCAGTAGTTTCAGTAGTGCAGGTGCTCCTGGAAAAACCGACGCTATGGCGAACCGAGACGCAGACGAGGCAATTTTGGACGGATGAGAAAACTGAACTCGACTCACAGCAACATCTACTTTTCTTTGGCACAAGTTCAAAATGCTCTGTATCATAAGGGACACGGCACCATCTATGGAGGCGGAGTCACGTGCAGTTCGTCAGAATGGCATTTTGGTCCACCGTACGTGTCCTCAGACCAGAGGGAGGGTTCGGCGTGACAGATTCGTCGAGCTTACGGGCTTAGCTCGACTTCTGCCTGCATGTAAACACAGCGGTTCGGGCTCGCTTATGTTTTGCAGGGCTCTTTATGGCCAAATATCGGTTTGTCCTCAGACTGAGTTGAGTTGGTGTCCAAAAATATTCCGCTTCAGCTGCACTTTTTCTTCCTTATTCGACATCTTTTAACATTGTCCAGACAAACAAATGGGTGAGTGGCAACACAATCGCTAACAAGCCATGATGTAAATCAGAGCAGGGCGGACAACTCTGGGCCGAATGAATTAACAGAGCTGTGTTTTTCTTGCGCCTGGGGTTCAAAGGCTCCACTTCTTGTTCGTTTTCCCCAGCAGTTGGAGTCAAACACGGCCCGCGCTCTGCTTTACGTTTCTCCTGGCCACTTGTTCTCCTCCCCGTCAACCTCCTTTCGCGCTGCCTCTGGCTATCACGCTCTCTTTTCCAGGTTCGGGAGAAGGCGCCACCGCTTGTTTGTGTGCGAGGAGGGAAAAAACAAAGACTGATTTTTTTTTTTTTGTCAGGCGACTCCTGCTGACTCAACGGTCAGCGATTCCAAGAAAGAAAGCGAGATTGACCTCAAACCTGTGATGAAGCAGAGTTCCTGAAAACGGGCGAAGCTCCAAATGCCCTCGTACGTTTCCAACGGTTACAGGACACACAGGCGGATGTATAGCAGATTCCTCCACTTCTGTCCCCCTCCACATGTTGACAGTCCCTGTCTGATTTCTTTTCTTTTTTTCCCACCCACCCCTCTCCTGCTCTCGCTGGCTTTCAGACTCTTTTCTAATCCCCCCCCCCCCCCTTCCAAAAAAATGCAAGCTGTTTATTTGCGTGAGGCTGAAGCCATTCCAATAAGTAGCCCCCACCTGGTGCTTTATCCCTAAAAGGGATTTGTTTTCGAAAATAAACGGAGAAAGCAAAGGACTGCCAGAGTGATATTTACCATGACACCAAGCGAGCGCAACAAAGTCAAAACTGTCCAAATAAGAATCGCCGAGGCTGGCGGGAACTTTTTGGCAGTTCTACTATTTTTCAACTATAATTAGACGTACTCGTTTTGTTGAGAACATCAACAAAGCACAAAAAAATATCAGTCCAAAACAATGGAGACAGCTCTCTGCCTGGACACAAGCAGCCTGTTGAATTGATCAAATGTTTAACTATCGATGTTTTCTTTTTGTTCTCATCATGCTATCCAAAGGAAACTGAACAGTGGGTGAAGCTGTTTGGTAATGGCAGAAAAGGAACTCTTATGGTTCTCTGTGTCCCTTAGAGGGAGAGTGCTTCTCTGAAGTCAGCCTAACCCATTCAATTAGACCTCGAACCACACACCCTGTAACGGTGGTCTCCTGCCCTGTCGCCTTCAGGTATCTGATGGGGATTTCAGGGGGCTTTGCCCACAGTGGTGATGAGGAGGGCGGGACTTGCAATGGCTTCCATCTTCTCCAAATCAATCTCTCAATCCAGTGGCCCTTTGATCACAATTCTGCTTCTCACCTCACTCAGTCTCAACCTCAATCGTGGACACACAAATTTTCCACAAGTGCAGTTAAGTCATTTTGTTCCTGTTCCATCTCCTTCCAAATAATCCAACATCTACGCTCAGCTGAGCTGCGCATCCCACAAACGTCTGCTTGAAACCAAATCTACGGGACAATATGTATCGGCAGAAATATCGTTACTGTGGAGAAATACAATTTTCTGCTCACCTATGTTGGGTTCTTTTGGATATAGCACCAGCAACTGTGGGGTGTATCATTTTTTGCTCCCGACACACTGACAGACGCTTCCCCAGGCTGATCACAAAACCCCCTCTGCGCTGTCCTTTTGTTCCGAAGACAACAAATCAACCCTATTTATTAGTTCTTTTTCATCTTTTTCTGAAGCTGAGACACAAGGCCAGAGCTGGGAGGGGAGAAAAAAAAAAGACAGCTTTGGCACTCTTTCTCTCACTTGTGTGATTTTCTTTTCATCTCAGCTGTGGGACAAGTCGCCCGCGAGATGGAATTTGCTTACTTTTGTCGCCTCAGTCAATCTGGCGCGAAGTCTCTGTCACGTTAGCCGTCTGCACCTGGTAGCCGGCTGACACTATCAAAGCTGCTCGCCCGCAGACTGTGTGCATGCGTCAATATGTTTCGGAGCGAGAGAAGACGGGACTGTGTGAGGCTGATAGAAAAATAGATTGAAACCTGTCAAATGCCCCCCCCCACCCCCCTTCCAAAGGAGATATTTTAAGTAGCTTCAAGATCACACATATCGGATAAGAGTATCAGCGCGATCGTTCAACCTCACAACAAAGAACGATTCAGGCGATGGAGGTAAAAGATGCTCAAGAGAACATAAGGATGTTGCCTCCTCGCGGAACACGCTGTATTCAGCATAAGGCATGCATGATACCGCGCAACCTGTTTAGTCTGACAATACAGCGGCGGGCGATCTGCCAGAGCGCGCACTGATAGCGGCTGATGCAGCCGAGGGAGCAGAGCATCAGATAGGGGCGCAGCAGGCGGCGGCGGCGGCGGCCAGGTGAGGGTGTTTAGAAGCCTCTGACACATCCTGCGATCTCAATCGACGGGAAGAGGGCTGCAGCGCGCCGCCAGGATCCCCCGCCTCGGCCTCGGCCTCGGCGGCGGCATTTTGCGCGGGAGGGACCGATAATTTTTCACTTTCACGCTGCCTTGCATCTATTCTGCCTGTCACTGTTTTTAACTACAGCAGATAAGAGAGAGAGCGCGAGCGCCAGAGAGAGAGAGAGTAGATTACGGCACTTACGGCGCATGAAAAACACAGCAACAAAACTGCCACCGACAGAAGCGTTTAACTTTCCGGCTAGAAATCTCCCCCATGTGGCACTTTCGCTACAGCGAGTTGTTTATTATGTTCCGAGCGCGGCATAAGCGATTAAAGGAGCTCTTAAGAATCAAAGTGTTATAAATGCATGGAAACACAGCCGGCTGTAAATGCCACAGAATTAGAAGCTTACCAAGCCTAATACTAATACATGGCAATTTTCAGCTTGATGCTGATATAAAGAAATTACTTTTTTAAAGTAAGCAATAAATGCAGTCAGGGGGAGCGATTGCAGGGGCCCTATTTTCATCCCGGCATAAATCTGAGCGCGACCTTTCAGTGGCTCCAACTCCTGAATCCACTTGTTTATTCGGAGCACTTCTATGTTGAAAGAAAAAAAAAAAAGGGAGAGAGAGAGAAGTACATTAAACAAAGCAACTTTAACTGCTGCGACGAAAGCATTCGCAGTAAATGATGGATTACAAGAAACTGCATGTTTGCATGATGTGGTCCTATCTGTCTCCTCTCTCTCTTACATGGATTCATGAAATTCAAATGAAGCCGGCATGAGACGAGAGCATTTTGAAAGAAGGAACACGTCTTGGACATCTGAGGACTCTGTGATTTTTTTCTTTTTTTCCAGAGGGGGGGGGGTGGTGGTGTTGTGAGCTGGATGTCATCAGGTCTGAATAAATTGGCCCAAAAAAAAAAAAAAGAGAGCGAGATACACATGAGATGCGGCTCCATCACGGAACAAACAACTCAAAGACACGAGACTAAACTTTCCCGCTGGAACACTGAAATTTCCAATCGCTTGATTTTTATTTGGGAGATTTTTTTCCAAATAAACAGCTCATGTGTAGCATTTTTTTAACTAAACATCACATTTCCTCACCCCCCCCCCCCCCCGCCCCCACACATACGCCCTGTTTGACTCCATTGCGCTTTGAAAGCGCTTTAAACACCAAGACGTATTAATCCCGTAAGCTGCCACGGGGATTTCTGCATTAGTGATGCAATCAAAATCACATTGGACGCTTGTGTCAATAATTAAGCTGATTTCACCACATTAACATTAATTACACAACCATTTGGAAGATTTCCGGGGCTGATCTTACATCTGGAGCGGGCCGGCTGAGGGGCCCTGCTGGAGTGGACCCGAGTATGTGGAGAATGCACTCCAGATAAACGGCACTGCGACGCGAAGCCACTGTTTCCACTCGCTCCCAGGCTCTGTTTTCCAGCATGTGGGGAGGGGGGGGGGGGCGCACGATCGAATAGAAAGGAGCAGCGCGGGCTGTTTAACAGGGGGCTGCGATGAGGGACGCCCTCTTGCCAGGGTGAGAAATGTAACGAGAAATGATAATGACACTTGTGTTCCTTTGTCTGTGTCCACGAAGGAGCAGGAGCAGTTCAAATGGGAGAGCAGCATCGTGCATAACAATTTGGTTTCCCCTAAAAAAAAAAAAAATCCAGCGGCTGCAAAAAAGAACATTCACACATCCGACGCTCTCTTTGAGGACCTCTCGTAGTTGCAATACTTTCTCCAACCACTGGAGGCTTAAACATTTTTTTTCTTGTCCACGCTTGCTTCTTGTGCAATCAACATCTATGAATCTAAAAATTATGTCGCCATCTTCCAATTGCAACAACGTGTGCATTGCCACAAATGTTTCTGTTTTTTTCCAGCATCTGACACTTTATAAGTGAGATCCATTATTAGCGCTGGCACCTGGAAGGCCATTCGATTCTGCTAAATGGAATTACAGTGTGGCGTAAAAACCTTCGGAGCATCTTCAAAGAAGTAATGGTTGACGGATCACATTGCTGCGATGTATCATGTTTCCTTGAGACGTTGCTGCCGTGCTCTTACATTGACCGCAGGGTGACATGACAGATGCAATAACCACGCAGGGCTTTCCAGCAACGCGATTAAAGCTTTTTGGAGGCTTGTTAAAACGAAAGACAATAACGACAAACCTGTGCTGTTATTCTTTAATGAGTCAGTGTACTAGAAATAATTATTGGACATGATACATATTCGAACCCAAGAACAGATCATGAGTCACGAGAAAAATCAATTCAATGAATAAAATTCAGAAATCTTTAAAGTGTGCCAGGGAATCGATGCGCTACTGACAAAGACATTATTGCCATATATGAGTGTCTGACCTTTACTATACAACACTTCCTGTGACTGTGGTCAGATGAGTCACTTTTTGGGGGCTCTGCATATTTTTTCCCCTCACTTGGTGTTTTTTGGTAACACCACCAATAACACATTTTGCTGGGGTGAGAACCACCAAAAGAGTCCCTTAGACCCCTCCAGTACAACTATATGACGGCGTCTTAGCAGAGAACTGCCTGAATATTTTATATCAACCTTTCAGAAAAACAAAGTTGCTCAGTGCTGAAGCGATACGGATTGAGAATGGGAGGGAGTATTATTTGCATATTGATGGAGCGAAAGTTTTTGAGCAAAGTACTGATAATATTGTGAGAAAAGTGAGAGGGAAAGACTCACTTGTTCACACAAGTCTCAACTTACACGGACGGAAGGACGGAGGGAATAAGCCCCCTTTTTAAAAACGCATACTGTGGTTCAACTGGACGATTATCAACCCAAATAATAGGAGGGCCGCTTCTTTTCCCCCAACTGTGATACACGAGGAAAACACTGTTCAAACAAACAACACAACGTGTTCCGTGCATCTGCCAACAAGTCACAACATGCTCATGTTGTGAATCGGGGGAAAAGAAGATAAAACGAAAGACAAAAGAAAACAAGAGGATGACATCATGAGATGATAAAGCTGCGAGAGACAGAAAACAAGAACGCTCCTGCTCAGAAGTCAGATGTGTCTTGTCCATGCATTACACACAGGCTCACACACGCACACACACACACACACACACACACACACACACACACACACACACACAGACGCACACAGACGCACACAGACGCACACGCACACAGACCTCCTGATAGGAAGAAATCTAGAGGAGCAGACCCCAGATTATCAACCAGAACAGGGATGCCTGCTTTGTCAATTGCACCCCTGGTAAAACATGAAAACTTCTCCCACAGTGCAACACAATGCAACTGTGTGTCTAGCTCCCAACTGCCACCAGAGTTGACCCTTTGCTACTCACCGCGCTACCGTCGGCCGCAGCAGCCTCTCAGCACACTGCCAGCGCCGTGCACCTGTCGATCCACATGCCCGCCCGCCCGCTTGCCCGCCCTCCAGCCCCCCGACGTGCACACGTACACAAAATACAGTACACAAACAACCGCGGCCACTGCATACAGTTAATGATTAAGCCAATTCAATCGAGCATTTGCACACATGCAGGTGACCGGGGCCTGGTGAATGATTGTGTGTTTACCTTCTGTTAGGGCTTGCTTATTTAAAGCAATCTTCAGTTCCAGCGGTGGTGAAACAGCCTCCTGGCCCTGCAGACACACAACACACACACACACACCTCTTTAGGTTGGGCAATTTACAAGAGAAAGGCTGAACACACGGGTGCAAACTGACAGCAGCACAACTGATCTGCATTGATAAGGTGAACGAGAAGCAATATATGGTGCGACAAAGGATCGATTGCTTAGATTTCTTTCCATCTCAGCTCACAGCGGACCACCTTTCCCCCTGCCTGGTAAAACTACTCCACTGATGATGATGAGCTGCAAAAACGTGAGCAAGGCCGCTTTATTGGCGCGAGAAAAGAACTTTTCATATCCCAGGCGGTGGCTGTCTTCGGTGGGGGCCCCCTGCTGGTGATCACACTGTATCAGTACCTGTTCTGCCCCCCCCCCCCCCCCCACATCTCAACTCCCCTGGGTGGCCCTGATCTGCATGCACATGCACACGGCTGTTCCTTAAACTGAGCACTCAACCCAGGCAAAGAGAAAGACGGGAGTGGGGGGGGGCAGGGGGGGCAAAATCTTATTTTTATGGTAAACTGAGAAGTGACTGTGGGACAATATCTCAGGTGAATTTGAATAAAAGCATTAAAGCATATCCAAATATGAAAGGCAGAAAGGAAAAAAAAAAGAAGCGAGAACTCTGAGTCTTTGTCGCTCTTCTTTTTTTGCCGTGTTTACATTTGGCAGTGAAACCGATGGCCGGGTGTTTGTGCGAGTGTATATCAAAAGCGGTGTAAGCGTAGAGGGGGGAAAAAACAAAAAAAAAAAAAGAGCACGGCGTGCTTGGTTTCAGCATTAATTATGAGCTAAATGCCCTCGTTGAAAAGGCGAATCAACACGCTCTGAACCCTGGCGAGCGGGTTGAACAATTCTCGAAAAAAAAAAAAAAAAGGACCATTCCCACACAACCCCCCCCCCCCATTATTGTGATTCATTACACTTCAATTAACATATCATCAATGGAATCGTAAATCAATGGTGAGTGGTGACAAATGACAGATATTTTCAGTTTCAAACTACTAAACATCATTAATTCCCATCACCTGAAAGAGCCCCGGGAGCTAAATGAGTTTACCCAATGCATAACATCCATTTAGATAAATGTTCCATCATTTTAATGACGGAAAATTTGTATTGGGTGGTGAGGAGAGAGAAAAAAGGCAACGATGGTGGTGCTGATAGCAGCTGTACGCCTCTTTCTCAGCGTAATATAATGCCCGTCTTGTAATACCTAAACAGATAATTGTCTCCATTTGGAACAGCACAAGGCTGTAATATTGCCGTTTGGAGCAGTGGGGGTGCCCGGATCGTGGGGTGAGGATAAACAAGCGCACGCTGCTTCACCCGGTTGGGAAAACCGAGCCCATCACACACTCCCACATTGAAATTTTAGGGGAACAGAGCAACTCCTGGTTGAGATAATTACCCACCTAGGTGGGTTATGTGTCTGCTCAGCAAGAGGCCTGAACCAAGAATATGAATCAAAATGCAACAATTTCTAAAGACAAAGAAAAAAAAATGAGAAAGAGGGTTTTGCAGGCTTGTCTTGTGTGAGCTTGAAAGGAAAGGCTGATGTAGTTTCGCTGTGTTCGAGCACAAGATGGGACGAGTTCTGACACAGAAATACCTCAGAGTTGCCTATAGCCACAGGGGCCCAACTGTGACAAGGCCCCTGGTTCCATGCTCCTCTTTGGGGACTTTCTGTGTGCTTCCCTGTGTGAGTGTTACTGTTTAACTCATTGACGTAGATCACGATGAAAAAGCATCACTGCGACTGCTCGGTTTGGAAATATTGCAACGTTTGATCCTCGTGATTGAGTTGCAGTTACGAATCGCCTGTTGAGGCAATCTCAGTCAGAGGCCTTCAGTCTGCGGACAACACATCTCTTGCCCGTTTGGAACCGTGGTTGAGAATACATTTTAAAAAATTGTACTTCGTTACAGGTGACATTACCGAGTGGAAACCCCCAAACAGGCAGAGTAGCTTGATATCTGCGACTAAAAAAGCCCAACTGGAAGCTTGAATAAAGGTGAGGTGTTGACTTTCTGTTGGTGAGTTGATGAGCAATTTTGGTTTGTAGTCGGTATTTCATTGTCTGCTTTGGTTTCCTCCCACATAATTGTTCACAAAGGCTATTTGGTGACTCTGAAGGTCCTTCAAGTGTTACTGAGTGATTGTGCGTGTCTTTACAGGCCCTGTGTTGGACTGACCTGTGTAGCTTGTATCTGGGCTATCGCTAACGTCAGAGGGCATCATCTCAACCCCCAAACCTCAGTTAGAGAAAGCGGGTAAAGGAGCTGAATGGATGGATGGAATGCGACGAGGCTCTTGTGTGGATAGCATGACCGTCAGCCTGATACCTTTAGTGGGCCAGATGATCCAAGTAAATGTTTCCATTCTCTATGCAAATACCACCAGCTTCATTGTGATTATTGGGTGAAAAAAAAAAAACAGAGACACACGCAAAACAGCCTATTTACAGAGCGAATGGACAATCAGAAGGGGTTTTTTGCAATGGTAATGAACACGCAGTGGTTCCATCTGAGCGAACAAAGACTCATTTCATTCCATCCACAAACCTGTGAAGTGGACTTCCCTATTTGCACAGAGGAGGAGGAGGAGATCTGTGTGTGTGTGTGGGGGGGGGGGGGAGTGGGGGGGTCGCGGCTTTTTACAATGCGCTCTCTATTCCCAGGTATGTTATCGGTGCCTTTGGCTTTGTTGTAAGATTGCGTGTTCAAAATATGTATTAATACCCCCTCCACTGAAACGCACCCAATCCCAACAAAAGGCCAGCATTCAGCGTGGACAGCTCTTCAGCCCCTCTAATGGACAGGCTCTTCTCTCTCTTCACGCGGCGCAGACAAAAAGATGAGGGCCCATGAATATTTACCACCAAGTAAAGTTATTCCATTAATTACTCCGAGCATGCTTAATACTGTATCTGTGGCTACTTCTGTGGCGGCTCGTTAATGAACCTTCACACATCATTACCATATTAATTAATGCTCAACTCAATGGCTGTCAATAGGAGGCTGCCAGAGTTTGTCGCGATGGTTCTTTGCGGCCCGTCCTGGCTGTTTGGACCACTTAGTATCAGCACCTGAATAAATCTACACCATCTATTTATCCTTCCTGGAGCCCAGCGGTGTGTGTTTAAAGGGGAACCAGAAAAGAAGTAGTGCGACTGGTTCAACACTCCTCAAGGCCGGTGGATGAGTATTAAGAGCATTGTGTAAATAAAAAAGAGGGCGTAGGGAGAGTTTCAGTTGCGAGGACTCGGTGGTATCAATGCACAGGGTCACTGGTGTTTGTTTGGTGGGTGTGTGCAGGAGATTTTTCCAAGTCACTGTCTGAAACACAGGAAAATCTAAAAGCATGACTCATTTCTCGGCAAACGCAGCTGCTTACTGTGTGATCCGAGCTGCTAAAAGGCCCGACTGCACACTTGGTTGTTTTTTTTTCCTCCCTTCTTTTCTTCTGGGCTTTTATTAAGGCGTACTGATTAAATGAAAAACATGGTAAAGTCTTGTCAAGACTAAAAAGTCAGCATTTGAAAAAAAAAAGTGAAAAAAACAAGCATTGTTGGGGTTTTGTTGTTCTTTCTGAAGTGATTGGCAGGATCCTGGCGTTAGATTTTAACACCCACACAGGCTGTAAACAACGGCACTTTCTGACATGCAAACAGACTCAAAAACCCACCAATTAAACCCAACTTCAATCCAGCCAGCCCTTATTCTGGATGCTTTTTTCTTTCTATTCCTCATTCCTCTTTTTTTTTTCCTCGAAGCTTAAAAGGCAACAGTGCAGTCTGGTGAATGTCAGGCCTGTCTGATCCCCCCAGATTCTGCGGACCTGCCCTCACGTTTTGCTGAGCTAACAACAAAGTACACAGAGTGCACACGGAGAGCTTTGCTGTCTTAATACCAAGGAAGTGGATTTTTTTTCTTCTTTTTTTTCTCCCACTCGTAACCCAAAACAAACAAGGCCACGCTTTTTCCTCACGCTATTCAAATGAGCTCAAGAATGCAAAAACGTCCAATTGAAAAAAGGCAGTTTAACGCACACTGCTCCTCAGCAATCTATTGATCGGCGAGAGAAACCGCACTCGGAGTTGTTCTGTCGGCGGAGGAGTCACAGTCAGGGCACCTCGGGATCCAGTTTAGTCAGAGGCTAACGCCAAAAAATATGTAGCATTATTTTCATGAAAGCAAAACAGAAATTTTGCAAGAATGTCAGCAGAAGAATCAACCAAAGTTGTCGATGTACGCATGCTGAAATCAAGTTGAATCACAAGATGACAAACATTTGAATTTCGCTGAATTCCGGCCGTAACCTTCTGGAATGCCAGGTTAGGAAATGTAGGCATCAAAGGGTAAGAATGTCACACCTTTGTTCAGTTTGGTTCACTTTTTCACAACTCTGGACAGCTATGAAGGAAAAACTTGCCTCGACGCTGTAACACAGTTTACAACAGCTACTCGAAACCCCGCTCGTCATTTGGCCGTAATTGAACGCGGAAATACAACAAACGGGCGACTCAAACGTGCTGCCGCGGGTGATGGATGAATAGCTTTACTTGAGCTACAAACAGGCCCAAACAAAGCAGACTGTCCAAGTAAACAGTCTCTCGTCCATTGAACGTGGACCAAACTACAAGACGCTCCTTGGAGGTGGACTGAAGAGGGTTGACTCACTACTGCCACCTGAAGTGCAAGAGGGACACTGTTTTTTTTTTCCTTTTACATTTGGTGCCTTTCAACAAATTAACAGGGATCACTGAAGTCAGGAAGTTTAGCTGATTCTTCCCATGCAGCCTAGCACAGCACGGGCACATGAAGGGGGTGAGCGCAGCAAACATTATGCAACCCGAGTTTTTTTTTTTTTTTTCACAGCCACCCCCTTTTCCATCCTGTCAATTCGAGCCCGCCATATCAGGTTTCCACTCTCGCCCAGGTCGCCGCTCCGCTCCCGACCACAGATCCTGTGCGCTATTAATATCAATAAGCTGCAGATTCCATTTCCCCAGACAAAGACAAAGGGAGAACAAGATGCGATGATGAGTGAGGGGAGGAACTAATACCCTCGCACCGCACCGCCGGGTTCACGCTTACTCTCACCTCCAACCCTGCCGCACACAGGGAGAAAAGAAACAGAGCTGTAGTTGCACATGACCTGCTGCACGCGTTTTCACACATTCGGACACTTACATACACACACGCACATGGACGCACGCACCCTCAGTAGCCATCTACCCCCACATCACAGCAATGTAAATAAATGCAGAGCGTTGACTGATATTTTTGTACAACTAATATACATTCTTCCATTATTTAGGTTGTACTCGTGTATAGATCAGGCGTATTTGTTCTCGTCTCGCCGTGTGTGTGTGTGTGTACATAAATACATGCATGCAGAAATGCAGGTGTAAGGGGAGTTTCTGTTATTTATAAAGTTGTCGGTGGCTTTCAGTAAACACACTCAGAATACAAACAGAATACTAATCAGTTCTCTTTTTTTCTGATTTCCCAACTGTTGCTCCACAGAACAATGTACTGAGCATTCACCAGAATTACCCATGCCATTAAATGCAATCCAAAGCTAGTGTTTTAGAAACATTCCAGTACGAATGTTTCAAATATTTTTCACTGAAATAGAAAAGTTTGAAATTATTCAGGACGATTGAGTTCATTGTGATGTGTGTGTACAAAATTTTCGAGTACAAAAAGTGTGGTTTTACTATAAGATTATCACTGAAATCATCAAATAAAAAATAACATAAAAAGCAATGTAAAGATAAAAGACGAGGCAACATCCTGGTCGATTTTCAAACAGTCACAGGAAGTCGCATCAGATATCTTTCCCATCCAGGGACTTTAAGAACATCTTTCGAACAAAACAAAAACACGATCTGGTTTTCTTGATATATTCTGACTTGAAGGTTTGAGAACATTCGAATAGAAAAAGAAATCCCCAAAAAATTTGATGGAAGCTACACAGAGATCAGTTATTGTTTTGTTGTTCCTCCTCATCAGTGAACAACTACTTTGGATTTTATTTGTTTAAATGTGCTAACCAAAGATTGTCCTTTGAAACCACTTCACCGAGCCAACCGCCATCAATACAAAAACAAGAGAAAATACTGAATTCACATCATTCAACAAAACTTCTCAACACTATCTGTACACCTGTTTCATTCCCTCAGTCAAAAGCTACTTTTCTACCTGACATGCAACTGACCTAATTCCCAAAACTGCAATCTCACGACACAGGCTTTCGTCTAAAATGGAACTAAACTGAACCCACGCGCAGAGCGAAACTGCGACCAGCACCCTGTCCTGAATCACTACAAGAACCCACCCACAAACACACACTCATTCTGCACAGTCTTCGAGCAGGCAAGGAGGGGGTAGGGAGTGAGGGAGGGAGGGGCAGAGAGAGATGGTGTCTAAAGATGGAGGAATCTTCACAGACTTACCGCTCAACAGTTAAACTGACTTTCATCGCGCTGGTGAAAGTGTGTGTTGATGCAGATTCCCTGCGAGTGCCCAGTGTTTCAAATCCACTTCTGAAGGAGAGCAGAAAGCTGGCAGCCAAAGTAGCAGGTATGGAGTGGCTGGAGTAGTGTGTGGTGGTGAAGTGTGTTCACGTGTACGTGTGCGTGTGTGTCCGAGAGAGAGAGAGAGAGAGAGAGAGAGAGAGAGGCAGAGGCAGAGTCCAGGCGGCGGCGCTAAGAGGGACTAAAGGTATGTGGTCAAAACAAAACAAAAGCCGGAGCCTTGCAGGAGATTAAATATGCAGGAAGAGGCCCCCGTTTGCATAAACACAAACACTCAGCAAATGAAGAGCTGGCACAGAGCAGATGCCTGCTGAGAGCTCTACCTGTCCTGGCCTCTTTTAATTAGACAAGAGCAGGCAGAACAAATGAACATCAACACGGTCACACAAGGCAGAACAAAAGGAAGGAAGAAGGAGGGGAGGGGAAAAAAAAAACACTTCCTCATCCGAAAGCAAAATGCTTTTTAATGAGGAGAGCTGGGAAAATGAAGAGATTTCTCAATCATCACCTGGTAGATGTGACTTTTACTTGCTCTCTTTCTCTTTTTTTTTTACACGCACAGAAACATAAAGCAGAGGTTCTGCATCCACAAAGTACAAAGATTTTGAATATGAAACTGCTTAATTACAAGCTCAAATGCTAATTAAAACTTAAAACACCCAATTTAATTAAGGAAGTGGGTCAGTTTTTGGTGTAGGTTGTCTTTAAATGAGTTCTCCATTTAAAAAAAGCATAAAAATGGCACCTCTTGGTCCTTTCATTCATCCTCACTCTGCACAGCAGCTGAAGGGAGAAGCTGGATAAGTCAGCACCTCGCAGTGCACGCTGTCTGCCTGCCGGTCAGCTGGCTCCTATTCTGTGAAGGCTGACCGGACATAACATTCGACTGAAGAGTTAAAAACCAGTGTAAACCCAAGCGTTGTGTTGAGGTAGATTTGCAGCATCTATGGAGAAGACGACGACGGACGCAGGCGCACTCGAAGTCCACCGAAAGACGGGGTGTCTAATACTTTGTGTCTTTTTCAGTGTTCTTTGAATCAACATTAAAACAATAAAAAACAACATTGAAAATGAAAACCAAATCACGAATAAAATATGAAATAAAAAAAAAACTTGAGGTGGAGTTTGGTTCAAAGTTACTCAGGTAAAAACAAAATGACCCACATGTGCTCTCAGGTCCCCCCCCCCCCTCCCTCACTACCGTTCCCCTCGTCCAGCTATCTTTCAGAGCAGGAATGCAGAAGTGGGTGGTGTCGGGGGGTGGGGGGGGGGATAGTGATGCAGACACACAGTTTCAGAGTTCTGGAAAAAATGAGGAGCATGAGAGTCGCGGGGGGGGGGGG
>JASSRZ010000072.1:1625983-1636796 GCA_032164315.1 Malacoctenus gilli | reverse complement strand
CCCCCCCCCCCCCCCCCCCCCCCCCCCGAAGTGTGAGCATTGGCGAGTTTGGGTGTGTTTATGTTTTATCCTCAGGACCCCCGATTGTTGTTCATTTCCTGTGCAAAGGCAAAATAAGCACATAAAGGCCAAAATGTGCTCTTGCCCGGCCTTCACCCACATCATAGCACTTTTCCGCACAAGTGGCTAACCAGAGATAATTATACAATTAAAACAATTTTCCGCATCTATCTGTCAGACTGATCTAATTCACCATTCGAATGACACTAATGGAGGAAGCCTCTTTTCCCCTCCTTCCCCGAGCGAAGCTTCTTTCTCTTTATCGCGCACCAAAGCCATCTGCGGCAGAGGGAAAACGAGGGAGAGTCGAGGGGAGCAGCGCTGTATTTATTCAGCGGGATGTTGTGATGTGAGTAAAGTTAAGACCCTGCAATTTTTCCATCTCGACCCATCATGCGGCAAGGAAAGAGGGAGGTTCATTTGACTGTTGGTTCAAATTAACCCTTGGTTGCTGGAAGGAGGAGGAAGAGAGTGACCCTCGTATTATCTCAGACAACACTCTCCTCAACCGGCACTGACATTAATAATTCATGGTGACAAAATACATTACCAGAGAAGCTTGATGGAGAAAGAAAGGAAAGGAATGTGACAGGGAAACAGTCACATTAAAGCCAGCTCCTGACATTCAGCAGCAGGATGTAAAAGAATAAACTGTAATCGGACATTGTTTGGATGAAGCGAGGAAGAAATACCACAGCTCCCACTGAATATTGTGTGGATCTGGAGGGAAGTGCGGAGGGAGGCTCTGTCTTTGCAGACAGGCCAGTGCAGGGCGTGAGCGAGCAGGGAGGACCTCGCCAAACCTTGACCTGGATATCCTGCACCTCCGTCCCACCCGGTGTGGACCGCTCCTCTGTGAGACAGGGGGGAAATGCCTGCACGGCAGCGGCTCTGTCCGCCGAGGCACGACGACCGCACAGAGTTTTATGTTTATGAGCCGCCCTGATGGGGATACACATATCCATTAGATATGAGTCCGCCCGCAGAGGGGGTCTGGTATTAACCCACGAGCAAGTGCCCCATCAGCAGAGAGGAAAAAGCTGCCTTTTATGGCAACAGATCACAGACTCAAGCCATTGGCCACAGAGCCCACAAATGAGGCGTTAAGTGTAGTGGCAGGGCAGCAGAGAGATATGACCCTCCTCTCATCCATGCATGAATCTGCCCTCTGCTTCTCTTCCTTTCTTTCTCCCTTTCTCTCTCTCTCTCTCTGCTGCCCCTTCTATTAAAAGAAAACACATCAAAACATGCTTAGCTATCCCGCAACCACGAAAATAACAACTGTCACTTGCAGCAGAATTCATTAAAGCCTCGGTGACGCTGCAGCATCTAATGTAATTGTTCTAATTGAATATTAATTCTTGTACAATATTTGGAGAGATTCCTAATGGACGTTTTCAGTAATTAATTGCCAGTTTGAGGCGAGGCCAGTGTTGCAAAGTTAAAAAAAATCCAACCTGACACGGAGATTGGGAAACAGAGTGCAGCGTGGGGGCCTGCTGGGACGGTTTCATCATCGCGCCTGACCCCCCCTGCTGCTGGGAATGGCAGGAGGAGAAGGGAAGGGGGGGGGCAGGGGGAGGAGATAGACTCCTCTTCACAGTCAGAGATTTAATTGCACGCAGATTCCATTACCTCT
Organism: Malacoctenus gilli; assembly: GCA_032164315.1. Taxonomy (NCBI): domain Eukaryota; kingdom Metazoa; phylum Chordata; class Actinopteri; order Blenniiformes; family Labrisomidae; genus Malacoctenus; species Malacoctenus gilli. The sequence goes on along the minus strand of JASSRZ010000072.1, from coordinate 1,635,097 downwards.
GCACAAATGTCACATTCTCTTCTGATCAGGGGGCACCGCAGCCACTGGCAGCCGGGCTGGCAAGCAGCCAGACTATAGTGCAGAAAGTGCTCAGCCAATCAGGGCTCCCGGGGCAGGCAGAGGTGAGCGGGGGGACAGGGAGACTACTGTACGCCAAAGATATTAAAAAACAAAGGAGCGTCACGAACACAATGGAGCCGGTGGTGCAACCATCAGGCAGAGGGCGATCTGATACATCAAGACATGTCGAGTAGTTCCCAGGTTTCAAGTGGGCAATTAACATCACGAGATGCTATTAACCAGTATCATCAATGGGAAACCGAAACTTTGGACTCTCACCAAGAAATAAAACAACACGTGCATTTAATACTCGCCCGACAGAACAACTCAGTGAGAAGCAGAGGAATGGAGGTCTTTAACTGTGCTGCACCAAAAACAACATTTTATCATTACATTTTGGGCCCTGATGTAAACACTGAAACTGAAAACGCACATTGGGACAGAATCATTTTAACATAACATAAAATCATTTTGTTGCAGCCGTCGCAGTTATCATCTTTCATATAATCTAAATTTAACAAAATGCTGGAAAAACAAATACAAAATCCCACTTCATAAAACCAACAAACAAAGAAGGAAAACTGGATTTGCTTGATTATCAAATGACAAATCACTGTTTTGTTGCTGTTGCTCGATGGACAAAAAGTCTTCCTGTAGTGTGAGCCATGACTTAGCAGCTGAACCGAGTGGACAGAAGGTTGATCCCTGTCAGAAGCCTCCAGTTGAATGTAACAGTATCAGATGATTGTTTGAAGTGGATTCATTTAAAAGGTCTAATTTGAGGCCTGCAGGATTCAGGGGGGGAAGTGAAGTAGGCCTGATCGCCTGTGCTGATTCTCCAACTGGGAAAGCAGCCATTCAGTAGAGCAGACCCCGACCTTTTATAATAGCTGGCAGAAACTGGACATGTGGGCAATGACTCAGAGCCCTGGAAGCAGTCTGGACCAACAATTTTACAACAATTGCAATATCAGTTGGTAAACCTGCAATTAGATTTTTCCTCAGAAGCACCGAGCCCTCTGCAGCACGAGCTGCGTGTTTATCATTCACGTCAACACTTAGTGGCGGAGAAAAAAACAGCAAAGCGATAAAAACTGATGAAAAGCTCACAATGCATCTGGAGGCATCAGCCTCTGGCTAATTATGGACTTCATACAAATACGGCCCACCGTCCAATCCGACAGGGTTTGGAGACACTTCACAGACAAACAACATGCACATGAGTGTGAGCAGGGACAGAAGAGTCAGTGGGAGGACTGCCACATACCCCGATCACTGGTGCAGGGCACACTGGCACTCCATTCCTCCAATGAGAACTCAGCTCGCAGTCTTGAGGGCAGGCCAACGGGGGTTTTGCAGAGGACACAAACAGAGAGAAAGACAGAGAGAGGGAGAGCGAGAGAGGAAGGAAGGGGAAAGATACGATTACAAACAGGAAGCAAAAAAAGAGGTGGGGAAAGCCCCCGCATTGATCCTCGGAGCCCACATGTACAGAAATGACATAAGAACTGGCAGAAGCAAACGTGATCGTCGCCGGCCACAAAATAATTTCAAGTGGTATGACGCACTGATTCCTCTTGGTTTTTGCTGGCCTACATGCATATCAAGTCGCCTTCCTCTCGCCGATTCTCCGCCAGCCAATCAAGCTGCTGTGACGCCCAAAAATATTTGCGAGTGTTTGTATCACAGTGACTGGTTTCTGTGGTTCATTGCTCACCTTAAAATGGTAAACATGTCACATTGTTCCTCTCTTTCAGCATGTGAGAACACCTGCAGCAACCACAACAATAGGCTACATTTACGCCGCTCATCAAAAGATTTGAAACACCAACATTTTCCAGGTTTCTTGCGACTTACAGATTTTATGATAAAATGTACAAAATAGACAAAAACAGCATAGATATAAAAAAAAGCTTTAAAGTTGCGCAATATATTTTAAAGTTTTGCCCATTAGAGTAGCCATCAGCACAAGATCTCACCTTGTTCTTAAAAATATCATTGCAATGCTCGTTTTTTGTAGTGTAACACTGCTGTAACTACAAAGGAAGAGCGTTACATAACAAAAAAAGGGGTCAACTTCAGAAGCCTCAATTAAACTTTTATCATTACTAAAGTGTTCATGCTTTTAATTCAATCAACAGGTTATGTTTGGGCTTATGGAAGTCACCAAAACTACCAAATGATGTTACAGAATTATGTTTAGTCAGAGGCAGGAGTGCATAGCGGTGATTGACAGGCCCCCTAATGCTCTCAACATCGGGTGTAAACCACTTTAAATATCATATTTCTTGTTTCTTTTCATGAATAATGCAAAACTTGTACAAAACATGTGAAACAAGCTGGACATGTTGTTTATTCACACACCCGGTGCTGCGCTCCAAACTGTTCATTCGAGGCCAGACAAACAAAAGGAAAGATGCTAATGACTTCCACATACAATTCACATCATGCAAATGAGGCGGCGGCGCGGACGGCTTCTGGTTTGGTTGCTGTCACAGGAGTCAGAGCTGCATGTGTGGCTTGTTGGCACTGTGATGTATGTGCGGACGACTCGCGCTGCTTAAATGTGGCCGCCTCTCCGGCGGACTCGGGCTGCTGTTTAATTGGGCCGCTCTCTGTGGGAGAAGCGTGTCAAAAACCAAGCGTACAGCTCTGTTTCTGCACGCGGCGGCGCGGCTTCGCCGACCAGACACAACAAAGACCGCAGCCCCTCGACGTCCAAGCTCCTCGTAATTCACTCGTTTGGAATTCAACTAACCCCATTAGTGCGGCCGCTGTTTCCACAGGCCGGTCACATTCCTGGGTCTGCCATCGGCCCCAGATAAGACCCTTCTGATTACTCGGTTGCATGCCTGTCATTACTCCCAAAAATATGTTGATCCCAACAGGCAGCCCCCCCGACCCCACCCCACCCACCCCCCCATGGATATATGGCTGCTCTATTGTATCTCTGCGGTCCTCAAAAGAAGCACTTGCTCCTAAACGTCCTCTCAGTATGGGATCAACAACAGAAGGCACTCAGTGACTCCAGCCAAGCTAACCACAGTGTCTGCCGCATACAAGACTCCAGCTTTAGTGACAGCTTAAAGGGAAGACTCCAAAGTAGACAGGATTTATGTGTGGTCTCATGGGGGAGCTGGTAAAACAGCAACAGCTTCAGCAATGCACCAAGATGTTGACTCTATATTGCTAAACGCAAGCGTTTTTCAGTCTCGTCTTTGTACAATATTACATTAATATTCAAACACTTCCCGATCACGTGCACGTGACGCTGCTAACCTGAAACTGAACCAGCGCCTCTGACAGTGACGCCCTCTCGCTTTGTGGCTGCTTGCATGCCAGTTGCTCGGCACTCTCCTCCTCTGGCAACATGTGGTAGCAATCCCCCCTTTTCACTCAAATTACAAACTGTGTCAGTTTCGGTAGAAATTCTGCATCCAGCCACTTTCCAGCACGCGTGTTAATTGCGACCCATTTGTGAGTTTACGAGTAAACTCGACAGGCATTTAAAGTTGTCTGGTCTTGTGAGGGGGGAAAAAGCAGGCCTGGAAATTAGCCGCCGGTTGCAGCAAGAGGTTGTTCTTTGAGCTGGCAAAACTGTGAGGGTCACCTGCTGGACATCTGATAACATCTGAAAACACTTGGTCCAAAACTTTTACGGTCGGGTTCTTGAAAGTCTAACCATAGTTCACAAATACACAGTTGTCGTTAATTAACAACTATGGCTTCAGAGAGTAGACAAAATTAGGGCCCAACTTTCGTTTAAGTTTTTTGCGACTTTCACATTTCAGGTTAAAGTTTATTTTCAATGCCATTTTAAATGTTGTGAATAAAATCCATCAGTTTGTATGGTTTTTTTGGTGGCTTGACAATGCAAGCTTTGCTTTTTGGACCTTCTCAAACACTTTCTAAACTTACCTTTTGTAATTCCAGAGCAACAATTTATTTTTTGCATGTTGTAAAAGTTTTATTACCCTGTTTTATTCAAAGCTTCATTCAGAAAATAGTAAAACATCATAACTTTGACCAACTGAAAACTTTAAACTCAAATATGAGTTGCATAAGAGGAATTAAAGACCCATCATATGAAACATTTACAAGCTTGTCTGCGTAAGTGTCGATGCTGAAGCTAATTCTGTGTTTTGCCTTTAGAGCATAAATGATAAGGACTCCACAAACCTCTCTAAATTGTTAAAACAAGCTAAAACTCAGAGACAGAAACATTAAGGGAAATGTAATTAGAAAGGCTTCATATAAAACAAGCTTCGGATGCCTCATCTGAACAAGTGAGATAACATCACACTCCACCGGAGTGGAGCCGGTGACCAGGCAGAGCTCAGAATGTGACTGCGGTAGGGGACACTGGCGCTGCATCGGATCAATGGCTTGACCCATTAAGTCACAGCACTCCCAGTACCTCATCTAATAAGAGCCGATCTCTGGGAACACCCCTCGCTGACCCATGATGCTGGGGACAATTACAAGAGAGTGGTCTTTCAGGACCGACGCCCACTTGACCCGGTAGCGTAAAGACGCGGAGGAGATCCACATGATTTAAACTCCTCCCTAAGACGTGCTGACAAGGTTAGAGGGTCAACGCAGACATTAACAGGTCAGTGTGTGGCCCACTTGGGAACAATTACTCCCAGTCACAGCTAAGTGGACACTTGATTGAACACGACGGAGGCAGGACACACTTCCCACAGATAACAATCCCCAGAGCCATTTAGGATAAAAAGCCCTTGTGATACAGCCGTTATGGGCAAAATTCATCTTCCTTTTCCCTTTTAAAAGAATGTGAGAGTGTGATAGAGAGCCATTCTCTGGGAGAGATGAGTCTCTCAAAGCATTACCATTTTCAAGCAATACTAATAGCTGCTTATGACACAGAAACAATTACAAGGTGACTGGGAGAAAAAGCTAAACAATGGAACGGGCTGTTGGGATTTCAGTTTTCAGTCATGAGAAAAACATATCCCATCTGGAGTCTCACGGCAGCAACAAAGCTTGTGCACAAGTTCGAGTGCTGAACAGCATGATATACATTAAGCTGGGAAATGTCTCCAATTAACCGTGTGGGTGCTGCAGCCTTTTAATGCCTTTCCACCTTTAACCTACTAACAGTTTGACCTCCCTCTCCCACCACAATGACTGAAAAACTTTGCGCAAACATCTGGATTCTCAGACAACACTCCGACAACACCACCTCGGAGCTGCTTCATGTCACAACTCAGCAAGAAATAGTTTGCGTGTTTCGTCACTGTTGCGTGGGATTCATGTGTCCCGCACAGATGTTTTAGGGCCGCTACCGCAGATAAAATAGCAAAGTTAGCTTATGTGCATTTCTGTGTAAAACGGTCACTCTTATAGTCTCTTTGTACACAAATAGGGCTTATCGATTCGCCAGCACATTTCCAACCACATTTGCATAAGCCGTGTGTTGTTTGTGGTATTGTTTCTTTTTTTTTTTCCAGGGGCTTTGTTTATTTATTTCTCGGCGCTGGAAAATCAGTTCCACATTGTCCCTCGATCTGCAGCAGTGGCTGGCGCTGCTGCAGCTGTGGGCTGTTAGTGGCTGGAGATGACACAGTTCACTGCCCCCCCCCCCTCACCCACCCTACCCCCACCACCAAAAAAAGAGAGAGAGAAAGCCCAGGGAGGATGGGTACAGCTGCAGAGCAAGAGGAGAGGAGAGGAGAGGAGAGGACGTAAACAAGTCCAAAAACAGAAAACTGATATCACACCAGAGATGCCGCTTATCACCTGCCACAATCTCTCTTCTCTAAGTGTCCAAAATCTTCAACATTCGCTGCAGGAAATAAAAAACCTCTCTCCTTTCTTCTCATCTCATCTTCCTCATTAGCTCCTTTCCAACTTGGCCGGGACCTTTGAGAATCAACCTTCCCCAAGAATTCAGAGTGTCTACTGTGACACAACAACAGTTCATTTGCACAAACCAACACTGAGAAAAAAGCAAGCAGAGGTGAATATTGAACTGATCCTATTTCAACCAATTCTAGTCGACTTGCGACGATCAAGGACACACTTTTCACAGAAGTTCCTGTTCTTAAATGCCAGTTACTGAACACTGCCCACTGCATGTCTGCTGGAATTCCAGGAAAAAAACACCAAAACTAGACAAAAATAGTGTGTTTTTAAAAGTAAGAATATAGTTTTAGTACTTAAGATGTTACAAAATGAAAGGAAAAGTCCGTAGCAGTAAATAGGAGCAATCACCGTCGATTTAAATGCGTTTGAGGGTCTTGAGGTCCTCTTCCCCGAACAACTGAAAGCATCCGTGGTGACACAACATCGACCCATTTGCACACTCCCACGGTGCAAAAGAGAGCAACAGGCTCACCAGCTGACCTGCTGGCTGCGGTGGCAGGCCTTTATTCCCCAGGACCGTTTTGTAACCAAGTGGGCATCATGCGACTGCCATCTGGGTACCACTTATTTAAAGCTGGCAGAAGTCCCGTGGCAGCCAGCCTGGGCAAATGAGGAGATGGGAATAAATTGCATCATTTACTTAACATGCATTTACCGTTGTGCCTGTTAAAAGCCCATGACTAAATAATTTGTTTTTTTCCGGTGCCAGCGCCTGCCGCCGTTGGCCAGAAATAGTGTCGGTGTGTGCCGCAGACGAAGCGACTGTCAGAGGGCTGATAAAGGAGGTATCGAGATGTTAACCACATGAAAATCGCGTTTACCACCGAGTTATATTAACAGCCCTGAATCCACTTACACCACAGACATCTCCCTGTGCGTGATGCGCAGCACACAACCCATAAACAGACAATAAACACATTGTAATTATAATGCCAACTCTTTAATTACGTGTGTCATTTGGGGATGGTCGAGCTCGCTAATTGTCAGAGTGATGTGAGAGGACTGGGGGAGGCTAGGAGGAGAGATCGAGCCTGGAGGCCCGACAAGAACCATATTCCCCACTCTCCGAGCGTGTTAGAAGGCAGAAAATTCAATTGGCACGCTTCCAGAGAGGAGCAGTCCAAACAGCCTTAATCAGCAGGGACAAACTCCATGCAAATCATTTACATTAGCACAAGTGGAGAGAGCAGAAAAATATCTGAGGGTTCGCTCTCTCAACATGAAAGCAAAGAAACTCCTTTGCCCGCTGTAACCTCACTGCCACGTGCCTTCACGCTGGGAAGAACACATGTCGATGCACCAAGCAACACAAGTAACAACAGGACAGCTACACGAGCTGTCCCACAAGTTCCAACAGGAATTCATACGCAAGTTGTTTTAGTCGTTATTTAAAGTCGATTTATCTCCTCGAGGACGAAAATTTGAAAAAACGACAAGCAAATATTCAAAATGACAGGAAGCGCTTTGTCTGCACACACGGTGTGCACACGAGTGTGGGTGTGCTCCACCGAACAGCTTCTTTTGGTGCATTTTAAAGTAAAATATCCAAAATTTGCTGCATTTACAGAACAAAAATAGATTTGTGAAGGTTGCTCCCACCTACAGTTACTGAGTTTTACACCTAAAACTCAGTAAAAACACAAAAAAGGCAAAGCTCACATTTCACCTCTAAAAGAAAAAGAAGCAGAAACTGTCAACTACACTCGGGGGAAAAAGTTTCATTTTGGCGTATACTGATGAGTAACCGAGTGATATACTATCCGTCTTTATTAAAACATGTGTTGGTTTAAAAAGTGATCTGCACGGCTTTTGTGAGAAGACTTCCTGTAAGCCCCAAGTTCCACTGAACACAAAACTCCATCAAAGATAACTTGCTGTGTATTTTTCACCAGGCAATGGCAGTAAATTTAGCTCAAATATGGTGGCAACAGGCCATCGGTCTAAGGTACGAAAGCATAAAATCAAAAGATGGTTGTGAACATCAGAATCAGAAAGGACAGTTGCTGCATCCGTCCAAATTGGGCCTCATAACCTCCAAAAACACCACAATGACCAAATAAGGAAAATCAGTGCTGAGAAGGAATAAGCCAAAGCTTGATCGGCATCATCTCATGACGTTACATCCATCCTTTTATTCCTACTATATTCAGGTTGGCCAGAATTGAATGAAGACTAACCGAGCTCACACTGGGCAAAAGGGTGGGTGCGAATTGGATCGGTCCATCATAGGACTGACACCCAAACACTCACTTACACATGCGGCCACTTGAGAATAGCCAGCTGACAAAGAAGTATGTCTCTGGATTGTCGGAGCACATCAAAACCAACGAGAGGACAAACATGCAAACTCCATAAGAACATCTCACTTTAGCACAAAAACAGTCTCAGGTCTTCTCACCGTCTTCTCTAAACTAACCGTCTCACAGTGCCCTCCTATCAGATCACTGTCCTTCATGATAGCATCTACAGTGACTTTTTATTCAGGTGATGGCACCAGCAGCACCAACACAGGATAGAGAGAACAGGAAGCAGCAGCAAGGTGCTGTCAATCAGTGTGAACTTCAACAGTAGACCATCACATCGAGTTTAAATGGTGGAGCACAAGTTAGTCTCACTGTCCCAACAGACAAAGAGGTCATCACACTGGAAAGACTTCGGACCACCTACAGACAAAACCTATAGAATTAAAGTAGAAACAAAATGTGAGACAACATCAAAGACACTTTCTCTGAGAGTCAGTAGGATGCTTTGAAGGATTTGCTCAAGATGATTCTGTCACTTTAAGAAAGAGAGAAAAATAACACTTCTTTTCAAAAGTACAGTTTCCCTATAATGGCAACAAGACATAATTCTTGGCATATTTTACCATCAGTAATAAAAGGAGAAAAAATTACTTATGTTTTATTTTATGTACAATAAATATTGTGAAAAGTGGCCAAAAATTAATTCTGCAAAAACATAACCAAACACTCAAAAGAATCAGTTCCTTTTCTCAAAATAAGCTTAAAAATACCCTCCTTTAAAAAAAAAAAAAACTTTTAGAGGCATTCGAAGTTTTTAGAGAGAAGAAAAATATAAACCATCACTTTGATCACTGTGTGTGTGTGTGTGTGTGTGTGTGTGTGTGTGTGTGTGTGTGTGTGTGTGTGTGTGTGTGTGTGTGTG
>JASSRZ010000072.1:1602812-1625559 GCA_032164315.1 Malacoctenus gilli | reverse complement strand
GTGTGTGTGTGTGTGTGTGTGTGTGTGTGTGTGTGTGTGTGTGTGTGTGTGTGTGTGTGTGTGTGTGTGTTCAAAGGGGATGTGGCTGGGTAATCTTTTTTTTCCAGTGTGAAACTGTGTTTTTGAATAGTGCGAATAACCTTCAACGCAATAATGCATCAACACCTGTGCAGAGTGTTTCACCAGTGATCGCTCACATTCTTTCAGACATGATGACAAAACGGTCAGATTCAGGTTCAGGCAGCAGCAAGGCCGCCTGTTTACGTAAGAACTTGTTTTTTGTAGTCTGATGGCGTGATTGAGATTGTCTGTGCCTATTTGTGGATCAGAGTCCAAACAAGAGGTGGGTTACCTTGTATAGCCTGTGTTATTAACATACACAGCGCATGGCATTGAGTGCGGTGGACAAAGATCAGAGCATGAATTACTCAAAGCGTCGTAAGTACAGTGCGCCCTGCAAACACTTTGTGCGACGGCATCTCTCCAGATGAATCATCAGCCCGGCAAATGTCAGTTAGGCAGTGAGAAACTGTCTCCACCATTGTTTACATATTGACTGGCAGCGTGCGGCTGACCCCGATGAGAGCAGCACGCGGCCTGCAACGGCATGATCTCACCCAGTGGAAAAAGAGCTGTCACGGTGAATCTGGTAGGAGGGTGTGGCGTTGCAATCAATGAAGGTGGAGAGACTTAAACGCAAACAAAACAAATCTATTATTGGTTGCGCAGCATGAAATCATGCATTAGCTCAGCCCGTGCCGGAGCAGTCGATGCCGCGGCTGTTACTCGACGATCCGCTGCTCAGAGCGGTCTCACCTCTGCCTTTTTTTTTCCAGTGCCTGTGTCTATGTGAGGTTCAACTGAACACTTCACTGTGCCCCGCAAGGTCTTTCACACAGCGCCGCTATTGATGAAAGAGATCAGAGTGACTGAGTGAGAGAGAAAGAGTCCATGAAGGATACAGACTGTTCATCCACAATCCATCTCATATTCTAATGTAGCCATTATGCTCTAAAAAGAGACTGCTCATCCATTCATTTTATGGGGCATTTGCAAAAAAAGATGACACTGCAAGAGGGCCGGTCGCAGTGATTACAATTCTTTGAATTAGCCCTTCAATCACTGCATACAATTGTGTGTGCAAAGTACACAGAAATGCACTCAGAGGCGCGGTGCAGCGCAGCGCGATGCGGCTCCTCTCTGTGGCAGGATATGAAAAGATTGATTTACTCATTTCTCACTATGAGTTGTTTTGGGCGCGAGGAATTGATCGGTCAACACATTAAAAGCTTGTACATCATGCACTCCATACACATGACATGAAAAGGCTTTCAGAAAAATATCCAATAAAACTGAGAACAGCTGATTGCTCAAACCCGGACAGATTTGCAGCGTTTACGGCCGATGCGGTGCGTTTCCAACTCGGGGCCGGTAAACGGCGAATGGTAAAAGTGTAACAGCAGTGAGCTGTTACAGTGGTGAGGCGGCAGAAGGAGACGTCTTCTCTCTTTCTGCCGTTATGTCTGCCTTTAATTGAGCCAGCACTCCTTGGGAAGAGAAATGTCTTGCAAGCCGCAACAACACTCGACAGCACTTCCATCACTAATCGAGAGGGTGTGTTTGCCCATTCATAAGAAAGCTGGGCAGTGTCAGGAGTCATGCAGCTAAGTCAGCATTACTCATTCAGATCAACTGATAATTCTGGTTTTTAAAAGAGATCTTGGGGAACTTTGTGTACAAAAGTCAAACAGCGGAATCCAGAACGTAGGTCCGGTTCTACAACATCTACTACATGCTTTTCTAAGCACTGACTTTGTCTTTGACAAGTCGAGTTTTACACTTGACGCCTGCTGATACTGCTGGCTGTTGAGTGGCGTGAATGGCTGTGCACGTGTATTGCCGAGAGGCAAAATACACCTGGAGGAAGGGTCCCTGCACTAGATCACAAGACACAGTGAATTTGGGACCCCTTTATTGATTTTAATCTCTGCAGAAAAGATTCATTGATAAATAAGTTCAAGGCAACAAAAAAACTATTTTGTCCTTTCTTTCAAACAGTTTCTCTTCAAAATATTCTACAAAATCTTCAAAAAAAATAAGCTTTTTTTCCAAAACTCACACAAACACTGCACAGTGTCAGCCAAAGTTAGCAGCAGTGTGCAACAAGAAGACACAGTATGTCACACCAGTGTGTCTTGTGTCAGTAAAAAGCTGCTTCAAGCTTCAAAAAAAAAGGAGGAGAAAAAAAGAGGCAGCTTGTCGTCTTTGGCCTCTGGATGTTTTAATCTATTCTCAGCCAACTGTTCCAGAGTACAAGTCAGTGGGACCAAGTCAAACAAAACTTCACTCACAGTTTAAGTGCCGATAGCGTACTATCAACTCAGCAGCAGAACTCCAGCGATAGAGACGAAGTAAACGATTGGATGAAATCAGAGCAAGCCGACACCTGATCAGCAAAATATCCCAATATTCCAAAGCATCAAACAGTTCTTCCTTTTGGGATGTGAATCAGTGCCTTGCTCTTTGACAGTCACTCTTTTTAATTGTTGCATGTTGGACAGCAGGCCTCCTACCCTGTTCTGCACGCTGACACTTTTTCTGCAGGATCAGTGGCGACCTGCCGTCTGAAAGGGACTTTACACACACCTGCAGCTTCTGATGCTGAGCCACTCTGTGAAAGTCACAGATGTCGTGCAACTGACACTGAACACTGCGTGCAACTCAGCCTCGCACAAACCTGATAAACACAAAACCAGCGACGACGCAGTAGCGGTAAGTTGCAATCAGTCAGAATAACAATTGAGGAGCGCCAAAAATATTTAGGCTGCAAGAGCTGCAAAATCCAGAGAAGCATTTTAGATCACGATTCATCAAGTGTCCGAAAAAATGCAAACTACTGAAGAAGAGACTCACAACCTAAAGTCATTGTGAGCACAGACAAGTGTCAGCTCATTGGCCACAAGGATCCAAAATGCTATGAAACAGGCTAGGGAGTTGATAACTGACTCCTTTACATATAAGAGTTCAAACAATGTGGAAAAGAAATGTTGATAGTACTCATTTCCTCGGAAAGAGTCAATATAATTGCTTTATTGAAAGACAAAACTATGACAAAAACTGATTTCATGCCTTGATATAAACTTCATGTCGAATTTGTTTGCAAATAGGAGCCCTGGAGCTCATTAAAAATTATCACCCAGTGCAAAATAAAGTTGGAGATAAACAAAACCAAATGAGAGTACTTCCTTAATCACAAAAACAACAAAGTGTTTATCTGTTAGCACATGCAGCAAATGGTTCACAGCCCTATCTGCCTCCACACATAATTCCATCCCAGGCTAATCTATTGACCAAAATGATAAACAACACACACACACACACACAAACACACAAAAAAGAGACAGAAAATAACTCCTGTGAAAATAACCATCACCAACTGAGTGGTTTGGGAATGGAGCCCCACCCTGTTTACAACACCGAGAACAAAAACAAACTCCCTCAAAGGAGTTCAGGCGAATGCGAGTCACACACGCCCGACCAATGCAGGCAAACAACAACAACGTCTGAAGATCTACTGGGAGAACGGGCTATCAGACAACAGCCGCCTGCGAAAAAACAAGGTGTGCATCTCTGGATGTTAGCGGGAGCAGCCGAACGTCTCTGCGCCCGAGACGAGAGACAGAGTCAGTGTGAAACTGGAATTGAGTGGCAAACAAAGTCTAATACCACCCGCACCACCACCCCAGACTCAGGTCAACTGAATCATCAGGAGTCAGGGAAGATACCGTCACCACCTTCCACGAATAGCTCTCTCACACTCACACACACACACACACGCTGAAAAAACCCCACATCAGTATGACTTCACCAGAGAGAAGGCTGCAGTTGGAGAGCGCTCTCCCTCGATATCCAGGGGACTGTGAATGAAGAAGTAATGAATCTCAGTTAACAAGGCTATTATCAGAGAAGGAACGACATCATCATCAGGAGGAGGGGGAACGCAGGAGGCGGAGGGGGGGGATCCAGATCCATACGGCCCCCACATCCACTGGCCTTTTATTGTTGCTATTAACTGCTCAGGTATGTTGTTCCCAATTGTACAAAAACAAGAGAAGATTAAAGTATTGTGCGTTTGATCCCCTGTTGTACATCATCATAGTAAACAATGAGAGCGTAGAAGGGACACGGGCCCAATTAGCCATCTCTGCTCTCAGCTGTCAAGTGTTTAAACAGCCGGCGAGGATGAGAATAGTCACCTGCACGCTTTCATCTGCGCTTCCACACTCATCAGCATGCTCGCACCTTTGCTCGAGCGCTGCACTGCATCATGGGTAATTACTGCTTCCCAATTACCTCCCGGCTGGTAAATATATATCAAATAAACAAGCAACAACCCGTCAATTAGGAGCAGCCTTTCATAATGGGGGGTTGGGAGCCGTGTTTTATGCACAGAGGAGCCGAGAGAAGGGAGCGTTTCACTTCAAAGTGAACTTGGAGTGTTAACCGCCGCGTTAAAAACATCTGAACACAACAAGTTTGTCAAATGATTAAATTACATGTGTTTTTGAGCCGATTAGCACGCGTCTCTAATTGAAGGTCTTTTAATTGCCACAAGGACCAACAAGCTCAGCACAGGAGCGGCGGCGCTGCGGTGAGGAGCGGTGAGGAGCGATGCAACGCATTTGGCCTCCCCTCCTCCCCCCCCTCACAGGATGAGTGGGACAGCAACATTGTTGGATTCAAAAGGCGAGAGAGAACAGCTGCAGCAACAGTCTGTCAACAAAATTTGCATCGGCGCTCTCTCCTCGTCTCCATTACTCTCTCCTGTCTCGGCTCGAGCCCGCCGAGCTGCCGGCTCAGATCTGAGTGCTCTGATGGCTTATCACAGAGCGAGCAGCGGGCTAAGCCGCAGTGATGCGCCCAAAAGACATGATCAAAGCGCACCAACTTTCCACCCAGCAATGATGATGGAAGAGCGGGCCCTGCCATGTTATGTTTCTTATTAGAGCTGGGACTGCCAACTGAAACACACAGCCAAGGAGTCAAGGATGAGGCCCCTCAAAAAGAAAAAAAAAAAAAAAAAACCATGCCTCCTGCAACCTTATTTTGCACTGCGCTGCACTTAACAGGGGATAAGTAATAGCCTGTGACATTCCCATATTAGTTAAATGTCACTTTTGCTCCACTCAATCCCAAACTGATGCTGCAGAGTGATGATTTAATCTATTGCCAAGCTACGATGTTTTTTTTTCTTCGGAGACTTACGTGAACCTAAGCTTCAGATTGCTGGTTTCGACACAAGCCTTTGAAACCACGAGGTAATGACTTCAGTGACTAAAATGGTGAAAAATAGTGAGACAAAGAGAAGAAAACAGTATTCGGTCTTTTTTTTACTCGATTTATCCATTTTACAGTGAACTGGGGCACATTTGGCTGAAACAGCGTAAAGGACTTCAGAAGCAACTGGCTCAAAATCGGGGTTAACAGGGAGGCTACACACAATTACACCTATGGACCTTTTTTTTTGTCAACGTGCAACCTAACAGGCATGTGGAACGTAGGTAGGAATCAGAGGAAGGGGGGAAAAACCTGCTACCACAGAAAGAACTTCAAAAACTCAGTATCAAACCTGGATCTGGTCAATGTGTGCCGAGACTGCGAACCAATACTCCCCTGTGCACGCCCATACATCAATGACTCACACACCACATGCATGAGACGTCTTCACAAGTTTGAACACACCGAAATGAGGTTTTTATGCCATTACCTGATGTTTCACCTATCTGAGAAACAGGATGCCATCTCTCCAAAATAAAACGGCATCGTTATTTTCTTTTAAAATTATTTTCCCAGGACCAATTGAAGTTTTCTTTGCCCACTTTTCTTCTCAACAGAGCCAAAACATAGGACGCTGAAAGCAAGAGTCGACGTCAGCTTTAAATGATCATATTTCTTGTACATGTTGGCGCTCGGAACAATAACTTGTAGACATGCTGTGGAAGCTCAGACAAAGAGAAGAAATCACTCACGGTTCTGACGTAACCAACTTTCTCTTGTGGCTTTGGCGTGTTCTCAGAGCAGCGCGGCTTCACTTCCTTTCCATGTTGCTCTGGAATGACAAACAAAACAGAGAGTGAGTGTCTCGGGTTGTGTCACAGTCACAACTGCCACCCTCCTGGTGTGAATATTCACTCATTCATATCCATGGAGGAGACTTTTGTGGATAACTAGTGGTACAATCAGAGAAGCTAGACGAAGCCACATCATGGACACACACACGTTCACGTGTGTACACAAACACAGAGCGGACAGCTGATAGAAACAGGTGCTGAGGTTCGGCCTGGCAGCTGAGCACAGCTTGCAGCATATGTCTGAGCCCCGCATGTCTGGGTGAAAAGGTTTGCAGCCTACCTGCATCTTTCCCAAAACACACAAGCAACTGGACAGACTCCTGGTTTCACACACTGCACACTCTGGGGTTCACTCAGAGAGTGAGAACGGGGAGTGCAATACATTACAGCCACGGCTTTTATTTTTATTCCCATAAATAAGATAATTATTTGACAAAAAACGGTTTTCAACAAAGCGTCGACTCATTCAACGACAATACCAATCACACGCAAAAGTGTTGAGTTTATTATTGAATAGGATGCATTGAGCCAGAAACAATTGTTAAGCATAAAAACGTCAAACTGAAAGACAGCTATTTGTGGGTGGATTTCACTGCTGATCAATTATTTGCAAACATAATTCGTGTTTTATTTTTAGTGAGTAAAAGCAGAAGACAACAAGACACCTGATTAGAGGTCAGGTTCACTGACTTCTCATCTACTTTATGTCTCTTGGTTTTGTTTCTTCTCTGCAGTGACACTGTGTATTAATCAAAAAAAAGTGAACAACAAACAAGACGGGTGTGAATTTTGTAAATTTGTTTAAGTACTTTACATAAAAAAACAAAGTTAGTATGTAGTCATAAACTTTTATTCTGAAATTTCAGAATAAATCCCACTGAATTTTTTATTATAACAAATTTCTATTCTGATAAACCGAAACCTTTCTGCAGAATTAATTTTGTGGAATTTTATGTAAAAATTTCAACATGCAGAAACATGTCATTATATTTCATTACATTTATTTTTATTTTCTTAACAGACAATTTGGTATTAACTCACATTGTGATAAAATCTCATTTACGCTGTGACAGCTGGATTCATTTGGTTTGTTTCGCAAAATAAAGTCAGATTTTACCACATCAAAATGTGGCATCAAGCTCCTGTGGGAAGGTTCTGTGGTGGATGCTTTATGTTTCACTAAACCTTGTTTTATCAGTTAATAAACAACTTTGTAGGCAGTCAAAATGACAAGAAAAATCATGCCGCATAGCAAAAATTAAGGATTGGAATATTTCAAATTTTCACACAACAAAATGTATTTTTTGGAAAATTATCAGTCAGGGCTGATAAACTTTCTTTCAACACAAAATCAACCCTTTGACAGAAGGTTTGGTTTCAGTTTTTTTGGCGAACAGTCCAAGTCTGAGCATTAGAAACAAACTAAAAACTAAAAAATTTGTAATAACAGCAGTCTCAATCATAGCAGACATAGTGCAAAGCTACTGCAAAGTAATCCACTCTCTGAACACCTGTTACTGCATCCACACAGGTAAATTACACTTTGTTTGTTGTCAACACCACAACTCCACAGAATACTTCAAGCAACATTGATCCAACAATAAGCGAGTAGTGCTTCGATGCTGCACTGTACTGATAGAACAAAACATTGGTAGTAAATTCATTTCAAAGCTCAAATCAATTGATTGTAATTGCTCCCTCTCTTCCCCGTGCAGACGAGCGACTGTTTGTCAGCGTCCCTCCAGTTTATTAGGGATAGATGACAGGAGAAGACCGTTATTAATGGCTCTACAAGTTCAATGGCCATCCTGAGCGTTTGGCAGTCTCCATGGAGACGGCTGGAGCAGCGGAGAGCTCACCTGAAGCTGTCCGCTCTCTGACCAATCACCTTCCCCGCCTCCTTCCAGGCGTGGAGGGGCGTACGGCGGGGCGCGTCGCAAAGGGGGCCGGGACACACTAACCTTCTACCCCGAAAAACATCGTTCTTCTTTCCTTTGTTATTCCTTCAATTCATGTAAAAGTGACACTAATGAGCGCACCGCATTCATGTTCATATTGCGCCCCCCGTCTTTGTAGTAGGAATCAAACGTGCAAAAAAAAAAAAAATCACAAGACAAATTCATCCACCAGGAAACTCCCTTTATTTAGCTGTCACTTGTCCCGCTTTATGCCCACTAAAAAAATGTCCCCAGACGCCGGTGCGAGGGTGTCTCACATCTGAGACTAAATGAAGGGTGAAGCCGGCAAAATAAATCGGAGGGAAACAATATGGCTGGCACCTCATTCCCACACTGGACCCAAAATAACTCTCCTTATCATTCAGCTGCAAGCGCGGGTGCGCCGTCGGTTTGCAGACCCTCTGTACCCGGCGCCGGGGCATTTTCAGTGTGTGTTCACAAATACTGAGCCGTCACATGAAAGGGAGAGAGCGCGCCGCTGCACTCACGGATGGGAGTCCTCTGGCTGAATGCATGAGTGACTGATTACTTTCTTACCAGTTGAACCTCGGCTCTTTACAAAGGAAGAGCCTGAAGAGGCCAAACTAGAAACAAGGGCTTTCCAAATCATACAAAAATCACACACTGCTGCTGCCTTTTAAGCATCCAGCGTCATTACGCTTCAACGCAGCTGGTCTTCCTCAAATTTCTCTCTTTTTTTTTTTCCAATCCCCCCACCATCACCACCACCACCTCCTCCTGCCAACTCAATTTATTCAGTTTTAGCACAGGGTAAGTACAGTCATTCTGGTAGCGAGGAGCAGACGCGGGGAGGACGGTCATTGGGCCGTTCCCATCGAAAGCGGCACGAAGCTGGACGCGTGCGTGCAACAGCGGCGGGACCAGGAAAAGTTGCAAAGAAAAAAGTTCAGTTTTTTTGTTTTTTTCCTTTGGAAACCTGGGTCAGCATTCGCGAAGGTCCATTTCTGCCTAAGTGAGCACACAAGCCCCGGTGCCTGTTCAAATAGTCTGCAGCTCTCTCTCAGGCAGCTCATGACAACAGCCCAGCAGCAGCACTGTTTGATCTCCAATGTTTTCCTTAATCTGGGTTGTCAAGGTTCGCTTGTTGGAGGCTGTTTACTTTACTTCTCCTACAGAAAAAAAAAAGAGAGAGAAAAAAAGTGTTTTTTCCCCCCTCAGACAATGACTAATCCAAAGAGCAAGAAGGAGGGAGCTCTGCCAGCAATAGTTGTTAAAGCCGCAGTTACTCTTTTGTACGTTTTCAGATGCTTTTGGTCCTGCTGGTGCCAAACGCAGGCTTTTTTGCATGAAGGACCGGGGAAATATTTTATTCTTGTCTACCTTTTTTCTCTGTCTCTCTCTCTTTGAAATTATCACATCATTTCAGTGAAATCATTTCGTGCTTGAGGAATTAAAAAAAGAAGCAATATATCAACTTAGTGCATGGCTGTTTTTACAGGTACATCTTTATAAACATGTTCATAAACATGTTCAACCTGTCATCACGTGTTTTTTTCCGTCATTGTTGATCTTTCAGTTTTCACACCAGTTTAAAAAACTGCTGATTGTAATTGAAAAACAAAAGGAAAACAATACAAACATTCTGAAAACAAGACTGTATGAT
This sequence comes from Malacoctenus gilli, assembly GCA_032164315.1. Taxonomy (NCBI): domain Eukaryota; kingdom Metazoa; phylum Chordata; class Actinopteri; order Blenniiformes; family Labrisomidae; genus Malacoctenus; species Malacoctenus gilli. The sequence continues at coordinate 1,615,846 of JASSRZ010000072.1, read as the reverse complement.
TAAAGCATGAGTATTACTCATCAGGAAAGTGTATCAAGATAGCAAATGTTAGTAAGAGAATGAAATAGAGTTTGTCCAAAGCTACATTTATTTCCAATCAATGCTCAGCTTGTCACAAGTGAAAGTGAGGCAGTCACCAGCTTGAGGATTATGTGCAATTGTACGTCACACAACGTCCGCGTCAATTGTTGAAACTTTTAAACAAAGCGATCGAGTTTTTAACCCACCACAAAAGAGATTTAAAAAAAAGAAGTGATGGGTGCATTCAAAGTGTCTGGAAGTCCCACCGTTAGAGTTACACCTCCATCCAGCAGGTCTTTGGCGTTGCTAAGAAAAAAAAAGTTTCTGCGTGAAGTGAATATCCGCTTTACATGCGAGCCGTGCCGTCGGTCTCCTCTCTGAGCAGGCGAGCCTCGTCTAACGCGGCAGCGCGTCAAAGAAGGCGAAATGATGGACGGACGGATCGGTTTGAGGGAGAGAAAAAAAGTAGCGCCTGCCTCGCGTGGCTCGGGCTGCGCTACGGTTTGGGATAACCTGACTTTTTGGAGGACAACTTGTGGTGCCTTCCTCCGCTCCAAGGGAGTGTGCGGGGCTGCCAACACGTGGGGAGGAGGGGGGGGAAAAAGCTCCTTCCCTGGTCCACCTCCAGAGAAATCACGGCGGTCCAAACTTTAGCACTGGTCACCGTGTGGTCCCACGAACTTTTCCGCGTCCCTACTTTTACGACGCGACTCGCTCCGGCACTTTAATAGCGCTCGGCGTTAATTGTTGAAACGCTTTTTCACCCCCCCCCCCTTCTCAAAAGTGCATTTTCCCCCTGGGGTCCCATGAACAACTGGGTGAGACACTTTACAGCAGGAGTAGATAAAAGGCGGCGCGTACAAGCGACGGTCGCCTTCTAATTAGCACACAGGTGTTTTGTTTATTTGTTTCAATTCCAGTCAACAACACAAACCAGAAGACAAACTCCGTGAGTGAGTGTGTATGTGTGTGTGTCCGAGTGCAGAAGCGGCAGCAGCAGGTATCTAGACACCAAACAGCACAGCTAGCGTCAACATGATGAGAATAGGGAAACTTACCGGGAACGGGCAAATAAACGCTTTTTAACGGCGGCTAACGGGCGCACGCGGAGGGGCACCGATTCGCAGGCGTGAGACAGCGAGCCCCGTGCGCGCGAGCTTGTCTACCGAGAAACGCGGCGACAACAAATCACACTGTAAACACCAACAATATTACTCCGCCCGCCTCGGCGTTAGCGGCGAGGTGCTGCCGCCGCCGCTGCTGCTAGTGGAGGAGGCGGCGGCGGCGGAGGAGGCGGCGGAGGAGGAGGGGGGACTAACTAACTCGCTAACTTAACTACGAGGAGGAAAAAAAACATCAGCTTACCGAGGGCGTCGAAATAACGCAGAAAATGCGGAGTTTGGCGCTCGCCGCCTGCCAGTCTGTCTCGCATGGGGGGAGAGGGAGGGCAGAAGAAGAAGAAGAAGAAGAAGGCACCGGCTCCTTTCTCTTAATGTTCTTATTAGATTTTAACGCGCCTGGGGAAAGACGGAGAGAGGTGGGGGGTGAAAAAAAAGGGGCAAGAATCGCGGATTTGGATGTGTTGTTGTTTTGTTCCAAGCCCGTGACGTCATATCCACCTGCTGGGTAAACAAGGTTCATTGCATCGCGGATCCCCCTCCACCTCACAACAAACACGGTGACACAAGTGCAACTCGGTGGCACTCCGACCGGGCCCCCGTTTTTTTTCTGCGGGGAAGCGGGACCGCTTGCGGGAGGTTTTTTCGCAGAAAGTATGACAGAGGAGAGGGGGGGGTCTCTCAGAAAGGCTCAAATCTGGAGAGCTGACTAATTATAACTGAGGCAGAGTGAACTTCTCTTATTTCAGAAAAATTCTTCCCCCCCCCTTTTTTTTTTTTTTTACTACGGTCCATCATAACTCATCCAAAGCTGCGCTGCAAGAGGGGGGAAAAAAAGCTGAAATGCTTTGACATGATCATCAAAGATGTTTTAATCTCAGCTATGAAGAGTTGGAAACCATTAAAAGGGAGGTGTTATGGGTTTGAAAATGACACCGTAAGTGTAGTTTGAATTCAAAAAGCGTGGGACGGCTCTAATACTTGACACGTGAACAAATCAGCATCCAGACTGTGTCTTTACTGTAAACCTTCTCAACAAGTACGATCAGGTCTTGCCCCCCCCCCCTTTTTTTTTAAAAAAAAAAAGAGCAATAGTTGCGCTTTAAACATTCAAATAAACTCTATGCATTCATTCTAAGACTAGTTCAAAACAGCCAAAAAAGTCCAACAGTGACCGTAAAACAACAGTGACTTCACCTCAAGAGGAAATGTGGTGGTTTTTTTTATTATGTTTTTTTCTAATTCGTCCTTGCTGAAGGTCCGGGACACCCTGCTTATTTCTCTGAACGACGGTGCATCTGTATTGGCCGCGTGCTGAGGGGGGGACTGCCGCCGAGCAGCCGCTCACGGGAGCCTGTTTCTTTGGTAGACAGCGCCACCCTCTGGCTGTGTGCTGTCACAGGAAACGCAAGTTTTATGTCCGATTTTTGTATCAAACATCTCGAAACGGGCCTTTGTGTGAAGTGAAAATTTTACACTTAACTTTAAAATGAACAGAAACACTATTTTTAAAACATTAGAAGACAATAAGTAGATACTGAACAGCAGGTGATCATACAAAACACCAACCAGACAAGCCAGTGGAATAGAAGCATGAAAAAAGCTCTAATAAAAACGATCAAGAGTACCATCTGAACAGGGGTGTTGGTTGTCTACAGTACACATTGTGAAGGTTTCTTGGGCCCCGGCACTGCTGAGATGTAAATGCTGCAAAAAGTGTAGGTTTCTTCTCCTTACCTGTCCCAACGCTCATCATCTTAATGCTCTTTAGGTTCACTTCCACCCCTGCCGTCCTGAACTTGCTGTTCACTGTCTGTCCTGCAACAGAGGAGTTTCGAATCAGAGGAGGCAGCAAGTAACTTGACTTATCCCCCTTTTTTGGGGGGAGTTCAGTCTACAAACCAGTCCTGTTTTTTGGTGCTTTTCCATTGATTCAGCCACAACCTTTGAGTTTAGTTTAAGCTTCTGAGATAATTTGGAAATTTTTCTTGCAAATAAAAAAGAACCTTTTTTTTTTTTTTTTTAATTCCAATGGGTTTCTGTTTGTCCTTGCTGTTTCGGATCGTATTCTGGGGGGTCTTTTTGTCATTTGACTCAGATGAGGCTTCATCTGCAGATGGACACTTAACTATCTCTTTTTGAAGATGTACAGACACCAGTATTTGTGTTCTGACACAGTCGGTTGTTTTTTTTTTGTCACACATTGAATAGAAATCCAAGCAAGTTAAATGAAAGTTCTTTTAAATGCAGTAGTAAACAAACAACGTGTTAAGTACAGTTTGGTTGAACATGTCCAAGATGTAACACACACACACACACACTCTGCCCCAGCTCACAGAAACACATCTTGATCTAATTTGTGGTGGTTTTTTGCTCCTGTTTTGCACATGCAGTGAATTACTTCATATCAGTTTGTCCTCATAATTCATCTTTTCATGGTTGTTGTTTGTTTTTCTGTTCAATTTGCATCATGTTTTTTTTTTGTTTCCCTTAGGGGGGTTTGTATCAGTTTACTACTCAGCTTGTGCAGCTTTGTGGTCTTTTTTTTTTGCATTTCATTATGGTAATTTTGTGCATCTGTTTTTGTGTCTTGCGTTTTCCTTTTGCATCTCTTTACAAATATCCCATCGTGTTGGTTAAATTCTGAATCTTCTTGTTGCTATTTGACGTGTTCCTGGTCACTTTTGTGACTTTTGTTGTTCACTTTAGCTTTTGATGTATGTATTTTTTAAGGAAAGTCATTTTCTACCTGTATGTAACATTTGGTCCGTACCACATTCATGCATTCGGTAGCAATAGTGAGTCACTACAGTATCCAGTCAGTTATATTTATGCTTTTTGCTGAGAGCTTCATCCATTCAGATCATTATTAAATCTACACCTGTGAGCCCGTGTCCGCTGTTTTGTCCCCTCCAGGTTGAGAGCACCACCCTGTGGTGTAAAGTGGTATTGTTTGACTGAATAGAAGCACTGATATTTAGTTTTGCTAACTTGGAGATGGCAAAACCACAACTGCTAACGCTAGTTTTCCCTAATTTTGGGGCTCGTTTTAGAGTTCTTTCAAAAATGCACTTTTAACACTGGGTTTTCACATTTGCATCCTCAAAATCTCAATCGTCAAATGCTGTTCCTGGTTAAAATGCAGTCATAACCATGCATCCTGTTTCCTTTTATTCCATTGACTGTATTTTAGCCTGTTGTAAGCACAGCTGTCAGCTGGATCTAATCACAGGCAGAAACAAACCTCATAGTCCTGAGGTCGGAGTCAAATTGCTTCCTCCATCATCGTCTTGATCCACGCGTCAATACTGGATCCGTGCAGCCCCCTGGCCCCGTGGCTCCCCCTCTGGATTTATCACCGTGTTGTGCGGATGTCACGCAAACGACGTGTCGGTGGATTAAGGGCCCCCGACTTGACGGAGCGCTGTTCCGAATTAATTGAGGATCACTATCGGTTACGTAATGGGCCCTGCACGCATGTACAAGGGTTGCGCACAACAAAGTAATTAGCTCTCTGTTAATGAGGTAATTAAGCAAATGAATAGGAGCCGCTCTTGATTTGCAAAAAAAAAAAAAGGGGGGGTGTCTTTCAGAGCAGCCTGGTCCCTCGCTGCTAGTGGGGAGCTTGTGGCATTCAACATGTGATGAAAAGGACTGCTGGAGGAAGTGTCCAGATAATGACCAGTGAGAAACTGCTGCGTGATGGGGGGGTCTGCACACTCACTGACCTCAAGCTGAAAGAAATACAGAAATATGTTTAAGTAAGACCATTTTTTAACTTCTTTTTGTTTTGCAAGTTGTTTATCTGTTTGTTTTGTTAGACAGTGAAAAATGTGTTTTTTGTGATGTTCAGCCCCACCCATCTTATCCAAGTTAATGTCAGTGGAAGCTGCTGGCGATATGATAAAGGTGGGGAGACAGAAAAGACAACTTCTGTTGTCCTAAATGCACATGCACCTAGAAGAGCCCCCTCACGGCCCCCCCGCGCATCCACCTGCACTTGCGCTCGGACCTGCACGTGCACCTGCATTCACCTGCAGCAGTTCCACACCTACGTCTGCACATGCACTTTTCTGCTTTCATTTGCCAACATCTGCACCAGCACACATACGCAGTGGATAAAGTAAAATTACATCAATAAAAAGACTAGCCTGGTAACACAATACAAAGAGCAGGTAAGTAGGACAACATATCATATTGTGTCAGTTGAAATACACTTTTTTCCACAGAAAACTGTTTTAAGTAAATAGAAGCCAAACCTATGAGTTGTGAGGATTTGTGGAAACTACCCAGAGCTTGTTGACTCATTTGTGCTTTGTGGAGCCAGACATCTTATTCAGTGCAGGTCTGGGTTCAGTGGGAACATATAAACAGCACTCATCAAACACTTTATCTGAAACACAGCAGAAGCCAAACAAACGGGGCTCGTGTCACTGTTGCCTGTGGGAGTGCCGGCAAACAGCTTGCCTTCATCCTTCCCATCAGCATCCTCAGTGGTGCAGCTCCGACCTCATTTTGTCACAACGCAGGTAAAAAACCCCAGAGGGGTCCCCTGTGTCAGAGTCAGTCCACTTTTTACTCGGAGGGCGAATGAGAGACCGAGACGATTACACTGAAAATGAGGATGTGATGGCCATTAAAAACATATTTAGAACGCTGTGCAAACTTCTCATGCTGCGGTTTGTCTAATTAAGGTGTAAAGTGGAACCGAGCATCAGGCTGATGTCAGCGGGAACGAAAGAACAGACGCACGGATGCAATCAGGAAGCCTTCCTTTAGCCGCTGCCTGCAGGGTCAGCTCAGGGTAGCGACAAACGTCGAGTTAGTTGTTTTTCGGTCATCACACGAGTTCACAGACGCTGCAACAACCTGTGTGAGAACAAAGTGTGACCAAGCTGGTCTGGGTTCAACCTCAAAGCAGCTTGCAGCCGTCGCTCACGGCCGGCAGATAGGAAGTTTACAGTGAACTGTGCCGCTCCTGTGCATCACCTGGTCTGCCCTGTGGTTTTTGCACGACCGCCTCGTGACAGGGTCGCATGTCTTGACTGCAACGTGGAAGGCTTTTCAGTCTGTTCGCAAGTTTTCGCTGGAGGTTTGCTGTCAAATTTCAGAAACGGGACGAGCCGTCCTTCACGACTCACATGACTGCTGGATTTTAATTGGGCATGTGCTAGTTTTCCCCACCTCTGCACAGTGACCCTTCATCCTGCGGAGGGCAACAACATCAATAGAACCCAAGCAGCACAAAGGACGACGCTGCAAGATCTGCAGAGTCCAAAAAAGACGACGAACGGTTGAATTTTCAGCTTTATTTCGCCGACGTTGTCCATTTCACTGCAAAAACAAAAGACAGTCTACAGAGTACGCCGTCTCCTCTTAACTATCACGCAGTCCAAAGTAGAGCTATAAAAAGCAGTGTGACACGATGACAGCAGAAGCGCTCAGCCTGCTGGAGCCTGCACCTCAACAATAAAGCACGTTAAACTGGGTTAGTGACACTTCCTTAAGATTCAGTACAAAAATAAAAGTAGCCCTGTTTTGTTAAAAAAAAACAAAAAACACCAAAGAAGTTTGTTTCGTGTGGGTAGAATCACATTTTCTAAATCAGTACAACCGAAGATTTCAAAGAAAGTTCTTCAAACACAGCAGCATTCGTCGATTCCATGACACCTCAAATTCAGGGCGTCTGAGTTGTCTTTGAACGAACCGGACGTGTCGTATGTGCACAGACGGCTCGGCGTCAGTGCAAGACCGCTTTCTGTTGCCCCCATGTTCAAACACTCCAAAAAAAGCAAACGACTTGGTTTAGCGAAGGGCGAAACGAGGAGAGACGAGCAGGAAGGAAACGAAAACACAAGAACAGCGTGTCTTCACGACACACTAAGCCGATCAGGAGAGCAGCCGCTCTCACTTCCAACAAGTGGAAAGAAACGCGACGGCAGACGTTTCCCAGAGGCACCTTCCGAGGGTGGGGTGAGGAAACAAGGCCGAAGCCACGCGCAGAGTTTTCTAACCCCCCCCCCTCCCCAGCACGATCCGCCTGCCTCCACAACTGAAGGACATGGCGCCTGGGAACAGGTAGTCATGTGCAGCGTTCCCAAGTGAACCCCCCTCCCCCCCGATCTTATGTTTGACAAACACATGGTCGCTGGAGGAGCCAAGGAAAAAAGGGGACGCTCGCTTCGGAGGACAAGAGGCCTGGCAGGGGGACGGAGACGTGCTTTGGCACCAGGAGGAGCAGTCTGGGTTAAAAAAAACAAGACGGGACCATGGACGTGCGGAGCACAGGACTGTGATGATGCTCGATGGCTTAGCAGGAAGTCAAAAACCAACACCAGGAACGGCTCGTGTGATCTTTTTTTTTTTCGCTGCACCTGCTCTCCTTGAGGACTCCGGAGCTTTTTGGGGTCATCGTCCAACTTTAAAACAAAAGGCATCAGTCATCGGAAGGTATAAAAATATATCGTGAAGATTCCCTCGCTGAGAGCAAAACAGGATCCGAGATTCGGATGAGGACGGGCGCCATTCGCAGAGTTCATGTTAAAAAAAAAAACAAAAAAGAAAGAGAGAAGAAGAAAAAGAAGAAATGTGTGCTACAGTCTAATGTCTTGAGCGTCCTCCCTCGAAGGCATGATGCTCCATGTGTGCTGCAAAAGACCACAGTGAGTCACGGTCAGTAGAAAGCCTTCAGTTTGTTGGGCGTAAACACATCATTAGACACGCAGGACACAACGAGACCTCGGCTCCAGAAAGACACATTCTCCCCCCCGAATCCTCCCTGATCCCCCCCCCCCTTATTTAAAAAAAGATGTCAGGTTGAGTTTTACTGCTATGGTGTGTTCTGAGGTAATAATGTCAGGTGACTGGAGAATCCCTCTGTGGACACTGATCAAGTGACCTGAGGTTTCTGATCAGTCATGTCTGGTCATTAAATCGTCCCGTGTTTGGACGTAAACAGGTCCGAAACGCAAGGATCTGCCTGAAACAGTGCAGAGACGAGAGTTTCCCTGCAAGTACAAGTACACGGCCCAGGTGAGAATACTTACACTTATAAAATACAGCTTTAAAAGATATGTAGGGGAGAAGCTCGTACACTTTCCCCAAGATGTTCGCTTCGCTGGCGAGCGAAGCGTCCCGGTTCCACACTTGCACGACGTCCTCGCGGTCTCGAACGCTCACGCTAACACCGACGACCTCGTCATCTGGGGGGGGGGGGGCATGAGCGCTGTTATCAACAGGTTTCGAGTCAACAACGGGTGCATTGAACCGTGTTGCAAACCTTTACCTGAGGCACAGTAATCTGCAAACTGCTCGCCGATGGTCGCTAGTAACAACTCCTTCCAGACTGCAGCCTGACGCAGGAAGACAAAAAAAAAAAACACAGGCTGCTAAAAAGTGGTCGGAACCTGCGAAGGGGGAGGAGCAGATGAAGAGGAAAGCACCTACACTGTTTTCTTTGGGTATCTTCATCTTCCACACGCCTCCTTTTGCATTACTCTCCTCTTCCCTGACAGGAAGAAAACACACAGGTTGGGTTTTCAATCTTCACAGAGGAATCAGACTGACTTATATGCAGGCACAGAGAATGTTATCAGCTTGTTACGACACACCTGAGAACCATTCGTACGGGTAACGTGACTTGGTTGGACTTTCTGTCCCTTGTGACAACTTCTCAGAGAGAAATAATGAGTGAGGATGGGTGATAACACTGCCACCTAGTGCTGAAGCCTGGAACCGCTTTTATCTCGTCCAATTATGTCTGCTGGTTTTCACTGAGTTCAGTAAAGCGAGGTAGTTTAATATCAGATGAGAAGGACAGTGAACTGAAACGCAGATAACACTACATTTTTTTTCTTTATATCAAGATTTTTCCAAAAAGTTTTCTTTGAAAAAACTCGTCTTTGCAACACAGCTGCAGTGTAAAGTCATTTTTATGGTTGCACTGTCACCATATTTGGCTTTGGGGTGATATTTACTTCACTGTCCTGCTTTCATGATGTCATTTCTTGCTGTTGTGTGAACTTGTTATGTTTCCATAAATTTCACTCCCCCAAAAATATATTTGTGGGTTTTTTTGTGGCTGGCGTATGTGTTCACTCGTTTAATTCTGTGGTACACTTTGCGCGACCAGATCCCAGCCAATAAACCGCCCCGGTAATTGCAGTACTTGCCATAATGACGGCGTACTCACCACAGCGGCCTCCGCTCTCCCCGCATTAGATGATAGCTACATCTCAGAGGGAGCGCTGTGACGGGGGGGATGTTGTTGTACACACTCCAGAACGTCTGCAACACACAAAGGCAACCTCAAGCAAGATGATGTCGGTGGAGCGATGAAGCTAAGCAGCAGGGCTACAACCTTCGACAGGCAGGTGGGCACCAGAAGCCAGACAAGGAGGGGGGACAAGCATCACGGGCGACCTGACCGAATTGACCAATCGTGCTTTGTCTTGAAGCAGATTGGGCGACTGAGCACCTGTCAGACGGAGGAGACAGCAGCCTGACATCTGAGCTGGCGCACGTGATGCATTTCTCTGTTTACACGGCGACCTTTGGTCCAGTTGCCAATGTGACTTTGTTACATTCCACTATTGTGGAGCTTCTGAACCTGCAGAATATCGAGCTTTTGTAGCTTCTTCTAAGCATTTCACACTTTTATTCACCATCAGCAATGGTGGAGGGACGAAACAGCGTCCACGCAATCGAGCCGGCCTCTAAATTCCAGGTCCTGTCCATGAAACTCCGCCCCCCCCCTTACCCTGCACTGCCCGCCTGCAGGGTCTGCTTGTTAACATCCTGGTGCCGGATATCACAGGACACCATCAGAGCCGAGTGCAGCCGGACCTTCAAGTGCTAACGGCTCTTCTGGAGCCAAATGCGTGACTCGCATCAGACTGCAGGAGGCTTTCATCCACTGATTTAAGCTCCGACGCAACTTTTGCAATCTGCGATCAGTTTTTCTACCAGAGGGTGAGAAAGTTAGACTTCCTTGCTGATGAAGGTGGGACAAAGCCTGCATCCTTGAAGGTCCCACCGGACGTCAAACTGTAACTTTCTCTTCATTGGCTCGAACAATCACGGAGGCAACAAGATGCGTATTCCCCCGTTTCGGACCCTGGACCTCACCTGAACGGTTTGCACCGTGTAGATCTTCTTGAGGTTGGACTCGCATTGTGCCGCCGTGGTGCCCGGTAACGACCTGACGAGGACAAGCAGAGGAAAAAAAAAGTTTGGCTCCGGAACCCAATTCGCCGTGCTCACGGCTCTGTTACGCCAGCGTGACTGGAAAAGCCTTTATCGTTCGGGAGAATGGAAGAACCGTGTCAGTTTGACTGTGGGACCTTCGGTGCAGAGCAGCATGGCTGCACTGAGCTGGCTGTGGGGGAAAAAAAGACCCGATTTGATTGTTAGAAAAAGTACATCTGAATACTGTCCAATCGGACACTTCTAACTGAGAAAGCAGCTGAGGCGTTATGACACATTTACCAACGGAGAACTACTTACTATGATGCCCTCTGTAACATTTCTCCTTTATTACTACTAGTTAGTTGATATTTATGTCGCCTCATCAGTGTGACTCCCAGAGCCAGCAAACAACAGCAGTATTGATACTTGTGTGTAGAGTGGACATGTAAACATACTCTTTACTGAATAAATTTGTTGTTTACAGCACTGGTACTTTATCAACAGCCTTCAATAGGCTGACTGACTGGCTGTGTCTCATTCTGATGTCAGCGCTCTTGATACAGCTCCGACTAAAAGGAAATACAACTTGAAACCTGTAGAGTGAATAACTTCCCACTTTGTAAGTGGGAAATCTTGGTTATCTCAGGGACGCGACTGTGACGTCATTCAATCTGACGGCTACGGTGCGTTGCCAACAAGAATGCTGCTTGTTCGTGGAGCAAACTGTAATCAAACCTGCTGTTTACGTGTAGATAATCAAATCAGCTTTGTGCCGCACACTTTTCCAAAGAACAGTATTATTTCCATTTGTCCAGAGGTGACGTAACGTGATAAGATTCACTTTACGGGCATCGTTTTATCACTGTGGTGGTTCATGTGGGACAACGGTGCTCATTTCTCCGCCACCTGCCGTGAGGCGGACTCGTTCTCAGCTCGCTGTCCCGTTAAAGCTCCCAACTCCAACATAGAACTTTCCGAGTTCCGACAAGACATTCTTAATGTTGACAATCGTGACTGTAAGGCAACAGTAATGTCGCGCACACTCGAGCACTTCTCCCGTTATTCGGCTCCCACGGGCCTTCAGAAGAAAAAAAAAAGAAGCCCTGGCCTCCAATGAGCCCCCCCGCCTCCAGCTCGGAGCTCCAACAACGACCCGGGTCTGAGACAAAGAGGGGGGGGGGAGCGGAGAGGAGCGGTACCTGTCCAGCCAGAAGGTCCAGGGCGAGTGCAGCGGCAGCGTCGCCGTGTCGTCTTCTCGATGTTTCTTTGTGATGTTTTCCAACTCTTCCTCGTCGATGTCAATGTTGTTTTCGAGGGGAACCGTCTGGCCGCTCAGGGCGCCTCGGTCCATCTGGACCTCTGCGTGTCCCGCAGGAACCGCCATTTCAGCCCGCCGCCGGCTCGGCCTGTACGCGCCGACCCGCACGAAGCCCGGAGACACCGACACCCGCTTTGGCTTTTTTATTCTCCGGACACCGAGGCGCACGCATACACAGACAGAGGATACCGCTTTTCCGCCCACCGACCGCTGACGCCTTTGCGTCACCGGGCAGAAACGTCGCAGTTGGTCCACTCCAGAGATCCGCGGAAAGACAGAGAGCCCACTCTGCTCTGTTTCTGAGCAACGCGAACGAGGAACGGCCCAGCTGGGGGGGGGGGGGGGGCGACGACCGGGGTGCGACAGGTGAAGGTCGCCTTTGTTCTGAGAAAATAAATCATTAGGCAATTGGGTGAGAGGGGGGGCCACTTTATCCCCTACTGAGTTATGACCACCGCAAGGAGGCAAAATAACACTTTAAGGACACCGATGTGATGAAAATTCACAAAGGTGCTTCCTCAAATAACCACAAAGACAAAGCTTATCCAAGACGGCATAAAACACTATAGTGACCTTACAACTCAGTTTAAGTATAAATAATCATTATTTCTTGATCATGTTTATTTGTCATCTCTCATCAAAGCCGGTAATACTGAGTTGCTGACAAGACATTCTTAATGTTGACAATCAAAAAGAAAAAAGTCATAATTAAATTAATTTCAATACAATGATTATCTGCCTCCAGCACCACATAAAGGCATCACTGACTGCTTTTTTTTGGGGGGGGGGGGGGGGGGATAAAACTTCACGCTGTTCCTCGCGCACACCCCGGGAGCAGGTGTTCCTTCAGAGTGAGACGTCTTTCCGTTACACAATCTTCAGTCTGAACCCTTCTGCTGCCTGTTTCCAGGACACTTTGGATGAAGCACTTTTTTCAAGCTCCAACAAGCCTGCTGCAGCTGAAAACCAAGCCTGGGTCCATGTATTTAACACGTACTGGGTACTGTTCAGCCATTATACACCTTCATACTGCTTTGCTGTGTTTTCTTTGTGCTTTCATTTTCATTTCAGGAAGTCTCACCATTCATTTCATACCATGTGCACCAAATCCTTCACAAAAATGGCAAGTTCAGGTAAGTTTATTTGAACAGCACACTTCACAGCAAGGCAATTGAAAGTGCGAATAAAGCACGAACCTGAAAAAAGTTTTCATCCATTCACCCTATATTTTGCATTTCCAAACAACCCTTATCCCACCCTCAGTGTGACCTGCAGCTCCACATTTACTGTCAGTCATATTATTGCATTATTAAATGCATTAATGTGTGTGTGTGTGTGTGTGTGTGTGTGTGTGTGTGTGTGTGTGTGTGTGTGTGTGTGTGTGTGTGTGT
>JASSRZ010000072.1:1533438-1547788 GCA_032164315.1 Malacoctenus gilli | reverse complement strand
GTGTGTGTGTGTGTGTGTGTGTGTGTGTGTGTGTGTGTGTGTGTGTGTATGTGTATGTGTGTGTGTGTGTGTGTGTGCGTCCACAGAATGCATTAGCCTCTCTCCTCCCTCCCTGCTGCTATCTTTACATGCAGGTCTATTTCTGGCAGACAGCTGGAGCCTGAAAAATCAGTTGGCTCTGAATTATTATTTTTCAATTTGAATTCGTCACCAACTTTTGTCTCAACATACACTGGATGAGCCGCTGAGTTTGGATTTAGCAAAGTGAAGAAACACAAGCAAGACAAGAAGGGAGGGGAACCGTCTGAATGACAATAATGATGGGGGGGGGGGGTGCCTCCTCCGGTAAATTTGAGCTACCTGTGACTACACCCTTGCAAATGACAGAAACACAGACTGATTCATGCCGAAACTGAAACACAACATTCTCAAAACTCACTTTCACACCCACGAGAAAGGCACAGTCACGCCGAGTGCAGCTACCATGAGGGGCTCCCCTGGGATCTGTCCTCGGACCCCTTGTGTTCTGTTTGCCTGGGGCACATAATTTACAGCCGCAAGCTGTCAATCTTCTGCTGAATCACACAGCTGCACATCTCCTATAGCCCAAGAGAAGCCAGTGCTGTCCTCGCATGCCATGACCACATGCAGAACTTCAGAAACTGGATGGCCCAGAAATTCCTGCAGCTCAACAATTATGAAACTGAAGTTGTAATTGCTGGTTGTAACTGTGCCAGCAGGTCCTTTTTTTTCCAAAGCAACATTTGCTCTAACAGACATGAGAAAATTGTTGTCCAAACACGTCTTATTACATCTTAATAGCTGCTGCAAATTTATCTGGATGTTTTCCAACAGCAATTTATAAACCGTCAATCATGCTTTCATTTAATTTCATGTGAGCAGCTGTAACACACAACTTAATTTGCAGGGGAAATAGCATACTTGAGGTGTACTCCGAAAGCAATAAACTGCTGAATTGTCATTCGAACCAGAGAAGGAAAACAAACTTTTCTATTGTAGTGAATCCTTATTAGGTTCCTGTAAACTTTACAACCGATTCTTACAAACTGCATTCGACTTAAACCTGGCAACTTGATGTCTTGCACAGATTAGATTAAGGGTGAAAACTGGCCAGTGTTCTCTCCTTTAGAGCCTTTGATTGTCTGGGCAACCTTCCTAAGAGAGGCTCACTTACCAGCCACTTATCTCCTTTAAAGATACTCAATGAAAACTGTGTGCTCTTCCAGGTTTTGTGTCTGAACAATGCATCATATTTGGACTGCTGTCAAAGGAGAGAGTAGTTGCAGGACAGTTTAATTCTTTCAGTTGTAAACCTAAACATTTTGTTCAGGTTTTATTTTGGCCATAGAGCAGTTTGAAAAGAGCCACATGAATAAAGTTTATTGCCCTATTACACAACCAACATCCTACAAACAATAAAGCTTCTCATCCCTAATTATGAGCAAAAAATTAGATATCAGACAGATTTATTGCAGCAATAAAAAATTAAGTGTGTCTGCTGTATTGTGTGTTGTGATCAGCTGATGTTTCATTATCCCACTGAGGCACAAAAAAATGCAGGTGATTGGAGGTTGTGGAGGGGTGTTACAGAGGGAAGTTTGTCTGGTTAATGCGCTCTCTCTGAGGCGACAAACATGCGCATGTAGCAGAACAAATATTAATTAGTCACAGTTAATACAATCTACCACGGGTAATGTTCTTCAATTCAACCAGAGACAGCCGAGGTCAACAATGATTAGGGAAAAAAAAGATGCCTTTCCCCCTCAAGAACACTCTTTAGGATGTTTTGGAAAAAAAAGGGAGACAGAAAAATGTGTATCCCAGAGAACATTCTGTGTTTCTGTCAAATTACTTTCGATCTGCTCACTGTGGAACGAGATCACACACACAGACACTGAATACCTGGTTCTGAAACATGCAGACTCGTAGCATTGCTGTTCAGAGAAAGCACATCAAACGTTGCGTTACACATAAACAATGGAGTACTGTGATAGCGACAGGAACCAAAGAATGACCAAATACTTTGTGCATGTAAGGGAGCTCATTTTACAAGTACTGGTAGTCTTATATAATCTACTGACAGCCCCAGAATTTCACATCTGGCAATATCAAAACAGTGTGACTGATACTCTAAACAATTTTTCCTTGAAACCAGATGAAAACCAACTGAAAACAATGTTTACTGTCATTTGAATAAAAGTGGATTAATTGTTGAACGTGTGAATGGTATGCAATGATGGCACAAGTGGATGGACATGGAGTACACATGTCATTGTGATTGATGAACATTATGTAGACAACCTCAGTTATGTCTGTGTCACACTGTTTAGATGGACATAACGAACACATAAGACTGCTCAGACTGCAGTTTGTAGAAGTCTGTAGAATGAGAATGAGACTGAGAAGGACAAATAGGGTCTATTAACACTGATTAAAAAAATACCAGCTCACAATTTGTGTCCTCATGTAAAAAAAAAATTACTGTCACATCAATCTTTCTCTCCATGACTGATCTTTGAGGCGAGCAGCTGCCCGGCAGAGTAAGACGAACAAAAAGTCAGCGCAAAGGCACTGAGCACATGTGCACTTGTTCCATCAGCAGCGCTGTCACCTCACACAGCATCACTCATTCGTTTTCCTCCCTACTCATTTCCTCTTTTGTCTTTCCTGAAAAAAAATCTGGTCCCTGTGTCTTTGCTGTCGCTCTATCACACCATCTGACTTAGACCAACAAGTCATCCCACACCGCTACTGAACAGGGGGACAACATCAAGCAGGTTAACCAGAGAAAGGTTTAAGAAGATCAGGCAGCGAGAGGTTCAGAGTCCAGAATGACTGCTGCAGCCGGGATTTGACTCTGTTATGATAGCATGACCTTGGAGGGTTGGAGGACACTAGGAGGATGAGACCATTAGGAGCCGTGAGAGAGAAAGTGCCGATCGTGAGTTCTGTCTCAGCTCATCCTCACTGAATGACAAGTAAAGTGACGCTGCTCTTTTCCAACAGATGGATGGATGGATGAATGGATGAAAGGATGGATGGTGGTGCTGGTGGAGAAGGAAGAGCCTGTCCGGTCTCCCTCTCTCTCCCCGGGTAATGATGTGTTTCGTTCTGCTCTAGCCCCTGGAGACTCTTGGCTGAGTGAGCACGCACGCCTCCCCACTAACCCCCCCCCCTTCCACACGGCCACACATAACTGTCCAGACGCTGCGCTTCCCTCTGTCCTTTCACTCTTCTCTTCCTCTCCTTGTCCTCCTTTGCCCTCCTCTCCTCCTCACCCCTCAGCTTGCTGCGACTCTGCATCTCCCCCTTACTTCCTCTCTCCCTCTCCTTGTCCTCACATGCCTCTCCTCTCTGTATTTTCCGGAGCCTACCTCGCTCCCTCTTTCCTTGTCCTCATTTGCCTCCTGCATTTTCCGGAGCCTCTTTGCTCTCTCGCTGTCACACTCATTTGCTTGCCTCATCTTTTTTCGTGAATGGGAGGAGCCCCCCGACTCAAACAGCTTTCTCTTTTTCTTCCAACATTTTGCTGTTTTGTCAGATTGCCAAATTGGCTATTGTATTTAATCACTCACAGTCTGCCAAATCCCATGAAGTAATTAAGAACTTTTAAATCCGGCAATTAACATGTAAAGATTAGGGCTACCCGCTCACGCTCACGGCTTTAGTGCAGATGCTGATAATGCTGGATAAGCAGAAGCAGTTTTCTCTGAGTGGGGGGCTGCTGCGTGGGGAGTGCAGCGACTTGTTGTGTGTGCGTGGGGGAGGGGTTTGTGAGAATATGAATTGAGCGCCTGCATGTCCCTCTTATGTAATTCCATTATGCCAGACAATTTGCCTTAATGTGACAGTGGTAGAATCCGCAGATTATAATGACTCTATTCAATCATTGTGGAAGACAAGACAGGCACGCACACACCGAACCGTATGCAAACAAGGACACACACTCAGCAATCATTTCCCAATAATTGTCCAACCGTAACAACCACACACATACAAAAAAAAAACCACGCTGGTATTTGTTATTACATATTACCACCGCATGACTAAACAGTTCAATATCGTGCATGTTTCATCCATTCTGTTCTTATCATCCCATCATCCACTTCTATGTTATGAAGCTTTCCGGCTTTTTTCACTTAAGTTCTTAGAATAAAGCCGCAGACTAGATGAAATCCACATTTCGAGCGGTAATCGTCACAGTTGTAAAGCATTACAGTAACTGGCTACGGCTGACTTACATGCATTTGCCACAGTCGAAACAAAGCAGCAGTGAGCACATGCTACAGGTGAGTGAGAGAAATGGATTGAGACACCGATTACTGCAAAAGCTGGCAGATGTAATTCTATGGAAGCAGCCTGCAAATAAAGACAGATCCTGTCACTGTCGTGACATTTGTCTCGACGAAATTTTGTGATATTTAACACTAAAAAAAATAATATCTGTGATGGGTTCAGCTCAGTTTTTTCCTGCAGTGTGGTTCATTACAATGCACACCCAATCCTTCATTAGGTGACTGTCTCCAACATGGTTTGGATTTATGTTCAAATGACAACTGAGAAGCGTTCTCCAGGACAAACTGTGCTAATCAGCTGCAGCATTTGTGATTCTGAAATGTAGACTGTTTAATTTGCTCTTTTAATCAAATCGCATCGCTGTGATTTGCACACACGAGAGACACCCATTTGCACCGTTTCATATAAAGCCGAGATGAAAGCGACTAAGAAAGGTTGGCTACAGAGCAACAGAGCACAGATACCAACACAGCAGTCAGAGATGGAGGTACCTCAAGACTGCCTGTGATCCCCGCCATCAATCAACTTTAGAGGGCTACTAATGGTTCCTCTCTGGGCCCCGGGGCTGCCAGAGGTGCATACCAAACATTGCCACTGAGCGAACTTCACGTACATCCAAACAGTGTCACATTCACACAGCGACCAGGTTCAGAAGCCAGAAATATTTAAATATCATACCATCCACGACACGGGGGGGATTGTTCGAGGAAGCCCTTCTCCAATTACCAAAGGAGAGGGTGCTGAATGTAGAGGCTGAACAGCCCGGGCTGCTTGGACTTGTAGATTAGAAGCAAGGTCAGGTGCAAAAAAAGCAGAGTGCTTTCTTGTTTAAGAGTCACAGTAGGCGAGGCTGAATTTTGCCTACTTGGTATCATGTTTCATCAGCGAGCAGTACTGGGTCAACAGGTTCATTAAGGCTGCGCTCGGCCAGTGAGGAAGGGGCCTTTCCCTGCATGCTGATGGCACAGCGCTTCTCTCTCATTAACACCCATTCTTGCATCTATCAGCGCATATCAGACTCACATAACTTTCATAACTATCCAGGACATCAAGCTTACCCACTACTGGCAGGGAAGGGTCCCTGTCTTAATCATTATTGGGCGCGTCAATTTGGGTTCGCCCAATCACAACCTGTAGAAACAACATTTGTTTTAATGACACCTGGAAGTGTGTGATTGACTCTGATGCTGCCAGTCGATCAATCGATACCAACTGGCCAGGATACAGAAAATCCATGAGGGGACTGTGGGGGGGCTACACGCTGACACAACTACCTTCCACGCAAAGCAGCTTCTGCAAAAACCTTTCAAATGATATCACAGCTGCCACACATCAATACATAAGCTCCTGTAATTCCAAATAAACACAAAGAGTTGATCCAAATCCAACTTCAATTTTGACTCCGTCCATCAGTGAGGAACTCTGATGAGCACACGCATGTCTTCGTGCATGAATGCTTGTTCAAAGTGGAGTACCAGATGAAAGCGGCGGGACCAACATCCACACGCAGCCTTAAGTGTAAATCATTTTGCCGAGCGCTTCTTGCTTCATCCCCCCGCTTTGCTGGAGGACATCAAACATTGAAGAAAGAGATGAGCTAATTAGCACTCATTAGAATAAGAAGCAGCAACACAACTACACAACTATAATCAAAGGTTAACTATTCAGATCAAACAGCGAATGTGTGACAACCACTCCAGTGATGTCATGTGCTCCCGTTTACCAAAAACAGACAAACTGGGCTGTTGCCAAAGCAGAGGGGTTGGGGGCGGTGGGGGTGGGGGGCAGGATGGCTACGACGCGCTCTTCTCCGCTTCCTGCTTTCATGCAGTGTGCTCAGCCTACACCATCAGCTGTGGTCTTAAGATACACGCTGCTGGGAAAAGATCACAGAGGGAGGGGAGGGGAGGGGAAAGGGGGGGGAGGGGAGCCAGACAAATAAAATCCAGCTCAGTCTTTTTCGGATTCCCAGTGCACGAGCATCAGGATTGTTGTCATCACTTTGCGGCGTGCCTGAGGTGTCAGTCGGGCCACTTCTTGAGCAACCGCAGCCCAAAAGGTTGGAGTGCACGGGGACTTGTCAACAAACCCACAAATGACTCATCTCTCGCTCTCCTTTCTCAGCATGCGACTCAAGTCGCAGGCAAACAAACGCACCGCGGATGAAACTTCCCCGGCGCAGGAGTGGGCGTCAGAATATATGTACACACAAAACTGAAAGGGAATCCCGTCACAATTTCGAGTTACACAATGATTTCATCTCGGTTTCCCATAAGACGATGACTTCTGCTGACATCACAAAAAACATTCCGAGTAGAGCTCAGGGGAAAATGTCTGGGACACGCGGCCCTGTTTTCTATAAACGCTGATATCAATCTGGAGAAATATCTCGGCACGCGGGTGAATTCGCTAAACTGCTTTGGGACTAAAAGCGAGTTTCAGGCAAGCGGAGTTGAGAAAAGATTACATCCTCAACAAAGACGACGACTGAAGTTTAGATTCTGTGGCTCCTCCTGTGAGAAACGAACCGAGTGAACCTCCTCTCTGTGTGTCTGCCACGGCAGAATGGGCATGAACACAGACACGGGGAGGTGTCAGACATATCACGTATGCACATCGCAAATCTTCGGTAATCTCAACAATCCCTCGCAGTCCATCAAGCTGATGCATATTACACCTGACTGGCCACAACAACAAAAAGGCTCTCTGCAATCCTACAGGTGAGATGAGATGCTCACGCACGCATTCACCTTGTTTCACTCCATCCTGGCGTGGAGGGGGGGGTGGGGGAGAAAGAAGCCGCTCCGTCTTGTTGCTCTGCTGATGCGCTGTGGCTGTACAGCCATCATGAGGTATGGTCCCTCATCCCCACCCCATCCCCACCCCCCCTCTGGCGAGTAAGGCGGCAGCCAGCCTACCTAGATGGAGCGCATAAAGCAGCGCAGCACAGCGCAATGTTTGGCCGCACAAGACAGGAGAAAGTACGGAAAATCCAGACAACGGCGGGGAGATATTTGCAAGAACGTCCATCAACAAGTCCCCCTCCACCCTCCCTCCATCCGCTCAAAGACAAACAGGGCTGTCGATCAAAGTTGTCATTCCCACAAATTGCGATGCAATGCTGCTGCAGGCAGCCAGGCAGGGGGAAAACGAGACGCTCAGACGAGAGAGGAAAAGAGAGAGAGAGCGAGAGAGAGAGGAGAGGGAGCGCTACATTACCTTGTGGATGTGCCCTTCCTCACATCGCAGATGCTGCATTTGAAAGCCTCGGCAGTGTTCCTGAAGGTGCAGACGCTACAGTCCCAGTAACCGTCGTCAGCGGTCTGTTTGGCTTGTCTTTTTGGCCTGATTAAGAAAAACGGACACAGACGTTAAGGTCAAGTTAGTTTCGCGACGATCACCAACATATCTCCGCGAGCTGACGAGACGGGAGACTGTGACAAACGGAACCCGGCGTGTAATTTCGGAGCCGCGGCGCGGCACAAAGCGTGCCGGCGGTTGTCATGAATATTGGGTTCGAGTCCCGGCGAGTGCGGCTCCCCGGTTAATCAATCTCCACGGTGCCGAAGCGGGGCGACTGTCCACACCGTCCGATTGTATCGCCAGCTAGGCTAGCAGGCAGGCAAGCCTTGCTAAAAATTTCGGCATCGAAGCTTAGCATGTCGGCTAACCAAACCAATATCAAACAATGTCCATTTCGACATTGACTCTCCAAAAGGCTTCGTTGAGACGGAAGAGCGTTTCAGGGAATGCCAGGCGTATCCTCCGAAAAATTTCCCTTTGTCTGTTAAGTGACTGGGTTGTAGGGAGCGAGAAGCCGCCATAGTGACTGCACTATTCTAGCTAGCAGTGGCATACCAACTGAAAAAGGGAGAAACGGTCCCTGCGTGAGAGAAACGCATCCAAATATCGAGCCCAAAACGCACGAAACAAGGCGAGAACGACAGCGGGTGGTCGCATTACCTGGTAGGGCTCTTTTTGTCGCCCATGGTGAAGGATAGTCCTCGAAAATAAGAAGAAAAAGGGGGCCTCCTTTAATTGTCAGTGAGTGTAGTAGGATCCAGATAGAGCCGCTGCTGAAGCTGTTGGCAGACAGGCTCCACTCAGCGCTGGCTCGAGGCACGGCACAGCGACTGACTGCACTCCACCACGTGACCGGCCGCCGGCCAATCACAGCGCGGAGGGGTTTAAAAGTCTGGATGGATATTTAGTAGCTATTTTAATAACTACGAGATATTTGACAGACCTCAGCTCACGCACACACACACACACACACACGCACGCATAGACGCGCGCACACACGCAAGCTGTTTCGACGATACTGTCGCGCTGACATAAAGCGATGTTCACGAAAGCTTGAAACAAATTTAAAGTGGTTTGCAAGTCAAAATAAGATACAACAGAAAGACGCACGCACGCACACGCACGCACACACACACACAAAATGAATTAAATCTGAATTAAATGCAAATTTAAAAGACGTTATTACATAAAGTTCATTATCTCAGTATCATGAAAAACAGCTGCATGGTGATTGATTGATTGATTGATTGGTTGAATGACTGATGGGATGGTTAAACACCCTCCTGGAGTGTCACCCCCCCCCCCCCTGCACCAATCAGACACAGATCATTGATTGAGATTGGCAAAGTGTCTTAAAACAATCACTTTACATGACAGAGCTGTTCTCTTAAAAATCTCTTTGGAAGACATTCTTAAAACAACCCCCCACCTAGCCCCCCCCCAGCTACAGTAACTGCTGTTACTGATTATCAAAGTGTTGCTAAAACAGGGAGCTTCTAATGAATTGATTGTTCTCACTTTTGAAATGAAGATGCAAGGTGTTAATGCTCCAACTCAATTGTGCCCGCAGGTCTTTCTGAGTCTGTGCTGGTTGGGGGGAGGGGGGGTCCTCGGCACGGTTTAGGGGGGTGTTCCCAGCAGGACCTTTGTGAAGGCACTCAAAGGATCAGCAGGTTAGAGTACCTGAAGAAGACTCCACACAGGATGTGATTTCAAGAGGAGCTCCTCCACGGGGAGTTTTTTCTTTTCTTTTCTTTTCTTTTCTTTTCTTTTCTTTTCTTTTCTTTTCTTTTCTTTTCTTTTCTTTTCTTTTTTTCCCTCACCTTTCTGTCTATTGATTCATCTACATCCTCCCATCAACCAAGCTTGCAGAGGTTCCAAAACGTGTGCAGCTTGGCCACCTTTGCTTCCAGGCAAATCCTCCCACACTTAACCTGTTTCACTCTTTGTTTTGTGTGACACTGGCAAGAAGTCACACCCTCAAATGAAGGAACTGTAACACCTTCAGTTTCAATACTGAAAGTTCCTTTGAAGGCTTTCTGGAACCACCTCTGGTTGGGGGTCTTACCGACTCGGCACCAACATGAGCAGAGTCTACAGCCCTAATCGATTCGAGGATCCAACAAGTCTTTTTTTTCTCCACCCAGCGCACGGAAAACAGAACCCCAACAGCTTTGGGTCTCCCCCCTTCGCCCTCATCGCTCTGACAGCCCGCATGGTGGAATGTGTCGGAGCAACGACGGCACCTCTCGCACGCCTCCTCCCTGCCCGGGACGAGGCTCTCTGTGGGGGGAGACCGAGCGTGAATCATGTTGGCTCATTAGCTGCCCTCCACGACTCCAGGTCCTTTTGTGAAGCCCTCCTTTTTTCTTTTTTTTTCTCCTCCCCTCCAGCTCGGAGGGAGCATCCCGGCCGTGGCGTCGGCCGGGGCCTCCGCCCAGCGATTACCTCCGCTTAGCTCATAGCACGCTGCTCTAATTGAGCCGCATCGCACTGGCCTGCTGATAGCTACACGTCAGTCCAAACAACATTAAGCCCTGCCTGGCTGGTTCCTTAATGAGTTCCTGGAGAAAAAAAAACCAAACAAATCATCTCTTTTTTGTTTGCTTGTTTATTTTGCTTGAACCTGCAAGTTATGTCACTTAATTTGCATTCGCAGAATGTCCTTCCAGCTACATAAAGGTTTTTTTTCCCTCCTCTCTTCTCCGAAATGCCACAGTATCCACGCGGACTTGTTAATTTATTGATTGAACCCAGGATAAAGAGTGTACTGAGGGAGGCATTTAGAAACGTTCACTCAGAAGCGATGCCCTCAAGGTGGGGAAACGTGTACTTACGAAGCATACCCCCCCCCCTCCCCCCTTGAGCAAGGCGCTTACATTACTCGCAGACGATTTCACAAGACAAACAGTTAGCCCTCATTCATTATTTATGAGAGGTGAGTAGCTGAGTTGGAACAGCGTGGCAATAAGGCGGTAAAACAAATCAAGGCGGAGAGCGAGAGACTTTTGCGGAACGAACTTGGGAGGAATTTCACGAGGCGGGGGGGGGGAGACAAAAGCCACGCTGATTGAGTGAAAACTGCAAAAAAAAAAAAAAAAAAAGTATTCCAGAAGCTTCAAACAAAGCGGGAGTCGGATTGTTGGTTTCTCGACAACGCTGACGTGTTCAGACTCAATCTGGCTGCATCCCTCATCTGAAACAAGCGCTTTGTTTGAGGCGTGAAGCAGCCTTGAATTCCAATAACTCCAGAGAGCTGCAGAGTGTCTGGCGGTGGTGGAAAAAAAAAAAAAAGATTGAGGTTGTTCTGCTTCTGGGCATGAATGTGTAAAATCTGAGTAATGTCTGAGTGCGCTTCGAAAAGGGATGGCGGCTCCAGCCTCTGCTGCGGCCGCCGCGTCCATCAAACGCGATCAGCTCAGTGTGACACAACCTCGGCTCTCCGAGGTAATAAGGAGTGATGGCCGTGCTGGGCAATTCCACGCCGCCTTAGATATTTCTAATGGCGACAATAATCGCAAGTGCTGGGAGGAGTGCGCCTTTCATGTGGAGGGGTGGATGGAGGGGTCAGGTTTGGCTCCAGGAAGAAGGAATCTTTCGTCTTTTTGTTTCACTTTTCATGCCTGAAACGAGTCCAAGATTCCATCCCATCAGTCTGTTCAACTCCTGTTCGGGAGGCACCGTCGATAGACCAGCTTGCAGTCTCTCTTTTTGCGAGTTAGGGTGACGCCAGTGTTCGCACTTAAAATCCAGAAGTCTTCTGGAGTGTAGAGCGAATCCCAACTTATTAGAGAATCGGCGAGGTTACGGAAGAATGGCTTGCATTAGGGAAGCGTTCGTCAAACAATGTGAATTTGCAGGTGGATTTTGTGAATGTTTTACAACTTAAGCGTTTAATTTGTTTCTCAGGGCTTCTCATTCGCAGGGCTTCTGTTTCAGACAAGGGACAGTTGAGCGGTTACAATAATGAATGCATAATGCAAACATTTGGAGTCACTGCTCGTGGAAGTGGAACCGTAGATCTCAGCCTCGGTATCGGCCCTTTTTTTCTCCCCACTCACCGTTGCATCTCTCTCTACAAAGCCTTTCTATCAAACTACCGCTGATCCCAGCTGACACTGGGTCAGCGTCACGGTAGACGCCGGACAAGTTGCCTGTCAATCACCGGAGCAAACACGCACACAGACGAACGACCACACACATACTCGCGCTCACCCACCAGGTCCTTCCACGGCTTCACGCTGAGAGGAAACGGTCTACAAATAGAAAACTGCGGGGATGAATATCACATCAGGTTCATCCATGAATGATACAAGGTCACGCCGACACGTTTTTGACCGTCTTCGCTGCCAAATCCAGTGAACATGCAAATGTTCATGTTTGTCAGACTGTTGCTCCTGGAAACGGTGATGAGGAAGAGGAGAGCGTCGGAGAGCCGGAGCCCTGGTCCCTCTCTCACCTCCGCTCACTGAGCAGCCTGCCGGTTCGTCAGAGCGATGCAGGACAGGTGTGCTCCTGACCACCTAACAAGTCCCCCCTGATGGAGGGCACGCTTACGTACGGCGGAACAGCTCGCATGCTGTCACGACAACCGCGGTTACTGCTCTCGGCTCCCTCAGCCTCCACCACAATCCCACCAAAGTGTTTCACGTAGCCTCTCTTTCCGCATGTTTTTACCGCAGCTTTTCCCGGCACGGAAGATTGGACTATGCTGGATGTGAACAAGTTTGTACAACGTTGTCATCCGACCACATCTGAGGGGAGCGGCGTCTGTAGCTGTGGTGAATAAGCCGCGCTCGAAGGCGGGGGAGGGACGGATTGATCCTATCAGATGCAGCGCTGAGGCGTGTTCAAATTTGGAGGCCAGCAGGCACCTTCGCACAGTTTCACCTGTGAGGCAGACCAGCATGTTGAATGGCGAATTTTCGCACTTTAGAGGATCTTCCTCCCACGAACTTGGTTCCTTCAGCAGTGACTTTCCCTATGGATGCACGCACACCATGTTAACAGCTCATCAATTGTGTACTGTGCATGGTTTAAAGACATCTTAACTGAAACACATCATCAGCTGGAAGAAACTCACAAGTGAGACACACAAGGAAACAACATTTTGGGAGCAGGTCCCAGATCGAACAAATGCCAAGTCGCTCTATGATATAAATGCACTTCTTGATGAAGTATTTGTGTACAAAGTGTGTGTTGTGCGTCAAAGTTGTTTGATGCTGAGAAGTTACCTTTGAGCAAGAAGGTGAGATCTTTACAGATAAGCGGTGGTGATGAAAAAAAAAGGTCGAAACTGAGCGTCATCCAGTATGCGCAAGAGGTGAGGTGAGGATGAAGGTGGACGTGCGCTGTGATGTAATGGCTGAGGCGCTGCATGTCAATCCCACGCCGCACAAGGTAGCGCTGCATGAGAGTTTTGCAAATGCCAAAGCCAAAATTTAAATGTCAAACAGGGGGGGAAAAAAAAGGAAAGGAGGGAAACCAAGCGTGGCCTCACTCCGTCTTTTTTTGTTTTACCTGTGAAATATCAATGAAAGGGAGACAAATTTGCTCATTTCTGGATTTAGCTTTTGTGCAGCCACCATGCTCCAATCTAACTGAAGGATTTAACCGGTAATAAGCTTTGCTGATGACTTTCGCAGAGCCTTTTATTGGGGGGGAACAGAGACGAATAAAATTACCACAAGGGCTTAAATCAAAGCTCGAGCATGAGAAAAAAATGGCCGCGGGAAGAGAATGGATCGCTGCAATGCGGCCAACGTCCTCTCAAGTCCTCCGGTTTGTGTGGAGCCTCCAAGTTAAAAAAGCCTCCTCTGCGCTCCTCGCAGAGGAGCCCGGTGTGTCATCCCAACGCGTTGCTGAAGCATTCATGTGGGCACACGGAGAGACGAGGGGGCCACGTACACACGTACGCCGGAGGAGGAGGGGGGGGGTGGAGAAGCCCGCCTCTCAAACTCTGTGTCTGGGCCGTTTCACCGTGTTTACGCGTTCCTCGAAGACATTCGGGAGCCGAAGAGGGGAGATAAGACGAGAGGGGGGGGCGAGTGCGGAGCGAGTGAGAGAATTGGCCGCTAAAAAGGCAGAGGGACAGCAGATTGCGGACACCTCCTCTCTGTCGCTCCTCCTCTCTGGCACTGATCCATACGCACGGAGGAGAAAAGCGACTCATGATTAATCATCTCTCACAGAATTCCCCAATAACATTCCTCGATCGATGAGCCCCTCGCATGCCAGGAGGGAGAGCGCCGAGCTCATGAAGGCAATTCTAAAATGATTTAAAGGCTTCTTCTGTGCTCCCCTGCTTGCTTAAGTCGCATTTTTTTCCCTTGGACTGCGGTGTTGCGTCAGTCCCTTGAGGGGGGGGGTCTCATCCTCACAAATCGGCCAGTCGTGGGGCAGGAGGTCGGCGCTCCTCCAGGCTCCGCTGAACCTCCACGTCGGTAAACCGAGAAACATTTCACTCGTTCGTGCACACTTTTGCCTAGCAACACAAAGATGCCTCCAATCACAACATCAAGCAGTGAGTCATCAGCATGTTGAGGAAGAAATGGGAATGCATTCAAAGGTTGAACTTACTATTCATCCATTCATCCATCAATCCAGCCATCCATCCATTTATTAACTTTACATCCACCATCAACCAACCCATTAATCCATCCATCCATCCATCCATCCATCCATCCATCCATCCATCCATCCATCCATCCATCCATCCATCCATCCATCC
>JASSRZ010000072.1:1497860-1512402 GCA_032164315.1 Malacoctenus gilli | reverse complement strand
TCCATGTATATCAGGTCAGCTGTGGAGACGAGCTCATAGGTCAGACTGCGACCTTAAGTTTGCCCATTGATGCGAACATGAGTGTTTGGTTGTCACTCTCTAATTTCCTTCAGAAATTCCAAGGAGGGATCGACAATTTAATGAAGCAATTGTTTGTTTTGTTATCTTGTGGCGTCTTCGAGAGCTGAAGGCCAATAGCGGGAATCGGATGGGCGCCATTGAGACGCTGCAGTGGGAACTCACAGCCCACGTTGCACAGAGAGGAGCAGGGTAGCCCTGAGAGGGTGAGGAGGCTGCAGTCCTGCACCAAGTGGGACTGCGGCACAGGCAGTAAAAGCGCGGGCAGAGCACGCCTGCAGGCCGTGGCTCCGAAGCTTAATGTCTCCGGAGATTAAGATTAAGAGAATTCCCTCATAAAGCAGTACATTAAACAATGTTCCTGTCCTGTCACTTCAGTTTTATAGCCGTGTCGCAGCAGAAGACACAACAGGCTGCTTGGAGGGAGGGGGGGGGGGTGAGGTGTTTTACTGCCCATGAATGTCCTCCTACAAGGCCCTGTTTGTGTAGAGCCATCAGATTGTGCGGAGGCCCCGCGCTCGCACATTATTCACGCTGCGAATGCCTGCCATGCTGCCAAAACCTTAAGTGGTTGCTATTCGTCCCCCCGGTGCTGCCGGGGCGTGTGCGCCGCCCCCATTGCCATGGTGATTACGAGCTGACCTCTGTGGGTCACTGCGATTCCGACTGTGTCCATTCAGGGCAGGCGAAAGTGTGTGTGTATGTGTGTGTGAGAGACAGGGAAAGAGCCATGCTTATGTGTGTGTGAGCGTGTTTTAGAGGGGGGCTACTCCTCCGCTCGCCATTCACATTCACACACGCTCGGCTCCTGTTGCCCTCTCTGGCCCAATTAACCCACTGCTGAGCACCGGGATGGCTCCTCATTACCGCGCAGTCCTAATGAGCTCCCTATTCTGGCGGGTGGAGTGTTTGTGGAAGCAGCGCGCAGGGGCAGCGCATTCGTTTAGGTCCTCGGGAGGGACCGCGTAAACAGATCTCATAGTGATGCCGTCTCACGCGGACACACCGTCTTCTCACAAAACAGACGGGGGGGGGGGGAGCAAAACACTAAACAAACAGGGTTGAGGGAAGGGGAGGGGGGTGGAGGGGGGGGGGGTTGGCTGGGGGCTTTCCCTCACACGCGCCACCCTCCGCTAAAGTTGCAGAAGCTGGAAGTTGCCAAACGACGAGCTTCCTGCGTAGTCACTTGGGCAGCGTGCCAGCAGGGAGCCCGAGAGACGTTTACAGTCGAGTCTTTCCGCGTGCCCGCACAGCCTCCATATAGTACGACACGCAGAGCGACAAAAAGGCCCGGGTCTGACTTTGAAAGGTAGAATCCAGGACGTGGGTGACGCACGCTGCGATTTCACAAATCAGCGGGGGCTGGGGCTGGGGGGGGGGCTTTTCTCCCCTTATCTCCGACATGCTTCGCGCTCGACTTAGCGCCGTTCCAGCCACCGGCGTGCCGAATTGTCACATTTGCAGTGCTTTGATTTCTGCGATAAGGAGTCTTTAAAAAAGTTGTCCTGGTGAGTGTTGCGATAAACCCCCTTTCGAAAAACGTTCACGCCAGATGCTTAAATCTCTCAGTCACGCTTCCTGATCTTTGGATGTGTCGGCAGTAGAGCTGCCACACAGCTGTACGCGTGCCAAGCGTTCCCCAAAGGAAGAAAAACGTCAGATCTTTTTTAACAGTTTTCCTCTCAGAGACGCAAGAAACTGAAAACCAACGCAGGAATCTTTGTTTCTGGTTGATATACATCTCACACAAAGCAGATCTGACACCGGTCAGTCTGGCAAACTTTAAATCCGTCGATCCAAAATGGGTTTAAAACAAAAAAAGGGCTTAAAGAATGACCATCTGTCTAGTTCAATCCTAACAGTGCGTTCACTAACTGTAGCCCCCCCCGGAACATGCTTCCTTTTATTGCCCACTGTGTCCAGCTGTTAAAGGAATTATTTGATCCCTTTGTTAACAACTCGTTTTACTCGCCAAACTCTTCACAATTAATCCCTTGGACACCGCGGACATCTGTGCCGCTGCTCAACTTTAACGTCCGGAGTCGCTGCACCGTCCGCAGGCTGCAGACGAGAAGTCAGGTGCACGACTGACCGGGCGGAGCTGATTCCCCTTGTTTTTCGCATGGCGGCACATAAATGCACCGCGCTGGGGCGCTTTGCACGAATGCAAAGCGCGGGTGTGAAGACGAGCGCCGGCGGTGTTTTGCATCGGCAGCGCGTGTTTACATACGCGGCTGCGACGTGTCTGAGGAGGCGACACGTGTGTGTGTGAAGCAGGAAAAAAAAGCCCTCCTGGTGTTTGGAGCGGAGGCTGGAAAACATCAGAGTCCCCCCTAATGGTGACAAATGGCTTGTTTCAGTCGAGACATCAAGATACTAAATGTGACTTTCAATGCTGATAATAACGATGATGATGATGCACGACTTGCACGGGGGGCTGCGTTTTTGCCCCCCCCCCCCCCCCCGCTCGACGAGGACCAATGAGGGAGCTTCCTGGAGCGGGTCTGGGGCAGAGTAGAGACTCCTGCGGCACAGCCACTTCAAAGACTCCCCCCCACCCCCACCCCCCTCCTATTCGCTTTCCCCCCCGTGGGAAGTCATTATTGAGTTAGCATTGGAGAGGCGCGCTTGTTTTCTCTCCCCTCCCCTCACTCTGCGGTGGGAGAAGCTCAGCCTGCAGTGAATACAAAGGGCTCTGTCCAGGAGAAGGGAGTGGGGCGGGTGGGGGGTGGGGGCAGGAAGAGAGTGGGGGGAGGAGGGGGGTGGTGAAGGGAAGGGATAATGTTGTACACAATCCAGTCATTACTGCAATGCTCTTGTGGCTCGCCGTCATTTGACTGAGGAGGGGCGGCTTTCTTTTTTTTTTCCAAGGTTGGAAAACTTCTGGTGAGACAAAGGCGCCTCCATCTGCCAATGTCCTTCGATGGGAATGGGAGAGAGAGACTATACGTGTGTGTGTGTGTGTATGTGTGTGTGTGTGAGTGTAAGAGCGCAGCTAAATTACAATCCGACATTTCCTTCATCAGGCTCGTATTCGCTCACCGAGCGACTCAATCGACGGCGTCTACGCGCTTGAAAAACACTCCAGATAAAGCTCGTCCTCATATGTTGAAATCAGTGTAATACAAGCACCAGATTTCCTCAGAGCCAATGCATCATTTGCTAGCGGGGGAGGCAGGGTTGGGGGGGGGGGGGGGATGGGGGCTGTCAATGCACGAGCGCACACTGGAACGGTGCGAGCGCCTCGCAGCCGCGCTCGGATCCTTCAGACGAGAAGCGCAGATGTAGTTATTCAATGGGTCAGCGGTGAGTTCAGGTTCAGGACAGCTGCTTAAAGGAGTCACTGTACCTTTGAGGGACGGCTCATCAGTGACTGCTACGGTTTGTTGCTCTGGTAGGCAGTTTTTGTCCTGCAGCTTTTTATCGCTTGATAGCAATCCACCAACTCCAACAATTCACATCCTGCAGTCCAAATTAAATTTTGACTCATTTCTTTCCTTTTTTTTTTATCTGGGGTTGATGATCAGAGTTTATGCAAAGATCTGTGTCGTATAATGGTTTAAAAAGACTCGTTTTGGGTGTCTCCTAAGATAAATTCCCAATAACTTCTTGTGAAACGAAGCCTGATCACTGAAAAAAGCAGCTGTATAGGGGGGTCTCCCTGCAAACCAGCAGCAGCTCAGGCTTGAGGGGCACGACGGGCTGATGTGACGAAAGTGTGTCACCAACATCCAGTGTGATTTGCTGCGACAGAAAACGTCCAATCGATTTGGAGCCAGACCCCGCCTGCGCCACGTCTCCATCTCCTGCTTCGATTTGTGCCGCCGGTGTGATGGCAAGATGTGCGTGACAGAAATAAAACACATCTGAATCCATCTGTGGTGCGTTTGTCTTTATCTGATTCCGCCGCCTCCTCTCTCACCTCCACGTTGATACCAAAACACTTACACCGCGACTCTAAGTGTCTTTTTATTCCACTGCTCACATTACTGGTTCATCTCTTCAAGTAGCCATAATTACAATGCGGGGCGTCCTTGTGTAATAACCCCCCTCCCCCCTCGATTTGCTTGAGCCTTTTTGAAGGTAGGGAAAAAAAAACCCCCACCATAATCAATTGCATTAACTGGAGTGGGCACTCCAAATACGCACAGAGGAAATTATGCAAACAGTGGTCCGTGTTTGAGATGGGCTTGTGTGTTAGAGACAAAAAAAAAAAAGTGGAGTGGACTCATGCTGGGAGGAAATCTGCACTACTTATCCCCCTGAGCTGGGAGACATTTGCGTCTTTGTTCTCCCCCAGCGGGGGCCTCCCACGATCTCCTTCAGCGCTGCGGCCAGCATCAGACGCGGCCGCTCCCGTCATCCCGTTTCAAAAGCGCCCGCCGACGGCAGGCCCGGCGAGCTGAGCGACGCTGCTTGGCGGAGGTTCGTCCCGGCAAACATCTGGGAGCCTCGGCAGCTCCGGCGCTGAGGCGCACGGAGGGAACGTCGACGCAGGGGAACCACGGAGATCATTGGAATTCCTGGGTTTGAATTCTTCCACAGCGGGTGACTCGCACCAGTCCCGGACCACCATGTCTAATGGAGCCACCTGAACGCAGTCTTCGTGTCAACATTCATCGTCGTCATGGAAACATGATGCTCAGCTTCATTAGTGCTGCCTGGTCCCCGGAGGCAGGAGTCGGTGTGAAAGGCGACAGCGCTGACTCGAGGAGACTCAGCTCACAGTTCTGTCTGCTGAGAGCTTTAAGAGCCCGCTCAGAAACGTTCGGAGAATCACCACGTTGTGTTTGAGACAACACGCCGAGGTGAGATGAGGTGAAGAGACCCCCCCCCCCATGCTCACCGGACTGGAAGGAATGGGGTTAACAAGTGCAATTTCAATGCGTTTTACTGCCCGCTGCAGCCGACGCGCTGACCCCGTGCTCGACCCCGTTGCCTTGAGACGTTCACAGTTGTGTGAGCTCCAGATGCTTCCCTCTGCGGTTAGGTGGGAGGGGGGGTGGGGGGCGGGGTCGGCTTCCGATAACTCTCTCCCTCCCCCATTGTCTCGGTCACAATGCAGGGGATGACTGAGACGAGCGCGAGCGAGGAGAGCCACCGCGGGGCCGCTCTTCCCCCTGAAAGCACAGGCAGCGGGGAGCGCGGCCGCAGCTTTGGCTCCTCTCTTGTTTTCATGTTGTGCTGCACACATGCTTCCCGTCCCGCGCGCTCCTTCCACACCCTTTGTTTTGGAGCGGCCGCTCACTTCACACCTCCCATTCACAATTCTTCCAGTCCGTCCATTCAGCTGTTCCTGAGGAATCCCGAAACTGCTGACTTGTGTTTTTGTGCCTCTCATACATCTTATAGAGGATTTGCACGTTTGGTTTCACAAAAAACAAACACAAACTGAGTCTTTTCCATTCATGACGTCATCCTCCTCTCAAACGGAGCAGCTCACTTGTATTTTCCCGTTTCTTCCCCCATTCTTCCTTGAATCTAATTGACCCAATTAATGAGAGGGGATGATCGGTGGCTGCGAGCGAACCGACGCCGAAAGAGGAAGTTGTGGCCCTTGTGATTTGAGCGGCGTTCTGTAACACAACACCAGGCGCGCACAATGCCGGGTGCTCGTAGCTGGCTGCCGCCACTGCGAGTTGGCCCGCCTCCAAGCTTTTCTGATAAAAGGGAGGAGGAAAAACAAAGACAGAGAAAGTGAGGCGACGCGTCTTTTCTCTCTCTTTTTTTTTTCTCGGTCGTTGCAGTCCAGCCAACTCTGCGGGGGACTCTGGCAGCTGAAGACCTGGAAAAAAGCTTCCACTGAATCTAATGGACTGCAGAGGCTGCGGCTCCGCTCGGTAATGATGCTCGCTGCTAACAATTCAGGAGGTAATTAGGGTTGGACGGGCGTGTGAGAGCCAAGTCGCAACGCTGTCCAACCGGAGATGGAGGGTGTTGAAGTCTGAAGTGGCATTCAGGCGGATAAAAAAAAAAAAACCCCAATGCGAAGAAGAAAACCTTAAAACATCCACGACACCGAGGAGGTGAGGCAGCAATTGCTTCGGGGTTGCGTTCTGGATTTGGGCTGGCTTGGATTGCGCTCTCGGCCGCGAGAGTATCAGGCGAACGCCCGGCCTGCGGTTTAAATCAGGGTGATGTCTTTACGAGGTTGTAAATTCGAGCCCGATGTCTCGGCAGTCAGAGGAACTTTAGGAGTCGGAATACACGTGGGGACGGCGAGCGGGATTAAATAAATCACACCTCCTCCTCCCATTCACACACACAGCCAACAAGCATATATTAATTGCGCTGTCCATCATGAGCAGCATATCATGCCTGCGAGGTCGGTGGCGACCGAGTGATGAGCAGTGGGATCGCGCCAGGGGGCGGGGAGGGGGGGGGGAGGTATAGATTACATCTCATCTAACCGCACGGCTCGCCAAGACGACTCACTTAGCGCAGGATGACAAATCCTGCACGGGGGAATATCCCACGCCGGGGAGAAAACAATGCCGACACGATCCGTCATCGAACCTGTCAGACAACACAAGGGGGGTGTGTTTGTGTAAGTGTGTGTGTGTGTGGTGCCACAACAAGGCGGGTGGTTGGATTAGAGCGTGTGTGAGAATCTCCACCGCTTCAAAAAAAAAAAGCGGGCCCGGCTCTCCTGCGCGGCTGCTTTGCATGGCGTCTCCAGGCGCCTTCCAGTATCACAGCAACAGCTTGATGAACCGCAAGAGGAAGCTGTGTGAAGTTTTCCATGGAGCAGGAGGAGCCAGGCTCCAGGAACAGGAGAGCTCTCCTCCGAAAGCGCTTCGTTCAGCGTTCAAACTTAACGATTGGACGGCCCGGCTCGGTCATAGAGGGCTGATCGTCCTAATGACCCGTGCAGGCTGTAGCGGGGAGCCAGCACGTAAGGTCAAGCTGACATTTACTTCCAAATGTACAGCAGGGGAGCCGCGGACAGGAGGGAGGGGGTGGGGGTGAGGAGAGTGATTGAGTTTTTCGGTGAGTTGACAGAGCTCCGGCGGCGCCGTGTGCTCGCGGAGTGAGGAGCGAGCGAGCGAGCGAGTGTCGTCTCCCGCACAACGCCACCCTGTCAGGCCCTGAAACCCAGCTGCTCCATTCTCCCGCCGCTCAAGATACCGGCCACGTTTTTTTTTTTCCCCCTCTCTTTTTTCTGAGACTTCTGCGGGAGAAACGCAAGGAATGAGAATGTGAAGGAGGAGGAGAAGAGAGAGAGAGAGAGAGAGAGAGAGAGAGAGAGAGGGAGAGAGAGGGAGAGAGAGAGAGAGAGACAGACAGACAGACAGACAGACAGACAGACAGACAGACAGACAGACAGACAGAGACAGAGAGAAACAGAGACAGAGAGAGACAGAGAGAGACAGAGAGAGACAGAGAGAGAGAGAGAGAGAGAGAGAGAGAGAGAGAGAGAGAGAGAGGGAGGAAGCGAGCGAGCGAGCAAGCACTAAATCCCCGCAGACCTTTTATCGTGTCTGCATCTGGGCGCCGAGCCTACAACATCAGGCGCACATTTTTCAACTGGGCTTTTTCCAGACGAGCACACCACTCAGCTGAACCCCGGCCAAGAGTAAAACACAGCTCATTACTGAGTAATGTGCTCGCAGGCTCGCATTTTAAACGTGTAAGTAATTGTTAAATATCAACTTGTCGGCAGAGGAGGAGGAGGAGGAGGAGGGAGGGAGGGAGGGAGAGG
Source organism: Malacoctenus gilli (assembly GCA_032164315.1). Lineage (NCBI taxonomy): Eukaryota > Metazoa > Chordata > Actinopteri > Blenniiformes > Labrisomidae > Malacoctenus > Malacoctenus gilli. Next base: position 1,504,622 of record JASSRZ010000072.1, on the reverse strand, counting down.
GGGAGGAGGAGGGAGCTAATCGGATCTGTATCATTTGCAATAAAGTCAATTTTGCGTGTTTGCTGGTTTGGCAGCGAGGTGACGCCCAAGGAAGCTTCAAGAAGCACCCATGCACAGTACAGACACGCATGCACGCACCAACGCACGCACACGCGTGCTCTTTAAAGCATTCATAGCGCGGGGGCTCCGCCGAGTGCAGCTGGCTCTTTTAAAGCCCACTGATGGCACTTCTGACACAAGATAATAGAGACGAGGGAGATCGCATCGCTCCGGCTCGCTCGTCCACTCAATGAGGCCCGCTGTGACAAACGACTCATCTAATCCTCTCCTCTGAAGCCCCGGCGCGTCATGCCCCCCCCCACACTGGCATTTCCGCACAAAGTGACTCTCTCGAGACGGCGGCCGGCGCGACGAGGTGCGTCCGTGCGAACTCACTTGACCCGCTGGATCCAGATGCAGTAGTCTGTGACGTAGAGGTCGTTGAGGATGTACGCCGGGTCGTTCTCCCTGAAGACTCGGTGAACATCCAGCAGGCACCTGAGGACGCAGGCTTTCCCTGGCGGGTGGGGGGGGGGAGGGGGGAACAAAAAAAACAGCGTCAGTCGCTCGCAGCGTCGGGGATGGCGGCGCGCGCCAGCTGCCGGCAGGCGCGGCGTGCATCTGAGAGCCGGCAGTCATTGTTCCATACATAAAAGCCGCGGTACAGGATCAGAGGGAAAATCCCGGCGAGCTGCAGAGTCATTTGATCCGCGCGCTTTAAGACGAGCTCTCGGTTTAAGAAGCGCCGCTTCCTGCGAGACGCACACACACAAAAAAAAAGCCAAACAACGCGACTATTTCGGGCTCTCAGACTGTCGATTCAACGGTGCCTGCGCGGGGATAAAAAAAAGGGGGGGGTGGGGGGGGGATCGAGTTTGTTTTAATTTATCCAAAATAGAACAGTATGTTTGGGATGTTCAAAGTGGTTCATTAATCAGCGTGTGTCATCCTTCTCCGTGTGCTTTGCATGTAATTTGAGACTCACGCTGAGGTAATTAACGAGCCGAATCAAGCAAAAATAATGAACTGCAGCCGCAAAAAAGGAGTGCAGAGCAGCAAGGCCAAAACAGTTTGCCGTTAATTCAAAGAGGGAAGCTCCTTAATATCAATTTAACACGGGAGATCGTTTTTTCATTCACTCTCAAGGGTTGGAAATTGAAACAGCACCTTGTTTGTGACACTGGCAGTGAACTGGTCTCCTTCACATCTTGCATTCGTTTTTGTTTACCCTCTTTTGGCTCAGCTGAGTTCACACAAAAGGTTGTCACTTTCACTACCGCCTAGTCGATCCGCCTAACAAACAGGCAGCTCAGTCGCAGCGTTATGGTGTGTGTTTGGCGCCACAAGGGCTGACCGGGTCAGCAAAGGCTTGGAAGTTAAACATACAAACTGGCTTCTTCTGTGGGTTGTTCTTCTGCAGAAAAGGTCACCAATCGAAGTCCATCCCGTCCTCAAAGGTTCGCAAACCAGCCAATGTTCGATGCGATGCTTTCAGTTTCAATCGTGGCCATGTGTTGATTCCTAATAATCACTGACGCTTGCTGCTGCTCGTCTTCGGATAGCTCATTTCTTTTACGACATGTTGTATTTTTTTTATGTCCTTTGAATCCCATGTGGTGCTCATTTGATACAATATGGATGTAATTACGCCAGATTTCACCTACCAGCCGGCGCAGTCGACCTTTCAAACACGTCTGTCGGCTGAATGAAGAAAGCCTCTGACACCTGAACTCTCACACTGTGTTTTGGAACCGCCAAGGGCGCCGCCGCGCTGCAGCTTTCATCGCGCGACGGCAGCGCCGCACCAAATCAGCTTTTTGTTATTCGGACAAATTACTTTCCCCTCCTCGAGTATGCACCCAGCCAAGCAAACCCCCCCCCACCCCCCGACACCCCCTCCCTCTCACACTCCAATCAGGCACATAAATAGTTGTGTAACGTGGCCAACGATCCAGCAAGGGGCAACAGAAAATGTTCCTCTCCATCCCCGCGGAGCCCGGTTGGCATTGTCCAGGCGCTTTTGGGGCCCAAACAAAACAAACAGCCGACTCACTGGAGGGGGAAGGGGGGTGGGGGGGGCTTAAAAAAAACATTTGGTTTTCATTTAAAACGTGGTGGGATCGTACACAGGAAACTCAGCCGAGACGTCAGGATGGTGTCGGGCCAGCGGCCGTTCGCTTGCTGCCAAGAGGGGAAGCTTTCTGGTTCGATCCCCTGAAACGAGCACAAACCGTCAGCGAGGTGCGCTTATCCGGTAATGTCGGGTTATCGGGGGGCGACCGCGGATGAAATTGCGATAGAGCGACAGTGATTCTTTCACAGCGTCCGTGTGGGCGGGCTTGCCGAGCAGGTCGTGGGTGTGAGGCGGAGCGGAGACAAAAGCCTGCTGTGTCGCGCTGCAGCAAATGTGGATTCCAAAAAAAACCCAAACTGCCAGAGCAGCAGAGTCGGATGACAATTTTTACATTTCCCCCCCGTCCGATGCTTTACTTCGGACGCATCTGAGTGGATGTGTCATGTTTATGGTTGAAGAATCCCTGGTTTCCGCTCGCGCACCGCATCCCTGGGCTGCCCGCTGGGCCTAAGCTGGCCCCCCGCTGAGCCTGAGCATCAGGGATTTTTCCCTCTTTTGATGTATTTTTCTGATGTGTTTTTCCCCCCCCTCCTCCTTCAAATACAGTTACAGTGGTTCTGTTTGGCTGGAGGCACAGACGGTGAGGCTGGGAAGCTCACCAGCGCTATACTGCACGCTGCTAACATCTGCACCTTTGTCGAGTCGAAGCCAAAGCATCAGGCTGATGGAGCGGAGCGGATGGAGGCTGATGATAATGAAGCCACACTAGGACTCGTCAAAAACATCAAAAGTAAGCACGAACTGGGCTGCTTCACTCTATGATGGGTCAACGAACGCACAGATGCAAGAAATGAAATGATGGGTTTTGGTCCGGGTTCATTGAGCATAACGGTGTCTAAAAATTAACCCCTTCATCCATCGTGGGGGCGTGGCTAAATTCAGTTGAAGACTGGTTGTTCACCACTGAACAAGACTCGATTAAAAGCTCCTTAAAAGAAGAACGTTTAAAGTCCCGCCTACAATCTTTTCTCTTCTCTTCCACAGTCAGACGAGTGTGATGACTCCTGGAAAACCAAGTCAAGTGCGATTTTAACCGACTGAACGACCAAAAATGATCAGCGATGGCTGTTTAAAGCAACACAAACACACAAAAATTATGCCAACATTAGCAGCTTCCTTAAGAGTGACAGCAAAATGCTTCGAGGGTCTTTTTCTTGGGGGGGTTGAATCTCTCTACACCCCCGCCGACGTTCTGAATGTGCATCACAGCTGCCTGCTCATCCAAATCAAAGAGGTGCATAAACCAAACTACCACCCAAAGTGGGCAACTGCCGGCCCCCCAGGTCTGATGATGATCCTCCTCTGCAGCCCACCAGCCGTTGCTGAAAATGAAGCCATTACTGACTGTCGGATTACAGGAGGAAGAAAGTCGTTTTTACGACATTAGAACCCAATAAAGCATCAATTCTACTAGCTCTCTTATGCAACACATTTTTAATGCAGGATTTGGTGAAAATCTGTCCCCCGACTGGCAAATGTGAACTATTCCTTGGCGTTCACCGTCATACCAGTTGTCTATCCATGTACCAGAAACACTCCTATCAAAAAGTGAACGCCGCCAAAATTCTTCCAGTCGAACGAAACTCCGGTTTAAAGCTAGCCGTCCGTCCTTCCTCGCAGCTCTCAGGCTCAGACACGAGGCTGCTTTTTGGAGTGCAGGCAGAGTTCAGTCATGACGATGTGCTAAAGCGGGGTGGCAGACACGTCCTCACCCTTTATCAGGTCTAATGAGATGGAGCCAGTCGTCCGTGACGGCGCTCCCACCTCGCCGTCAGTCACACATGCGCCAACGTGATCCATGCATGCCATCCAATAAAAAGGGCCATCAGCACCTCTAAATGTACCCGGCCTGGATGTAAAATTCCATCACGCCTCACGATGGACCCTAAGTGGGTCGGACCGCCTTATTTGACCCAGAATCCGACTCCAGTCCCAGATTGAACGACAGAATCCCCCCCCCTCCCCCCCATGTCTCACAAAATCTACAACTGTGCATCACAGAGGAGGAATAACACGCCTGGGTGAATACGGAGCGGAAGCGGCGCCAGGAACAGATCGAGGACAAATGTGACACGTCTCGTCTTGTCCCTGTCAGTCCGATCACGACCCCGGGCCTCCCTCCCCCCTCGTGCTCTACGCTCCTCCGTACCTGCTTGAGTTACAGCCACTCGGGGAGCAGGTGGAAGGGGCTCCTTGAGAACACTCGCCGCGCTGCCGGAGGGCTGTTCAAATATTTACCCCCAGGATAACGTTTCCTCCCGGGCCTTAACCTGTGCGCCGCCACTAATGAGTTTGTTTTGCTAATACCTGCGAACGTTTGCTTTTACAAGCCACTTAGAATGAAGTGCCTCAAAATTGGAGCGCGCGCTTCCAATTCGCCTTATCCTGACAAATTAATTAGGGGTGGAATGTAATGGTGGGAGGCGGCGCAGCCTCAGACGCGCGCCAGGCCGAATTACTGTAGCGTTACAGCTCATTAAGGAGAAGCCCCATTACTCATCCCTCCATAATGCTGGTAAATAATGAGCAGGAGGAATCAGGAGTTAACAGGAGAAAATAATGACTGAGAACGTTTCTGCCTTTGAAACAAATACACCGAAGGGTAATTAATGTTCAGGACTTTCTATAACCAGCGTGCTACTTTTGAGCTCTACACCGTTTCAGGGCTTCTCCAGGGTTGGTGTGTTTTTTTTGTTGCAGACTAAAGACATTTTTCCTGAGATGCTCGACAGCAAACACACATCCACACAGTCTTTCTTAGTCCCACTTCACCGCCGCAGGGCCAACATGTGTCCTGTGCGGTGGATTTCTCTTGCAGTGCGCACGAGCCCGAAACATTTTCAAGGACTGTGTCATGTTTTTTTTTTGTGTGTGTGTTTTGTTGTCGCTTTTTTATGTGTGTAACTACCATGATAAAAATTGTTCACAAAAAAAAGGGGCCTTTTACTTTGAAACGTGTTTGTGATTTAAAACCGCTACAGGGAGTCAGAAAATCTAGTGCTTAAGGTTAAAAAAAACCAAAAAAAACTCAATTACCTGCAACATTTTTTATTGTAAAACGGTTTGTGGTGTTGCCACGGCAACGTGCCCCTGCAGCTCATTTTTAGCACGAGATGCCACGACTGGGATTCAAACCCAACTCCTTCAGGTAGGGTGTTTATTTGCTGCGCAGGCCAACGCGCCAGTTGGTTTGTGCTTTCTGACATCGTTCAGTTATGATGAAAAATATATGAACAGCAATGCAACAAAAGAAGGCTTCGGACCATCATTGTGGGGTTTCATGACAGCTGGAAAGCTCCGTAGTTTCTTCTTACCTTTAAATGTGGATAATGTCTTTTTTGTGGAAATAAGCAATGGCTGTAATGACTGAATTTTGCCTGCGGAAAGAATTTGTATCAATTTCGAGGCCCAACAAGTGAAATGTTTCTCCAAAAGGGAAGAAAGAAAGAAGGTGGAGGGAAGGAGCCAGTGCCCGCTTTTCCCTGCCGCTCCTGATCAACTCATCTTCCTACTTAATGAGGCGAGGAAATGCTAATCTGCGGCTTAAAAGGCCTTTAATTTGCTGTCATTTACCAGCGTTAAAATCATCACAAGCTGGATAATCTTAGCCCTCACACATCCTGAGTGTGTTTACACTGCTGACTCGCAGCTGTCTGCGGGGGCTTTTGATTTAAAGATTAGTCTGGGCTTGGAGATATCAAAGTCAACAGTCCGTTCCCCGCTAATCCACATTTGGTCCCCTGAGGGGCGCCAGCCCGGCCACTGCTTGGCTTATCCGCAGGAATATTACTTTCAGACGCTCGCTGCCGAGTGCTCACCGAGCACTTTCTCTTCACGAGGTCGGACCGCTGTGGGGGGTGCCGTGAGACAATACGCTACGAAAGCACGCTCCCTGTAAGGGCTGACTTTGTTGTTTTTCAGCCGCATCCACTCACGATGGAGCGGGACGGCTCCGTCAGCAGGCGCCGGGCGGGCTGTGACTGCACCGGCAACAAGCTGTTTCCATGTGAAAACAGAGCTGTGAGGAAACCACGGGGTGGACAGAAACAATTAGGACTCGTTAGCACAGACTGGGTGTCGGTGGAGGAAATAAATGACGTTTCGGCTTCAGCTCCTGGTTTGAACTGAAAACCACAGAAACCACCAAGAGGTGACGGACTCTCCAACATGTGGCAGGCATCAGGGGGTCACTGGTGGCCTAAAGGAGGGGGGTATGTGTGCTTCTGGGTGTGTGTGTGTGTGTTGGGATGAAACATTTCTAACCAAAGCTATAACAAAAGGAAATGTATTTTAATTCATTATGTTTGATTTTTAACAGTGCACCTTCATTTAACCAGGTGCATCAGTGAAAACGGATTCTGAACCACAATGATGAACTTTCGTCTATAATCGTGATTTCAGGCTTGTGTGTTTGTTTACTGCAACGTTCACACAAATCTGCTAATTTGTCAATGGTGAAATTGTTTTTCCTGAACGACATAAACAACTTCAAACAAACAAAATGCAATTTTGTTAAGATCCAACACAGATCCACAAAGTTAGAACCTGGAACTGGTTCCTAATCTGACGTAACACCAACGCTCACCGTT
>JASSRZ010000072.1:1477860-1488412 GCA_032164315.1 Malacoctenus gilli | reverse complement strand
ACACACACACACACACACACACACACACACACACACACACACACACACACACACACACACACACACACACGTACACCTCGTATCTGGCGGCGCTCCCTCCTGTGATAATGCTATCCGTTTAATCTAAATCCTCTCTTAAGAGTACAACACACGTAAGCCGCGGCTGTGAAAAGTGCGCCTGCTTGAACAGTGGAAGTGCAGGAATTAGCCGGCTGAATGGTGCTATTAAAACAGCCTCTCGCAGAGCGTGGGTTCATCAGGTATCACTCCTGTGGAAGAGGACGAACAAAGAAAATGACGGCGCACGCACGAGACAGCCGGCTGCACGCCCCGATCTAAGTACATCAGCTGTTGAAAGGGAAGAAATAAACCGGATCACATCTTCAGCCAGCTGTCTCCACGCCGCGGCCCCTTTTAAATTGGCGGACGGGCAGCAGAGGCGCGTGGTGATTAGGAGAGGTCCAAGTTCAACCTCCCATAATGACGAGCGTCTTTCCTGCCTGAGGGGCCCTCGGGCACTTTAGCACGACGGGCCGCGCCAGAGCTGTCGAGCTGAGGGCTGTCCTTCCTTTAGAAGGGGGCAGGGGGAAGGGGGAAGAGTGGGGAGGGGGGGTGCTGAAAAGACAAATGTGTCCTTTGGGGATTCCTATATTGTCAGAGAACAGCATCGCTGTCTGGCAGACACAAAGCACAGCGATCAGATTCCTGTCTGCAAAGTCGCATGCACCATATTTCAATTAGGGATCTGGCAAAGCTTTGAGATTGCGCTCCAGGGAACAGCAAAATGATCACAAAGTGCGGTTTAATTCAGTCAAAAAAAAAAAATGGAGAATTGCCCCCCCCCTTCATTTTTATGAAACTTTATGCCACCTTCTGGTAGCCTGCAGTCACTGCTGTGCTGATTCCCAACGTGACTCCTGGTTCTTATTCATGAAGATTGTGTGACGTGAGCGACTTTGTGTGAAAATGGAGATAACAGTGAAAGACTAACTGAACAATACAAAGGTTAAACCTTAGATCTCTGTTCTGTGGCCACTGACAGGATCAGTTATTCATCAACGCTGCTTTTCCAACCAAAGGCCCAGCGGAGAGCTCCATCTGATCCCAGCTCACACTGGGTGAGACTAGTTTCCGTCCAAGGTGGGTCCAGACCTCTCAGGACTGAAAGCGGCTGAATCTAAAGGATCCAACTCATCTTACGGAGGTTTTCAGGTGAACAGCTGATATCGCCTGGCATGTGACTCACACTTATGATTCCCAGGGTGTCTATGACTGTATATTTTCCACATGGTAACAAAACTTTTCATTTTATGTGCCTGGCAGCCAAAATCGGATCCTAACAGAAGGCTTTAGCTGTTCGACAGACTGACTGCGGAGGGCTCACCAGACTCTCCCTCCTGCTGTGTAGGAGGACTCAGCTTCGTCCACCACGGCTTGAACTTCAACAGCCCCTTTATCTCCTCATCCTCGAATAAATCGGCCCTGCAATGAAAAACAGAAACGATGCTTTAACTCCGGAGCCACAGACTGCGAAATTTGATTTAAAGTGGGGCAAACCAAAAACAAATGTTTCGTTTGATGTTTTTGCAGCAATCTGCTGTTTAGTTGGGTTGTTGTTTTTTTGTTGTTGTTTGTTTTGTTTGACTCACAGGTAATGATCAGTGGAGAAAGCCTCTGCCTCTGCCTCCAGCCTGGCCCGCCGCCTCTCCGCTGCCGATGTTCCCTCGGGGTTCCTGACATCGATCACGTCACTGAGCTCTTCCTGTTGGAACATTTGCGCAATGTGAAATCCACCTGATGCATCAATAAAACACAACATAAGCAAGGCTGTGTCTGTACAGGTTTGGGCTGCGAGCTGTACCTGCAACCGTGCAAACACTCCAGATCTCTGATTGGCAAAGCCGTACTGGTGCAGGGCTCGGAGCTCCTCCTCGGGCATCTCCTCATACACCTGCTGCTCCACCTGCCAGTCGAACTCCTCCTCCTCCTCGTCCTCCTCATTATCTCCTAAACTCCCACTGCACTCTGGTCACATATCAGTCGCGCAACACCAATTTCAGGTTAATACACTATGTTTCGCCGCCATTGTGCTTCGTCCAAAAAGAGAGAGAGAGAGAACAGACCTCCACTCACGTCCTCCACCAGCGGTTTGGCCGAGCGGGAGCCTTTGGGTGCAAGGAGACTCGTCAGCATCTGCAGTCCTTCAAAGTGCTCGCCGGGTGTCTCCTTGGGGACATGCAGGGTGAAGAGGCCTGCGGCGAGGGAGAGTGTGGAAAAAGATGGACTGACCCTCATTAGACGGTCTCCAGCCAGCGAGTTTGCTGAAAATCTCGATAAAAGGAGCCAAAGTGTCATCACTTTTTTTGGATCCTTAAAGAGCCTTTTTTTTTGTCACGTCGCCAGAAATGTCGACGCAATCCTGGTCCGGCAATAAACCTACAGTCTGCTGCAGGTGCCCCTTCGCCTGAGAGGATCCACCCGCTTTTCACGCTGCACAGAGCCGAGGTGTTACAGATCCCCCACGTACTCAGGGCCACTTTGAGGGCCCAAAGTTGAATAAGAAATCCCACACTTTGGAGGTAACTGGAACACACTACGACTGAGGATGGGCATGAAAGTGACGAGAGTGAAAAGCCTTTTTTTCCCCTCAGAAGTCTGTTACAACTCTTGGATGTCTTTTCCAGTAAAACTCGCAACAGAAACAAGTTTTTATTGAAAGTAGAGTGCTTGATGAACATCTCTAAACATGCCTCAGATGGGGGCCTTTAAAAAAACTAATTGAAATAGACCGATTAGTGAAGTCAGATTACAATTAGGCATCTTTTATCACCTAATGATTGCTGATCTATTAGGCCATCTGCTCACACAATACTTCAAACTTAAGGAGCTCCTATTAAAACTAAACGGGCAAAGCGCGATTGACGACTTCAACGGCTTGGCCGCACCGCAGAGATAATCTGATGGTTGCCTAAAGACCTCATAAAATGTCAACCCAGCCGAGTGTTACGGCTCAGAAGTGCTTCACAATGGATGCTGACTAATTGCTCCAATTGCAGAATGAAGAGAGAGAGCGAGAGAGAGAGAGGGAGAGGGAGAGACAGAGAGAGAGAGTGAGTGCCTGGAAGAGGGTTCCTAATGATTGCTCATTATAAGTCTAAACAAGGACACTCATTAGCCGCGCTTTATTAGCAGATGTTAGAGGCTTATTTAGACGCAGCGTGTTAACCGGGGCCGTGCTGACAGACGGGCGACGAGGTGTCAGAGTCCATAAGGCAGACGCCTCGGTTAAGATGACTTCATTACAACTGATTATGTGCCACGGAACGTCAAAGTAGGGGATCACGGCAACGGAGAGGAGAAGTGTTCGCTCCTCAGCGTCCCGCCAATAGTCATTAGGATTCGCTCGTTAAAGAGTTCAAGAAAATCCCACACGGGCCGCCGCTGTCGCTGCGGAAAAAAAAAGAGGACCTATTACAGAGAGCCTGCAGGCTGTAATCATTAGGACAATGCAGATGGTTCCAGTGGCCCTTTAAATGGGATGAAATAACATGATCGGTGAGGCCAAATTGCCACGGCTGACTGACTGAAGTCTAGACTTAAGACACCCGAAGGATCAAACATCGACGGCTCCAGGAAACAAGCTCTTTGTCTTGTAATAGTCGCACTGGCCAATACGATTACACAAAAGACCACATCCGAGCTCTTCTAATGCCAAATAAACGAACAGGTTGTGAGAAGAAACAACAACAGTATAAATTAGGGCTGGAAATTTCGCAATTCAGTTTCTATTGATTAACCTCTCTCATGTATGTGAGAACCTTCCTCTCACTTCTGTTTACCCCGACGCACCAGAAGCTTCGCCGCTGAGAGACGTCGGGCGAACACATGAAACGGCGTCTGTCTGCCGACTGGAGGAGCGACTCCGCTTGTTAAACTGTTGGCTGGAAGCTTATGTAGGAGAGCTGCTGTGCGCTAAATATGCGAGGAAGCGTCAGCATCACTCACTGAGGAAACTCGAGGCTTCAATGCTAAACAAGAAGCAGCAAGACGAGGATGCATTGCATTTCAGAACAGGTCTTGAATGTAGTAGAGGTTGCTGAAAGCTGGGGGGAAAAAACACTGCTGTTTGACAAAGAAGTCTTCAAAAACTATAAATTTAACACCATTTGGTTATTTTTATTTATGACATGAATTAAAATGGTTATCGATGATGCATGTAACCAGACAAATACTCTTTTGCTGTTTGTTTCGGCTACTTCCTCTTTTTTCTTCGCATACGCACCACCTACAGGTAAGCAATAGGTACTGCAGCGTTTTCAGACGGACTGTGAGGCCGAGATTAGACAAACAGGCTTTTAAATGATCCCATCACCTGTTGAGAGTGGTGAGCCTGCTGAAGCCCTCCACTCAGAAAGGGGGGGGGGGGTAAGTGGAGGGGGCGGTGCAGGCCAGGTCCTACAGAGTCAGGGAGGAGAGGGCAGAGAGGCTTTGCCACAGTCTTTTCTTTTAGACGTGTCCAAACTATCAGATGACATGCTCACACACTCCAGATAGTGAAGAAGGTTTGTGTCTCCGTCAGGAAATGAGTTGCGTCATACAGTGAGAAAGGAGGGAGGGACAGAGGCTCCGTTTGTGCTTTTAAATACCAGTTCACACGTCAGGATGAAAGGCGGCGCTGAATGGGAGCTCTGATGAGCGCCCTTTGCACTCCGAGCTGATTTGAGAGAGAGACGTTTGTTCCCCTGTGAGGAGACACTCTGGCTGAGGGAGGACAAGACCTCCTAAGTGCTCCATGCATGGGAGGAGAAATGTGCGTGTTCATAAAAGAACAATCTCACAGAATAAATGTGTGTGTGGAGGGGTCAACTTGGTAGAAAGCCAATGCAGCATGTTGCTGTTGTCAGGAAGACTCGGCAATAACTGGTTCACCCGCAAGTGATCGGAGACCTGCGTCTCCAGGTGGACAACTGTCCTCGCCCGACCACACTGCAATCAAACAAAGCGAATAACAGCTAACAAACACAATCGACTGGTGCGTGTTGTCTCGCAGCGTCCGCCTCTGGCTCGCCGTCCAACACGAGCGTTTCACGGACCACGTTCAGAAAGCAGGTTCAGTGAGACCGTCAAACCCTCCATCAGTAGCCATGGCAACTTACTTGGTAGAGCTAACCTGCTGGTTGGTGGGGTTTTTTTTCTTCTGAACAATTCCTGATCCCCCCCCCACCCTCCCCGTCCTTCCACTTCTCCCCACCCCCTTTCGGAGGCTGCGGCAGCTGTCAGACGCGTGCCCCCTTTTCCTCGTTAGCCTGATCGACGCCGAGGAGAGGACGGGCTCCTCGCAGCCGTATGTCAGGAGAGGTGTCGCGCCGTCCTCCCTGCTGAGCCCCTCCCCCTTTCATGGGCTGCCGATCTCCCACACAGTGGCTCTGCACATGTGCTCTCCGAGATGGGAAGAGAAAGAAAGGAGCAACATCTTTTTGGCTCCCGAGGCTAAGCGCCCAAACCGGCCATCACAAACTGCTCGTTTCACTTCAATAAGTCCGGGGGTCCCGTGTTTCATTCGTCCCTTGAGTGAGGCTGTTTGAGGCACTTAGGGTCTCCCTGGCACCACCCTGGCCAATCAGAGGCATGCAGTCTGTCGGCGTCCTTAAAAAGTATCTGGTGATGGATATTCTACCTAACGGAAACGCTCTGAAGCCGGACAGAGGAGGCCCGAAAAACACCGTCTGTGTAGTGGGTGGGTGCGCCCCCCAGGGTGCTGACCCAATGTCAGCTGGAACTGGCTCCCCCCTCCCTCTCCTTTAAACCATCACATCTGCGACACACAGCGAGAACGTGCAAACTCCACAAACTCCCGCGATCACTCGCGGCTACATCGCAGCGCCGCACTCACCACGACCAGCTCAGATGGAGTGGGCTCAGATGTTTGACGGGCGGGTGAGATAATCACAGTCTGGGATGATCTCATCTGTTTTCCACGACCCAATTCGCTGCCGGCTTCCTCTGAGTCAACTTTGTGCCACAGGATTGAACTCAATCACAACGAATAAGGACTTTTACCTTTTTTTCATTGTTCTAAGATACCAAATGTTGACTGTGGGTAAATTATCAGTCTGCCGTCATCACACCTACACCAAGGCCTCGATGATTCCAGGCCAGTTTGGTCACTTTTAGTCTTTGTGTGGGTTAATAAGATGGAAATGAGCCAACACACTCGTCATGACCACACAGCGGCACATCTCTCTGGGTTTCTTGGGCCGGTTGCCATGGTAAAGTATCGCTGCCGCTGATGACAGCCTGGTGGAGTAGCTGCATGTGCTCAAATCAGAGGGCGCATAAGCAGGGATGATTGAACCGAGACAGATCAGCTGCTTTCGAACCAAAAAACTGAGGCGCAACTTCACTCAGTCACTGGAACACATTCTGTCCTGCCAGAGGGTTTATAGCAACCAACCTTTGTCGACGTCAAATTTGGCCTTTTCCCTCCCATCCTCCACGATCCTTCCAGGAAGAGTCAATCTGCAGACAGAACACCACAAGGAACACTGTTTGTTTCACAGAAATTTGTGAATTACGTCAGACTTCTTGTATTTATCCTCAATATTCACAGTTTTCTGACAAAAATAGCAGACAAAAGTGCTCTGTGAATAAAAAGAAAAGATTTCTGCTCAACTATTTACACACCAGGATCTACATCAGTATGAAATTCATTACATTTTTGGGAAAAATAAACCCAAAGCGGATAAAACACGAGAATGATAATAAGCTTCAATGACTGATAAATCGTCGTATAAAAAAGGATGACATTTGTACAAAGAAATGTGAAGGTGAGATTACCGCAAAGATCTATTAAAAAGAATATGAACCAATAGTACATCAAACTTTGAAAACATAAGACTAAAAAAGGGAGGCTATGAGTTAAGTTCAAGGAAAGCAAAAGTCCTGAGAAACAGCTCATTTTCAAAATAGACACATTGCAAAAGTTAATTTTAACATGTACTATTCTATTTTTTGTTTTAAATTATTACCTTTAACACTGATTTTTTCTTTGAAAAAGCAAATCTCAAAGTTTAGTTTTGCACAAATAAATAAAATATATTATCCTCCAAAACCCCTCTGCGTCAAAACAACCCCCCACCCCCTGTACAAACCTCAGAAAGTAAGGCTTGGCATAGAACTTGAAGTCAGTTCCGTCCATGTAAAGGTCGAACTCGGACGTCCTGGTGTAGGGGACCCTGATGCTGAGGATCAGGTGGTCCTGGTCTTGGCTCAGGTCGAAGGCGGGGGTGATCATGGCGACTGGCGACGGAGCTCCCACCTGGAAGCGTCAATGATGGAAAAAACGATCCAGAGCTGAGTGAAGCATTCCTTCACAGCGTGCCAGGCGGCAGCGAGCCACCGGCCAGCTGACTCCAGCGCGCCACCTGGCGGACTATTCGTGGAAATAATGTGTTGATGATTTGACAAGCGGCGGCACACACGTGTTGGACAGACTGACAAACAACAAACACAGACTGTTGCAAACCCAACAGTCCATTTTTTACATATACATGTACCTAAAACCATGGTTTAGATGCAGCTTTTAAAACTTGCTCTCCGGTTTTGACACTCAAACAGACTGAACCAGACTCCATACAAAAATGACCATACAAATCGTTCGCATCAACCACGAATCAAATAAAGCACTTCAATAATGCAAATAAACACAATTATAAACAACAGGCTAACGCACAAGTCTACGTCACAAACCGAATCTTTAGACTGAATTCGCCTTTATATAAACAGCACTAGTTGAAAAATCCTTTGCCCGAGTTTGTGTCTAAACGTGAATATATCTTCAATTTGAGAGACAACACAACAGTTAACTCTCCGTGAAGCAAGCCGAAATGAGTGGTACCACCTCACGCACATAAAACCACAAAGTGTTCGTCTCTGAGAATTAAATATAGAACAAAAAAGAACAAACTCTGAAGATTCGAAGGGGGTTGCGCGGAGTTTGGCTCGGGGGTTAGCCCGTCATAGCAGCTCGTGTTTCCTCGTGTTTCGGCTAAATGTGATAGCTTAGCGCCGACAGAGAAATCGGCTGCCACGTAAAGAGCACCTGTCAGTCAGTAACGGAGCCACTTCACTGACAGCTACACAATAGAGCGCCGTGAGGAGACCATTAAGTAGAGTATTCACTCACCAAAACACTCCCGAGTCCTCACACCAAAGCGCGCAGGATGCTCAGCAATGTGGCGTCCATGTTTTACCGTAACTGGAATAGAAAACACGCGATAAAATGTAAAGAAACCATTTGTGAAGTTAGTTTTCTGAAACGTTAAATACTGTGTAGATATTATGCGAAATAATTTCAACACAAAGTTTCAAGTTTCCTTGTTATTCATAATTCTTTATTTGTCAAATGTATCAATAAGGTGAAAAATTACTATTAGCCTTTGATGAATACCTCTGAAATTAAAGCCAAATTCACCCTCTTACCTCCACAATGAAAAAAATCCTTCCATTCAAAATAGCCTCTGCTGAAACCATTCAAGTATAAATGCTGAACAATTCAGGCTTACGTAAAAGTTCAGCATTTCTGTTCGAGCTCTTTGTTTCAATCGACCAGAGTCTATACAGACAGAGTCTTGTGGGAACCAGAGAGCATTCAGCCTCTCATCAATCCGAAGTGTCGCACAAGTGTTCACACATCTTTGCTCAAATTGACTTCCTAAAACAAAGCTCCTAAATTCGATCAATCTGTGTCAATTTGACAGCTTTTATCAAAACCCACGTCTGAAAAAGAAAACACAAACCCTCAGAAAAAACTAGAGGATGCCTAAAGTTAATTCCTTCATCAGATCAACAGCTTCAATCGAACTGATCACCCTCTGATTGTAAGCAGGGAGATGAACTGCCTTACAGCGAGTGTGTTTGACCCTCCAGCTGATGTGCTACAGAGTTTCACCACGTGATCTACATTTAGTTGGTTTCTAAAGACAACTTTTTAATGTCGTTTAAATTTTCATCTTGAAGCTCGTTCTTAAAAGCGGTTGATTTATTGTCAATCCTTTTTAATTTGTATTATATTATTGACTTTTTATTATTTTCAATATTATTTATCAACTCGTGATTTCACGTTTTCATTCAAAACAAACACTTGGTATAACTTGAAACTTCGATTGAAAACGTGTGACTGTCTCCGAATGTATATCATGGTGCGTTCATTCCACCGTCTTTACGGTAAAGGCTGAGGAGCCACGCCTCCGCCGTGTGATCCTCCATGGGACGGTGAGGAGCAGCTCTCGGCTCTCCATCATCATCTGCAGAAAAATGCGAGCGGGGAGCGGTAACAAAATGTCAACTCGGACCGCTCGCCCTCCGCCGCAGACATGAGCGGAGTCCCGGCCGCTCCGTCCAGCCGCAACAAGTCGCTCTCACCATGCGGATCCACTGCAGAGTAGTGGCGATCGCCGTGTGCTTCGGAGTTTTCCTACTTTTGTACTTTTTGGGGGGGAACGCCGCGGACGATCCGCTGCTCAGAGAAGTTGGAGGCGAGCACAAACAGCGGCCGGAGCCGCCGCCGCGGCGGCGGGAGGAGGAGCAGCAGCTGCGGCGGGAGGAGAAGGCGGCGGAGGAGGACGGCAGGGCGTCCTCCGGGTTCGGGCGCAATGCTGCCGCCAAGTTTGCGGGGAAGGCGCCCGCCGGCGTTGGCGTGCGTCCCAAGGAGCCCCCCGGGGCACGGAAAGAGGGTCGATCGACGAACAGAGGGGGGAACGTCAAGAGGTGAGGGCAGTTTTTTGGGTTTTTTTTGCTTTATTCCGGAACATTTCGTCCACCTCTCAGTGCTCATTCCTCAGAAGTTGATCAGTGAGGAGTCTTTGGGGAGAGGAACGTGCCCCCCCCCCCGCCCCCCCTCATCAATCTGGCCACATCATTATGCTCAAGGACGTAGGACTGACAATAGGCTGGTCCGTGCGTCTGCTCGGCGTGGTCTCGTGTTTCTTGTGTGATTTGTTGGACCTTGTTGCGATCGCGGCGCTGCCTGAGACGCGGGCGCAGAGCGCGGCTGACGTGATGAAGTGGAAAAAGGCTGTCAGTGTTGCAGGGAGGTCACCACACCTTCAGGACAGCACCAGGGGCCATCAAGCCGCTTTACCTGACCCCCACCCCCCTTCTGATCTCCATCCTTTGAACCCCCCCCCCCCTTCACCTGGGACCATTCTCCTGCTGGGTCTGGGGAGGGTAAAGGTCACCTTGAATGTCATTAATAACAGGTTAGGGAGGGACCTGAGTGTGAGGAGCCTTCACAGCGCCACGTGCTCGAGGGGAGAACTCCCAAATCCGCCACATCCAAGGCGTCAGGCGGCATCCTCCTCGTCGGCGTGGTTACGGAGGAGCCGGTGCTCCGAGCAAAGCCGCCGTCACGTCACAGCCCCGCACGTTTAGACCGGAGCCCCCTTATTCTGACAGCTGGTAGTGCCTAATCCAGGATGAAGGATTTTGTCTAATTCTGCCCCCCCCCCCCCCCCCCCCCCCCCCCCCCCCCCCCCCCCCCCCCCCCCCCACC